>CM075867.1:0-347500 GCA_038021265.1 Cyprinella venusta | reverse complement strand
ATGAGAGAGACTGTTCAGAGCTAGAGCACGTGATGTCATAAGCTAGAGTGAGACAGCTTGAAAACTAATGCTAAAAAATAATTTTTAAATCGCTGGCCTGGCCACAATTTTCACTCCTCTGGCATAAAATTATACTTAAAACGTAGGTATTTTTGTTGTGGTTCCTCTCGTGTGTTTATTAAATCCCTGGGACTTATAGTTTTTTCTCTGTGTCCTTCCAAAGGACAAGAGTGACAGAAATTCCTCCATTGGCAGCAATTATAAATTCAGGTCAAACTTTTGTGATCAGAGCATTACGAACCACTTTTTTAACTTGCCAAAGTGGTCCCTTTTTTCAACTCTATCCACACAAAAAATACATCACATCGTTCACAAAGGCCTTGTCTCGCTCACGGTCAGGTCATTTCGCCAATTCCACCTATAGTTTTGTCTCTAGGATGGTTTGTTCGAGGCCTAGTATCAGCGATTTTGGCCTCTGTCTACATAGGAAAGCTGGGGAATTTTCAAAAATTCAAATCCCAACTGTCACTTTCACACAGTCACCATAGCAACCAGTTACAGCACCCTATCTATCTAATCTATCTTTCTTTTTAAATACTCTTTCTTTCTTTCTTTCTTTCTTTCTTTCTTTCTTTCTTTCTTTCTTTCTTTCTAAATAATCTATCTATCTTTCTAGCTATACTATCTTTCTTTTTAATTAATCTATCTTTCATTCTTTCTTTCTAACTATATATATATATATATATATATATATCTTTCTTTCTTTCTTTCTTTCTTTCTTTCTTTCTTTCTTTCTTTCTTTCTTTCTTTCTTTCTACCTAATCCATCTCTCTTTTCTTTCTTTCTTTCTTTCTTTCTTTCTTTCTTTCTTTCTTTCTTTCTTCTTCTAATCCATCTTTCTTTATTTCTTTCTTTCTTTCTTTCTTTCATCTATCTATCTATCTATCTATCTATCTATCTATCTATCTATCTATCTATCTATCTATCTATCTATCTATCTATCTATCTATCTATCTATCTATCTATCTATCTATCTATCTATCATCTTTCTTTCTTTCTTTCCTTCTTTCTTTCTTTCTTTCTTTCTTTCTTTCTTTCTTTCTTTCTTTCTTTCTACCTAATCCATCTTTCTTTCTTTCTTTCTTTCTTTCTTTCTTTCTTTCTTTCTTTCTTTCTTTCTACCTAATCTTTCTTTCTTTCTTTCTTTCTTTCTTTCTTTCTTTCTTTCTTTCTTTCTTTCTTTCTTTCTTTCTTTCTTTCTTTCTTTCTCTCTCACTAATCCTTTCTTTCTTTCCTTCCTTCTTTCTTTCTTTCTTTCTTTCTTTCTTTCTTTCTACCTAATCCATCTTTCTTTCTTTCTTTCTTTCTTTCTTTCTTTCTTTCTTTCTTTCTTTCTTTCTTTCTTTCTTTCTTTCTTTCTTTCTACCTAATCCATCTTTCTTTCTTTCTTTCTTTCTTTCTTTCTTTCAAATCCATCTTTCTTTCTTTCTTTCTTTCTTTCTTTCTTTCTTTCTTTCTTTCTTTCTTTCTTTCGTTCTTTCTTTCTTTCTTTCTTTCTTTCTCTCTTTTTTCCTTATTTCTAACTAATCCTTTCTTTCATTCTCTCTCAGTAATCCTTTCTTTCTTTATTTATTTCTTTATTTCTTTATTTCTTTCTTTCTAACTAATCCTTTCTTTCTTTCTTTCTTTCTTTCTTTCTTTCTTTCTTTCTTTCTTTCTAATAATCTATCTATCTATCTATCTATCTATCTATCTATCTATCTATCTATCTATCTATCTATCTATCTATCTATCTATCTATCTATCTATCTATCTATCTATCTAAATTACTTTAAACTACTTTAAACTTGAAACTACTTTAAACTAAGTTAAACTTTATTTAATTTAAACTTTAGACTAATTTAATCTTCAAACTACTTCAAACTTTCTGTAACAAACTTTCACAAGCCAACTTAAAGTTTGTCTCGACGAACTTTTTAATCTAGTTATTATTATTATTATTCTTTTTCTGAGACTAAAATTTCCAACTCTATCTCCTCCTAGAGCTTTAACTCCACATACTCCAAACTCGGCACGGACACTCAAACTGTTCTGACTTAGTGTGCTATATCTTTTCAGACTAATCGGACTTACGGTTCTCCCAAAAATGACGCTCAAAGTCGGAAAAAACTCCCATTGACTTAACATTGTGGAATCTTTAGAATTGACTTAACATTGTGGAATCTTTAGAATTTCAAACTGCCCAACTGTCAAAAATTCAAATCTAAATACCTTGAAGCCCCAGACTCAATCAAACTGTCATTCTATACACTATATGAGCCATTGAGACTCATTTAAACTAATGAACTCATCTATCTATGACACTTATCTATCTAATCTTAAACTCTTAAACTCAAAATAAATTAATAAACTCTAAACCTGAACGCTTAGACTCATTTAAACATATAAACTCTAAACTCAAAATTCATAAACTCATACTCTTATAAACTCTCATAAACTACTAAACTCTTAAATTAATAAACTCTGGCCACTTACTCATTTAAACTTATAAACTCTAAACTCATAAACTCTAAATTCACACCATAGCAACCAATTACAGCACCCTAGCAACCATAGGCCATAGGCACGAGGCCGCAGGCCTCGTGCAATACTAAATAGTGATGATTTCTCAGAAACTCGTAATTAACCACATTTGAAGAGGCTGACAGGCAGCCTTTGGAGATTCATCACTGGCACCTGCCAAGCCACTCCCTAGCAACTAAACAGAGTACCCTAGCAACCATTAAGCAAGATTTGTATCTCTGCATCAGAACAACATATAGAGATGGGGGTTGGTTTAAATCATTCAAACTGACAAGCAGCCTTTGGAGTTTCATGATTGGCAGCTTTCAAGCCAATCCCTAGCAACCAAACAGAGTACCCTAGCTACCATTTTTTAACAACTATATCTCAGCATCAGAACATTGTATCGCGATGGGGGTTGGGTCTTTTGACTCATGCTAGCACACAGGACTTTCAATATGCTAAACAAGCTAGCTATGAATAGCTAAATGCTATTATGGATACTTTATAATAACCATATGTGAACACTACCAACCAACTAGTAACACCATAGCAACCACCCAGAATACCCTAGCAACCACCAAGCAACACCATAGCAACCACCCAGAACACCCTAGCAACCACCCATATCACCCTAGCAACTGCATAGCAACACCCTAGCAACCATCCAGAACACCATTGCAACCACCTAGCAACACCATAGCAACCACCCAGAACACCCTAGCAACTGCCTAGCAACACCCTAGCAACCACCCAGAACACCCTAGCAACCGCCTAGCAACACCATAGCAACCACCCAGAACACCCTAGCAACTGCCTAGCAACACCCTAGCAACCACCCAGAACACCCTAGCAACCGCCTAGCAACACCATAGCAACCACCCAGAACACCCTAGCAACTGCCTAGCAACACCCTAGCAACCACCCAGAACACCTTAGCAACTGCCTAGCAACACCCTGGCAACCACCAATAACACCCTAGCAACTGCCTAGCAACACCATAGCAACCACCCAGAATACCCTAGCAACCGCCTAGCAACACCCTAGCAACCACCCAGAACTGCCTAGCAACACCCTAGCAACCACCAAGAACACCCTAGCAACTGCCTAGCAACACCCTAGCAACCACCAAGAACACCCTAGCAACTGCCTAGCAACACCATAGCAACCACCCAGAAAACCATAGTAACCGCCTAGCAACACCATAGCAACCACCATAGTAACGCTATCTATCTATCTATCTATCTATCTATCTATCTATCTATCTATCTATCTATCTATCTATCTATCTATCTATCTATCTATCTATCTATCTATCTATCTATATAAATTACTTTAAACTGCTTTAAACTTGAAACTAGGCCTACTTTAAACTAAGTTAAACTTTAAATTAATTTAAACTTTAGACTAATTTAAACTTCAAACTACTGTAAAATTCAAACTACTTTAAACTTCTTCAAACTACTTTAAACTTCTTCAAACTTTCTGTAACAAACTTTCACAAGCCAACTTAAAGTTTGTCTCGACGAACTTTTTAATCTAGTTATTATTATTATTCTTTTTCTTAGACTAAATTTCTGACTGCTACTCCTCCTAGAGCTTTAACTCCACATACTCCAAACTCGGCACGGACACTCAAACTGTTCTGACTCGAGTTGCTATATCTTTTCAGACTGATCGGACTTACGGTTTTCCTAAAAATGACGATCAAAGTCGGAAAAACTCCCATTGACTTAACATTGTGGAATCTTCAGAATTTCAAACTGCCCAACTGTCAAAAATTCAAATCTAAATACCTTGAAGCCCCAGACTCAATCTAACTGTCATTCTATACACTATATGAGCCATTGAGACTCATTCAAACTAATGAACTCATCTATCTATGACACTTATCTATCTAATCTTAAACTCTTAAACTCAAAATAAATCAATAAACTCTAAATCAATAAACTCTTAGACTCATTTAAACTTTTAAACTCTAAACTCATAAACTCTAAATTCATAAACTCATACTCTAATAAACTCTAATAAAACTATTAAACTCATAAATTAATAAACTCTGGACACTTACTCATTTAAACTTATAAACTCATAAACTCTAAATTCACACCATAGCAACCAGTTACAGCACCCTAGCAACCGTAGGCCATAGGTACGAGGCCGTAGGCTAGCACACAGGACTTTCAATATGCTAAACATGCTAGCTGTGAATAGCTAAATGCTAATATGGGTACTTTATAGTAACCATATGTGAACATTAGCAACCAACTAGCAACAACATAGCAACCACCCAGGACACCCTAGCAACCACCTAGCAACACCATAGCAACCACCCAGAATACCCTAGCAACCGCCTAGCAACACCATAGCAACCATCCAGAACACCCTAGCAACTACCTAGCAACCACCCAGATCACCCTAGCAACTGCCTAGCAACACCATAGCAACCACCCAGAACACCCTAGCAACTGCCTAGCAACACCATAGCAACTACCCAGAACACCCTAGCAACTGCCTAGCAACACCCTAGCAACCACCCAGAACACCTTAGCAACTGCCTAGCAACACCCTAGCAACCACCAAGAACACCCTAGCAACTGCCTAGCAACACCCTAGCAACCACCAAGAACACCCTAGCAACACCATAGCAACCACCCAGAACACCCTAGTAACTGCCTAGCAACATCCTAGCAACCACCAAGAACACCCTAGCAACTGCCTAGCAACAACCTAGCAACCACCCAGAACACCTTAGCAACTGCCTAGCAACACCCTAGAAAACACCCAGAACACCTTAGCAACTGCCTAGCAACACCCTAGCAACAACCAAGAACACCCTTGCAACTGCATAGCAACACCATAGCAACACCATAGCAACCACCCAGAACACCCAAGTAATCTATCTATCTATCTATCTATCTATCTATCTATCTATCTATCTATCTATCTATCTATCTATCTATCTATCTATCCATCCATCCATCCATCCATCCATCCATCCATCCATCCATCCATCCATCCATCCATCCATCCATCCATCCATCCATCCATCCATCCTTCCATCCATCCATCCATCCATCCATCCATCCATCCATCCATCCATCCATCCATCCATCCATCCATCCATCCATCCAAAATAGCTCAGCAACTACTTTAAACTAGAAACTATTTTAAACTAAGTTAAACTTTAAATTATTTTAAACTTTAGACTAATTTAAACTTCAAACTACTTTAAACTTCTTCAAACTACTTTAAACTTCTTCAAACTTTCTGTTACAAACTTTCACAAGCCAACTTAAAGTTTGTCTCAACGAACTTTTTAATCTAGTTCATACGTGAGAGTCCAACAGAAGGACGGACAAAACCAGTCAAATATCCACTGATCTGAGACCTGAGTTCTGCTCATGTTTAATTACTATTGTCTAAACTATAGCGAATAACCTGAGAGAAATGTTGAAGACTTAGTACTGGTGTGTGTGTGTGTGTGTGCAGGAGTGAACGATGGCCATCCATGTGGACGGGCTGCTGGCCATCATCCTCTTCTATCTGCTGATCCTGGCGGTCGGGATCTGGGCGGCGTGGAAGAACAAGAACTCCGGGATCTCGGCGGGAACGGACCGCAGCGAGTCCATCATGGTCGGAGGAAGAGACATCGGCCTGTTCGTGGGAGGATTCACCATGACCGGTGAGGCTTCCTCTCCTTAGGTCTGACCTTTCACCTTTCACTTAAAGGGTTAGTTCACCCAAAAATGAAAATGATGTCATTAATGACTCTCCCTCATGTCGTCCCAAGCCCGTCAGACCTCTGTTCATCTCCACAACACAGTTTAAGATATTTTAGATTTGGTCCGAGAGCTTTCTGTTCCTCCATTGTAAATGTATGTACCTTATACTGTCCATGTCCATAAAGGCAATACACACATCATCAAAGTAGTCCATGTGACATCAGTGGGTTAGGTCGAATTTTTTGAAGCATCGGAAATACTTTTTGGTCCAAACATATCAAAAACAACGACTTTATTCAGCATTGTATTCTCCTCCGGCTCTGTTGTCAATGCTTGTACATGCTGTGCGCTAGTTCTCACATGACAGTCACTTGGGCTGCGTCTGAAATCGCATACTATGTGAGTAGGTACTATATTTAAATAAGAACGTACTTTGCGACCGTTAAAAAAGTACGTTCTATATAGTATGAATACGGGCAGTATGAATGAGTCCGGGCGTACTACATGCGCCATGTTGTTGTCGCGTGACATACGCTGGTCATAATGGTGCGAAAATTTAAAGAGTCCATTCCAGTGACTGCACCAACTTCGCATTGATTTTAGTTCTGCTTTCTGTTTTCATCTGCGTTTTTACGTTGTCCGAGTCGACGAGGAGGCGTCGGCCAGCTGCTCGCAGATCACGCCTTTTTCACGAATTTCTCAAATGACATTTATTTACCTAATAAATTGTACCTCATAAAACACACCCTATGAACAATGACAGATGTTGATTTTTGGCAAGGAAAAAGCCATTTATTTGATTGTGATATTACCATCGATAAATAAACATGAATGAATCAATAGAGTACGCATGTGTGCCTGTGTTTATCTCCGAACGTTACAGCCGCGTCTCCGGTTTCCGCCATTTTCAAATATAACGACAACAACTCCTCTCCCGTGGCATCATGGGATAGTAAAGTGTCCATGGTATGCGCACTTCAGAATCCCGCCGGAAGTAGTAGGTCATCCGGGTGCTTTTCGCCTACTGTTTTTCGAATTCTATGATTTCGGACACACTACTCTGCTCGCGTACTGTTTTTCGCATACTATATAGTAGGGAAGTATTCGATTTCGGACGCAGCTTTGGTCCTATGGTGACATGGGTATTCACGTTCCCACAACACTCCTCCAGCTGAGCGTCGCATCACTCTCGTGTTCTGGGGGCGTGGCTTAGGAAGGAGCCAGTTTTCTGCTAGTTTCTCAAATTTACATACACTGACTTAAAGCATTTAGTTTATTTACTTAATCATTTTAAGGCAACGGGTAAAATTCATATTTTTTAAGTAAGTGAACTGAACACTTTTTATAGTGAATTTTCCTGCGAATATGATGGTGGTGTGTTTTACACAATAATACAGAATCAAGACGGAGATACAAAACTGCTGTTTTTTACGATATACGACATCATGCACAATGTTCGGTAATGAAAAGGAAGTTGTTGAATTAGTGATTTGTTTTGAAACAAATTGGTTCTTAATTGAATCTTTTGTTTTAAAGGGGTTCATTTTTTCTTTTTAGAAATTGTAATTAAAGCCTTATACTCATAATCTACACCGTAATACATTATATCTGTTCATAAATAATTCTGACCAAAGCTGAAATGCATTATAACATCTGCACATTCTGAAATTGGTTGTTTGTTGTGTTTTAATGCCTTATATTTCCTAAAAGTGTAACAGTGATTGGATGAGTATTATAATTGTGGTTATAGTTCAGTGCATTATAAGCTGCAGAATTACTGCATTACATACAGGCTTTAAGTACAGTGTTACTGAAATAGTTAATCTTTCTTTCTTTCTTTCTTTCTTTCTTTCTTTCTTTCTTTCTTTCTTTCTTTCTTTCTTTCTTTCTTTCTTTCTTTCTTTCTTTCTTTCTTTCTTTCTTTCTTTCTTTCTCCTAAATATGTAATTAGAACTGAAAGTATTCAGGAAAGTCATTAGCTTGTCCTGTTTGGTTAATTGGCATATTAAAAATGAATGAAATAATCAAGGAATATTTATAGTGTGTGTAGAGTTAGACTGTGTAGAGCTGCTGAATAACACACACACACACACTCACTGACAGTGTAATTTTGTGTGCGTTGAATATTGTGTCAGTGTGTGTTGATGACCGTGTGTGTGTTGATGACAGTGTTGATGTCCGTGTGTGTGTGTGTGTGTGTTGATGACGTGTCTCTGTCTGCAGCCACATGGGTGGGCGGCGGCTACATCAACGGGACGGCGGAGTCTGTGTATCTGCCCGGCTCCGGCTTGGCTTGGGCTCAGGCTCCGTTCGGATACGCGCTCAGTCTGGTCGTGGGTGAGACACATTTACACTGATCACTCCTTCATAATTCATGCATTTAAAAGTGTGTTTCCACTTCAGCACCTCACTGGAATGAAAACGAGGCACTCTCCAGCACATGAGCTCTGGTTCTCTCTCTCTCTCTCTCTCTCTCTCTCTCTCTCTCTCTCTCTCTTCTCTCTCTCTCTCTCTCTCTCTCTCTCTCAGGCGGGCTGTTCTTCGCCAAGCCCATGCGCTCTCGAGGATACGTGACCATGTTGGACCCGTTCCAGCAGCTCTATGGGAAGAGGATGGGCGGCCTGCTCTTCATCCCTGCGTTACTGGGAGAGATGTTCTGGTCAGCAGCCATCCTGTCAGCGCTGGGTGAGCACACACACACACACACACACAGCCTCCATCAGTCTTCAGTGTGCCTCGTCCTCTGCACAGGGGCGACGCTCAGCGTGATTGTGGACATCAACATCAACGTGTCTGTGGTGATCTCAGCGCTGATCGCGGTCTTCTACACGCTGGTCGGAGGACTGTACTCTGTGGCCTACACTGATGTCGTCCAGCTCTTCTGCATCTTTCTGGGTTTGGTGAGTCTTCTCTACTAACTTGGAAGACAGAATGACATCTCGGTTATGTATAAACCCTAGTTCCCCGAAGAGGGAACGAAACGCTGCGTCTGAGCGCTGGGGGAACGCCCCTGTGTGATTGCATCATGAAGCACGTATGGAATCAGTCCAGTGGTGCGACGAGACGTCATCAACCAGGAAACTATAAAGCACACCTTAACCCGACAGCGTCAGCTTCTGATATGCTGAAGCAAGTCTATCATAGCTACCCGTCCACTGATGATCGCCTCCCAACCTGTGAGAGATCATCCGTCATGACAAGGAGCTCTCAGCTCTCAACGCGAACCGAACCGCCCTCCGTGAAGAGCGATCGGCGTTAGCGCAGCGTTCTCAATGACAGCTGGCAATGCTCTCATTCAGCTCCCTCGTTTCCAAACACACAACATGTATTTGGTGTGTATCCCCACCCGTGAGATAACCAGCGCAAGGTTGAACACACTTCCTAAAATGCTGTTCGCTCGTCATTATATTGTTTTTTAGTATTATAATATATCTATATATATGGTGAAAAACTCCTGCCTACCAACTTCTGAGGACAAAGAAAAACACCAGAGTCAATGATACACACACTCACACACACACACACACACAGAGCGCTTGCTGAAGACACAGAAGCTGACGCTGTTGGGTTCAGGTGTGCTTTACAGTGTCCTGGTCGATGACGTCTCCCACCATTGAGTCACGTCCCCACGATGAACTAATGGAAATGGATGAATTAAACGCTCAGTGAGATCAGTTTATGCGGTCTAATTTGTTGCTGGATTATGAGATTATTGTAAGACCTCGATAAAAGTAATATAATATAAATATATAGAAAAATATATATATTTTTCCATGGCAAAATAAACCATAAATATTGCATAAATATTAATAAATTCAATTAAATTGTCTCAAAATACTAAATTAAAAAGAATAAATATTATAGAACAAAAATAAATTGCATTGGTTTTACTGGGATGGAGAAAGTTTCATTTTTAGGTGTCCGATCACTTTTGACCGGGAAGATAACAAGTGTGACTCCGAAACGAAGAGCACCTGAGGGTTAATAAGCCCCAGTATTGATGTTAATGTAGTCGGGTTGATGATCATATCCCTGACGGTGAGTGAATGTGTGTATCCAGTGGATCAGCGTGCCGTTCGCTCTGTCCAGTCCTGCCGTGTCGGACATCGGAGTGACCGCCGTCACCGCAGTGTTTCAGCCTCCGTGGCTGGGGGAGATCGACCCGTCCGACGGCTGGATATGGGCCGATAACTTCTGCCTTCTCGTGAGTCTGTGCACACACAAACACACACACACACACACACACTCACACTCACTTGCATCCTTCTACATGTTGTCATTATTCGACTGAGGCCGTCTAACACTGATAGTGCTGATCATATCCTGTAGTCTATTGGTATCTGTGTGTTGGGTTAGTGGAGTCCAGCTGATCGACGACGAGTGTGTGTGTGTGTGTGTGTGTGTGCAGATGCTGGGCGGTATCCCGTGGCAGGTGTATTTCCAGCGGGTCCTCTCGGCCTCCTCTGCGAGTTATGCTCAAGTCCTGTCGTTCCTGGCCGCTTTCGGCTGCCTCGTCATGGCCGTCCCGTCCGTCCTGATCGGGGCCATCGGGGCCTCCACAGGTACAACCCTCCCCTCGCTCTCTTCAGTCCGACACGGGAGTGTGTTAAACTGCAGCTCCTCCACTGGCCACTAGAAGAGACTCAATCCCATGAACCCGCATGTTAAAATGCCCAACTTTACTGCAGAAAAAAACGTGTTTAGAGCCTGGCGCAAGAGGTGGTTTTGGTCTATAGGGGTATGCAATCACAGCTCGTGCAAGACCAGCATTAGTGGTTAAAGTATATAAATGTGTATACTTTAACTGGTTTGTCTGGATCAGACTTTTATACCTCGGCTGGATCGTGTCGAGACTTTGAAGCTGAAACTCTGAAGCTTTTTTGTTGCTCCACTCACTCCTTTTCTTGATTTATCTCGATTTATGTTATTTTATTATAAAGCGTTAAACTTATAAATCAAACTTGACTTGACTCCACTTCTTCTGTGTGTGATCAGACTGGAACCAGACGTCGTACGGGCCGGTTCCCCCGGTGGAGAGGGACGAGTCGGACATGATTCTGCCCATCGTGCTCCAGCACCTCTGCCCGCCCGCCGTCTCGTTCCTGGGTCTGGGCGCCGTCTCCGCCGCCGTCATGTCCTCCGCCGACTCCTCCATCCTCTCCGCCAGCTCCATGTTCGCCCGCAACATCTACCAGCTCGCTTTCCGGCAGTCCGTGAGTCCACTCATGTCCACTCATGGGTCTCATTCAGTCTCATGCACTTACTGGACAAGCAATGTTAAACTAAACAGAAATGTATTCTGCATATATGAAGATTATAGAGCCTAAGCCCCTCCCCTTCCGGTCCACCACCATTGGACCTTATTTTGGAAAAATATTGAATGGTAGTCAATGGCAAGAGACAACAAATATTTTGATCTGGTTTGAACTGTGCCCTGAATTACACATATGATGTTTGCCAATTTAAAAGATACATTTTAAAGTAAAGAAAGTCGCAGTTTGATGTAAAAGCGTTGAGGTATAAGACTGTGAAAATACGTAATTACAAAGACTACAAACCCCAAAGGCGCACATTTTCTCTCAATGACTGAAGCTAACTTTACTGAGGCTGTCTGTCATTGTTTCTACAGTCTTACGTTATAATCGTAACGTTACGCCGTCCTACCTGAGTGTTTTGTTCCAGACTGCACACACACGAGCAGCGGATCTCGTTTCTCTTCCTGGGAGATGTAGTTCACAGAGCGATTTTCACATAAAACTAAACGTTACTCTTCTGTTGTTGACAAACTGCGACGTTTTTGACTCTCAGAATTATCTTTTAAATTGACAAACATCATATGTGTAATTGAGGGCACAGTTCAGACGGAATAAAAAGATAAGTTGTCTCTCGCCATTGACTATCATTCATATTTTTTCCGAAATAAGGTCCCATGAGCCGGAAGCGGAGGACTTAGGCTCTCTATTGCTAGAAACCGAATAGCTGAGTGGCCGTATAATACATAAAACACGTGTGCTTGATGTGGGATGTGTTGTTTAGTCATTTTACTTGATGAAAGTTGCATTGAGACATATTTTTTGGCTTTAATATTCGTATTTGGGATTGACCATTTTATATAAAGCGATAAGGTACTCGAGACTGTGAACGGTGAATAACTCACGGCTGACTCGTGTACCTTATTGCTTACGGATAATGTGCACTGACGAGTCGTTGCTAACGGGTCCGCCCTGACGTCGTGTCGTGTGTGTGTGTCTCCGGCAGGCGTCAGACCGAGAGATCGTGTGGGTGATGCGGATCACCATCTTCGTGTTCGGAGCGCTGGCCACGGCCATGGCCCTGCTGACGGGCTCGGTGTACGGCCTGTGGTACCTGAGCTCAGACCTGGTGTACGTCATCATCTTCCCTCAGCTGCTCTGCGTGCTGTTCGTCAAGGGCACCAACACCTACGGCTCGGTGGCGGGGTACGTGTTCGGGCTCCTGCTGCGGGTCGGCGGCGGCGAGCCGTACCTCCGGCTGCCTCCCTTCATCTACTATCCCGGCTGGCGGCCGCGGGAGAAGCAGCACCGGCTGACTCTGGAGGTGGAGCGCTACGTGGAGCAGAGGTTCCCCTACAAGACCGTGTCCATGCTCGCCTCGCTCCTGAGCAACGCCGCCTTCTCCTACCTGGCCAAGTACCTGTTCGAAAGCGGCGCTCTCTCGCCCAAGTACGACTTCCTGGACGCAGTGCTTTCCAAGGAGACGATGGACAAGACGACGCTGGTCACGCACGACAACATCGTCCTGTCGGAGCTGGCCGCGGTGAAGCCCAGGCATGGAAGCTCTCTAGCGGGAACGTTCGTGAACACAGACGTGCTGACGGATGAGGACACGGTCAGCCCTGACGCCGACGCCCAGCAGAGACACTGTTGAAGACCATTAGAGGGAGCCGAAACTAGTGGGACATTACCATAATGTGAGGTGACGTGACCCTTTGATGGTATGTCTGAAACAAGCTTACGTTTATTCACTTTTTTACGACTCTTATAGAACAACATGATTTCAAACGCATCGGCTACTGTGTATGATCTAGATCCTCATGTCTCGTATTAGCATACAGGGAAAGAAATCAGTGTCTGTCAAGCTCCAAAGATGATAGAAAAGTGTCCGCACTATATTCCTATTCCAATATTAGCTGTCTTAGTATGCTTTTGGGGATATTCCCCTTCATGCAGTGTTTAATACAGATCCTCAAAGTTTCAAAGATAGAAAGAGTTTTCATCTCCTAAAAGAAAGAAGTGATTCTGACCTGAAAACGAGTCATCTCACTTCCTGCTGAACCTGTAGATGTGTTCTTCATTTGCATAATGCCAGCCTGTGATGTGATTGGCTGAACAGCGTCTCTTAGCTCCGCCCTCAGACACTGTTTCTGAGACTGGGAGAGTTTGGTTTGTGTTGTTCGTGTCGAGGAGACGCTGTTTTCTGAGATCGATACGGTGAAATCCACGCCATCGTCACTGTTCGTATCACTGTGATCAAGAGCTGAGATTCAGATATGATAATGAGTGTTTGCTTTTTGACCAATCACAGCAGAGCAGCTCTCAGAGAGGCGGGGCTTAGAGAGACAGAATCTTCGAACGAAGTGTTTCAGACACCGAGAGGAAGAGCTGAGAGAAGTAAAGTCTTGTAGGAAACTCCGAAGCCTTTACAGTAGCAACTAATATACACTTGCATAATAAACTAAGCAGTTGATCCACTTTTATTATGTATTATTATCTTTTTAGAGTCACTATTCACTCTCAATGTGAAAAGATATTGCAAGACTTTACTACTAGTCTTGTTTATTACATTTTTGGAGCTTAACATCGTAGGTCTGTCCCTACGAACTTTCATTAAAAGAGTTGAGCATTGTGTCATGAAAGAGCTGGACTTGAGGGTGAGTAAAGGATTACAGCGTTTTCAAATACTCCTAAAACGTTGGGTGTGTATTATTGATATTTTTGGTCAGTTGTTTTGGCTGTCAGTCATAAGATGCAGGTCGTGTGTGTGTGAATTTCCTCATTACTTCCATGGCAGGAGCAACGGCACCACCTCATTGCTGAGAAATATGTAGCTGTGTGTGTGTGTGTGTGTGTGTGTGTGTGTGGAGTGATCGGGCACACGCGGATGGTTCGTCTCGCTGAGCTTGATGTAGTCTCCAGTGTTGCTGATCTGGATATCCTCTATGAATATTAGAGAATGATGGATTAGTAAACTTGGATCTACACTAAAACATGTTTGGGAACTAGGTAAAGACTGGCTCAGGATATTCGTTTCAATAAACCTCAAGGCAATGTCAGCCCAGTTTCACATAGCTAAGCTAAATATGACTATATATAATATATATTTTGTATGAATTCAATCAGCAATCCCGTCATATAGGCCATTGCTCTTCGGTTGGGACAGATGTTTAATACATTTGGCTGTGAGACATAGAAACTGAGCACATTGGCATACACTGGCTTGTCCGTGTGTGTGTGTGTGTGTGTGTGTGGCCTGGCCCTTCAGGATAATGCTTCAGCAGGACATGTGTCAGTGTCAAGCAATGGTCATCCCACAGGTCTGCTTCTGACGCACTGATAACTCTACAGCCAGAGGGATTGCAGGGCGGCGATAGACTAATGTTCAATTACCCAGACTCCTTTGCATTTGCATTAGGGTTCACGTGTTAGGCTGAGGGGGATTTTCTGGGTTTTTGTTGAAGTCCAAATTTCTTCTTCTTTTGGCGAGTACAGTGTGTTCCCGGCTGGTCCTCGAGCTCTCTGCTGTATGGAGGCTCATCCTGTGAACTCGTGACAGCATTTAAAAACACTTACACGTGTGTCATTTGTGTAAAAATTCACCCTGAGGCAAAGAGGTCATTCTCGCTCGTAAGAGAGTAAACATACAAGAGACCAATAGCAGAGTTGATAGAAACATGCAACGCAAAAAAACAAATGTGAAACAAACAATATATGGACTTGTTTCAGCTCTTTCTGTGATGTCTCATCAATGTTCTCATCTGACACAGTAAACTAATATCGTTGAGTCTTCGTTTAGGGCTGAACTCAATGGCACGTCAATATAATTGATTTTACTTAAGTCAATATATTGACTACTTTAGAAAATAGAAATAGAGTATTTGGATGGTGTTGTGGTGTGTGTTCAGGTGTGTTGACGTCTTTATTTGGCAGCCTTAGCGTCTGTATCTGTGTGTGATATTCTGGAGATGATGATGATCAAGCACAGCTTTAGGGAATATGAGTGAAACAGAAAAGGTGTTTAAATGAAAAGGCTGTTTGTCTCTTTGGTCTTCATAGTACAGTGTGTTGTGGAGAAACTAATGGTGTTTAAATCCTTTAAATTTAACCTTCACTTACACTACAACTTCACTGAATGAACAACAGTTCTTTTTTTATTCAACAACTGCACCTTAATTACACTGTAAAAAATATTGTTCTTTTAACTTAAAAAAGTAAGTAACCTGGTTGCCTTAAAATTTCAAGTTGATTGAACTGGAAAAAGTGAGTTAATACAATGAAGATCATCAGAAACTCAAAATAATAAGTTATCTCAACTAAATAAATTAAGTTGATTTGACAAAAGAAAAAATGTTGTGATAACGAATCTTGAAAAGATCTTTTTACAGTGTACATGTAAGATTCTCGCACATGTATGAATGAAAGGCTAAGAGGATGAACAGCACTGTGTGTGTGTGTATGTGCAAGTATGAGATATTTAGGACAGCTGCGTACGAAGGAAATATCATTTGTGTGACCTAACTGTTTCTGCTTGTATTAATGTGTTTATCTGTTGTTGTAAAGTGTATATTCGTGTGGTCGATGTATATCTGCCGTATCAAGCACAGCCGCTTCAGGACACGAGATCAGAAGTGTCATTTTTAAAACCGTTCAGGAGGAAATATTTATTTATTTATGTAATAATGCGTTGAATAGGAATTAAATTACATTGTTTGGCATTACTGGCTTGGTGTATTTTTTGATGAAGTGCAACTAAAGCTGAAGAAGACTGGGGTGAGATTCTCAAAGCATCGTTGGCCAACTGTGATCGTTAGCTCAGTCGCTAGCAACAAACACACCAGGAACTGCACAGATGTCCGAGTAAACCCAACCGGACGGGTTTGAGACCTCAGTCATCAGTTACAGGACATCCGCTCGGACGGACCGTGTCTCGGCGGCTCTGAGGTGAGTCTTAGTTTTTCATCATTTCCTCTGTCTGCATTGGTCTCTATGATTGTTTGATTAATTCGTTAAACCTGTTTCTTGTTTCTGACATTGATTATCTTTTGATTAGCCCTTAGTTTGAAGTGTTCTTGGTCTGATCTAGTTACACTCCAGCTATTTTAAGGCATGAAGAAATCTTAAGGAATGGGGGAAAACTTTTGAATATATTATTTTGGTGATCAAAGATGAAATGATTGCCTAAAGGACTTTAAGGGAAAGAAGACAATATGTGCATTTTAGTTCATTTGTGGGTGAAACTGGTATCAGGATATGAGAGCTCTGACTTTTTCTCTGATAATATCCATCTGTTCCCAAAGCACTTGTCCTCTGTAGCGTCAGTGCACTCAATATCTCAGTCCATCACACACACACACACACACACACACCTACGGACAAATCAGAGTTCTAGTTCAGCCATACGCTTTGGCTTGCGGGAGAAACGAGCTCAAACTCTACATGGTCCACGAGTCAAAGACACTTCTGGAGGCGTTGATGAACGGCTATTAAACCTTATTGAGTACAGCAGACAAAAACAAAACTAGCACTATTGATCCAATCACGAAGTCCTGAAACTGCGCTGCATCTGTCCTCGTCTGCACACACACACACACACACACACTGCTGGTTCCACATGATGGATGCGGTTCTCTCTGTGCTGATGAAAGATGGGTCTGTGCTATCGGCTCTGTCTGAACACCGACCAAACTTTGAGAGTTTAGCAACAATTTTACAACACCAGTTATCATCTCGACGTTATACCGATGGCTAATTAAGAGAATAGATGTGTGCAATAGAGCACTATCACGGTCACTTGTTTTCAACATGATGTATTGTGAGATTTTGTCTGCCAGCTCTATAGCATGTAGACGGTAGCATTATTACAACAAATGTTTACATACATCCACGTCTCGTCCCGAGGAGAAAAAGGCTTTAAAAGCAGAAGACTATAATGTACAAGCACTGACCCGGAACGACTGCTGCTTGTTTTAAAGCCTCAAACAAAGGCGGAGGTGGAACTGAACGAGAAGCACATTTGCTGAAATGCTTCATATGTTTGCGGATGAAAGTCTGGAGTGCTGAAAGGGCCGGTGGCGTTCGGACTGAGTGCTCGTCTGAAGCATGTGATGCTGATGTTACAGCGAAGGACACTGCTAATACTTCAGACGGAGAACGCTTTCATTTTACATATTCATTTGAGCTACTATATCACTGGCATTAACTACACATTTCACAGTGTTTGGCTCTAACATGAAACGAACCCCAGTTCCCCGTCGTGTAGGGGTGTAACGATACACAAAACTGACGGTTCGGTTTTCCCACGGTTTTGACGTCTCGGTTCGGTTCAGTTCGCTTCGGTTTAGAAAGCTATTTTTTTTAATATAGTGGTTTATATAAATAAAAATTCTCCGTCTTTAAATTAATTCAATTACAATTAAATGTTAAAATTGCAATTAAAATTATACAATCAAAAGGATAAAAAAAATCTGCTAATACTGTGAACCCTATAGGGAGCTGCACATTACTAAAACATTAAAGGTTGTTGCCTAGACTTTTAACCTAAATTCTGCTATTTATTTTTAGATATAATAATCAACACACAACACATTGTAAGAAAACATGTATCTAAACAGAACATAAGGCAGTTTTTGCATTAACTTGTGTTTAATATGTTTTTGAAATAAAATAATTTACACAGTTGTCATTTTCATGAAAGATATTTTAAACATAGGGCCTACATTAAATAATCAAGATATCATTAACAGGTTAATAGGCTAACATAGTGCATTTATTTAGTGCAAGAGTTCATTATAGGAACCAAAGTTGTGGACACTGAATCACTTGCCTGCTGAGGTAAACATAGCTAATGCTAGTGACAAGCTAAAGCTAGGCTGTTTTATTGACATCTTTCCGCTGCTGAAACACTGATTGAGCGATTACACGAGTTATGATGCCTTTCAGTTAGTACCCTGTATCTTTCAACACACCTTCAGGTGTCTTTTCAGTAACTGAGGAAGAGATGATCGCGTTTGCCGCGCTGCCGCGTGAAAGGAGCTATTATTAGCCCGATCTGTCACGCCACATCAAAGAGCGCCAAAACGCCATTTACTGTTTAAATTTCGTGATCAAATAGACAGAATTGGAAAGATTACACCTCGCTTATTATCGAAAGTAACAAAACACGGAGCTTATTATTTGGTGTTAATGGTGGTTAGGCAACAAAACTGTATTTGTTGTGTACAGTACACATAAGACATGAGGTCCAATGAGCCGGACTGGGCGGGGCCGGGGTAGCAGGGGGCGGGGCGTGTTCGGTTCGCAATGAGAGTATCGCGATTCGAATGGTGAGTTCAGTATCGCGGTTTTTCGGTTCGGTCGGTTCAAATATCGTTACACCCCTACCGTCGTGTGCAGTAGGGTAACCGGACTCGTCCCGCTCGCTGCTGTCTCTAATGAACCCGGACGCTCTCTGTGCACGGCTCAGCACTGCTCAGATGGATCACTTGCTGATGTGAGGTTAAAACTTAATAACAGCAGTTTTAAACAGTCTTCTGTGTCTGTCCTGGCTCATTAAACGAGGTACTCAGTGTCGCTCTGTGTGTGCACAATATATAATCAGGGTAAAGTGAGTCGTTAGTGTATTCCTCGTCGACTGAATGACAGTATTGCATTAAAACAGAGTTTTTAAGTGCCATCATTGCAAAAGAACAAATAGTCCCTGCTATTTCAAATCAGGTTAATAATGAATACGAGTTCTGCGCAGTGATACACACACACACACACACACACAGATGTTTTACGTCAAAGCTGGTACTCTATCGTGGATAATTGGACTCCTGTCAGTTCTCTTGACGAATCAGCAGATTTACAGTGACGCCTGCATCTCTGCTGTCCGTCACTGGCTCTCGCAGCCTTCGCTTTAGTGGCTCGAGCGGATCTGACAAGTCGTTTAGTTTGGCACTGGCCCTAACTCATGGCTGCGTGTGATTGGTGGGCTCGACTGACTGCTGACGCTGTGTTTGAGTGTGAGGGATGTTCGCTGAGGTCACGGGGGTATTGATGTGCCGATTCTCCTGCAGATGAATGATGTCACTGACACGTAATATTGGCCGTATATTCCCTGACTCGAGTGAAGGAATGATCTCAGAGGCGTTGTGTGAGCTGTTATGTGGACAGTGATGGACAGGCCTCGGGATTGATGCTCTTTGCCTTCATATGTCCCTCTGTGTGTGAATGCTGTGGTCATCTGTGTCCTCGCTCACAAACATCCGTTTTACCGCCATTCGTAAGTTGAACGTGTCTGAAGCGCGTGCTTTTATCTGTACAAACTCGTCATGATGCTTGATTGTAGTCTTGTTTTTCTTACCATATTCTTTTAATGTATTGTAATAATCATAAACCCAGTTTTACTGTTGACTACTTTGGTATTCTCAGTGATTTCCCTATAGTGGCTGATGAACAAGAAGCCATTGACAGAAAACACATGTGTGAGGTAGACAGACCAAAGTTTAAAACCATAATCTACGGTAAATATACTCAATATCGTACTGTAAATGTAAATATGTAAATATTATAGTTTAAGTGCTTTGATTAATGTAAATGGTCCCGTTATAGGTGCACATGTAACATGTTCGTGGACACGACTGTGCTGTGACTGCGGGATCAATTGAGGAAATGAAGCTCAACGATTGTGTTGTACTGGTCAGCGGGAAAGAGAAGAGCATCTGCTCACCACCTGCAGTCACAACATCTCCGGTCTCCATAAACGTCACTCATATCGACTTTAATCAAGTCAGAGGCTCTTTATAGATGCGGACGCTGCCGATCCTGCGGTGAAAGCCGGCTAATAGAGGAGAGAGGGCACCAACTAGCGCTTTTCACCTCTCCGTTTGTGTAGATCTACTGAGGGGTCAGATGATTTATGTTTTGCACACATTAATTTCACATGTCTAGTACAATTATATGGTTTCGTCTCATTAATATGGTGTATACTTTTAATTTATTAACCCTGGACGAATGTAAGCGAAACGTGACACATGCCCATAGGTGGTGCTCATTGTAACATGAACATACGACAGATTAAAATGTTATCAGATCTTTTTCATTCTCCTCTATATATTGTGTTGATATGGCAACTAGTAAATACAGTAAGCTTCGTCATGCTGGCATTTGTGGACGTATTTAAAACAAGTGTGTGACAACTAGTGGCCCGCTCACCCCCTACTAATGTGTATATTACCAATAGCATTCATAACTGGAGATAAGACATGTCATTTTCTTAATATTGTACACATCTGTAAACACAAACGTGTTGCAAACTATCACATTTAATAGTTAAATAACATAACATTGCAAATGAAGCAAATAATTGTAAAAGTTCTTCATAGAATGATTGCAGTAGTTGTGTTTACACTGACCTTGCAGAGCACACACACACACACACACACTCGGCGAGCGAAGCGTTGGGGGAAGGGGTGTCTTATTTATGCTGCCATTACACACGTCATATTCACGGCTGGCCTGTTTGTAGAAGAGAAACGACGTGGAGATTTAATGACTGTTGTGAAATTGGCGTTGTAAAACTTGTAAAGCGGAAAACTAACAAATCCACCAACGCCAAAGAAACTGCGTGATGAACGGGTGTGTTGGGCGTTTATCTGACAGTCGCTATTACCTTTAGGCCATCAGGATGGTTTACAGAGAAGAAAACCCAGTGTGTGTGTGTGTGTGAGGCTCATCTATCCTGCTAACACACTGCTGTCACAGCAGTCGCTCTGGGCCGGCGTTTGGAGCGCTGCGTCGGGGACTCAGGAGTGAAGCAGGGGCGTAGACAGATGGAGTGAGGCGATATCAGCCGAGTGGAGGCGGACAGATAGATCTGCTGTCACTGACCACTGACTCTTATTTATCTGATTGTTTTCTTCCTGCTTCGGCTCCTCTATGAATCAGAGCTGACGGGGGAAACACACTGTCATCTGTTTCTGACTCGCTCAAGCTTATGCGTTTCTAGTCCGGCACTGACCAAAGCTAAAGGGGATTCAACTGCTTTATTTCTGTGGCACTTTATACAGTACAGATTAGTTCATAAACAGGGAAATAACAGAATCAATGAAGCAAACTTTATCCAATATCAGACAAATTCACATTCTGCTGTAAGGCAGCTCTAAAAACTCAATAGTGTACAATAGTCTTCATGTCAGTGCAGTTATATCAATATTACTGAATGATCGTTGTCTTTTGTATCAGTAGTTTGCTGAGTTAGTTTGTGCATCTGGAGATTTCAAAGAAAGGCAGCAACATTCATCATTTCACCGTCTCAGTTAACTATAGACCCGTTACAGTCCAGCTATGAGTAGTAGCATCGCCAAAATACTTGGTTGCATGTCGTTTTTGCCAAAATAACTTGCGAGATGTTTGATATTCCATCATGTAAGCGAAGTAAACAGTGTTTTGTTTCATTCATTTCCTTTATGTGTCTAATTGACAATGGTTTAGATTTGGCGATGGTTTAGATGTCTATTACTGTACATTTTCACTGACAGCCTAAATTTTGCCTTGTTTCAGTCGTCTGGGCTGTTTTTGGACGACTAGACATCTTTGAAACGTTTACTGC
This sequence comes from Cyprinella venusta, assembly GCA_038021265.1. Lineage (NCBI taxonomy): Eukaryota > Metazoa > Chordata > Actinopteri > Cypriniformes > Leuciscidae > Cyprinella > Cyprinella venusta. The sequence goes on along the minus strand of CM075867.1, from coordinate 325,367 downwards.
GACATTTCATTACGGTAATGAACAGAACCCATGGCAGATCTCAGCGTTATCGGCGTCTTCGGTGACTGTGTTGATCTCAGCTGGTTCTGTGCCTTCAGACTGAACCAAGTGTGTGTGCGTTCACTTCAACAGAGACATCATCTAATGCTTTCAGGGCAGCATTATCGGCTAACATTAGGGCTGGGTATTTACTTCCTGAACTAGTGCGCGCCCGAATCTGTGTTGATTTCACATTCACGCGAACCGCAGCACGGTTCGGGGGTTTGGTACCCCAGTGCGCACCCGGGTCCCATGACAGCGTTCACATTAGAGATTTTTCTTGCGAACCATGCCCCGTTCCGAACTAAACTGCCAGTTTGAAAGCCCCCTTAGTTTTGTTTTGTAATGCTGTTTTGTATTGTTGAGCACTGTCAGAAAGTAATGGCCATCAATCCAAGAGCATCTCACGCTGACAGCTCTGATTTCCAGGAAATGCATGTGTACTTACTAATATAACTAATATAACTAATATACAATGCATGCTAAGACTGCCAGGTCCCACAGGTCTTCTATTGGTGAGTTGTGTGTGGGTTCAGTCGGTGTGTGCTGTCATGTTCAGACTGAGGTTCAGTTTAATCAGCAGCGGGAGTCTGATTGAGCCAATCACAGGTGGAGACGGACCACCGCAGGGATATATCACTCCAGTCTCCCGCTGTCGACTCACACTGATTAACACACAATCACAGTGACGTTCCTCGAAGGTCCGACTGGATCGTGTCGAGACTTTGAAGCTGAAACATCTGGACCTTCGACCCGTTGGACCCTATTGAAGACACTGTATGGAAAAACCCTGGTGTGTGTTCCTCAAAAAACAGTCATTTCCACTGAAGAAAGACAGACATGAAGATCTTGGATGCCGTGGGAGAGTAAATAATCAGGAAATGTTAGTTGTGAAGTGATCGGCACAGCTCCAGTGTTTACAGTGGGATCAGGCGACTGGTGTCAGCTCATACTGGTGTCGACAGTGACATTGATTAGTAGTCGTCGAATGCTCCTCGTTACTGTAATTGAGAAACACAGCTGCACATAACGGCTGAATCCTCCTCCTCCACATCTGGTGCCATTTCAAAGGGAGGAAATTAAGATGCACAATTATATAAAGGAAAAGCCTGCGGGATCCCTCACACATCCTCAAAGATCTGTCAGGATCTCACTAGATGTTTTAGGGATAAACTGTCCAGAAACTGATTAGGTTGACGTTCACTCGTGTCCTGTGTTGCGTGTGAATCGTCTAACTCTGAACTTTGACATGAAGCGTGAGGATAATGACGTTAGTTCATATTTTCCTCTGGAAATACTGTGAGCGGCGGAACTGAAGGAGCTCGTCCTCCACGTCATGCCCACTCGTTTAGCCGGATAATTATATTAGGAGGGGAAGTAGATCAGTCAATGGATCCATTAAGGATTAATGATTATCTGCAGAGGATTATGGATGACCGCTGATCTACAGGTGTGTTTATATAGCAGACCGCTTCACATCTGATCTTCTTTCTCTTTCTGCTCCATTTAAAGGGGCACTTGGCAACTACTTCAATCGTTTAGAAATCATTTGGATGGTTCAATAACCTGTTCTGGAGAGAATGGTGGCTTTCCCCGCTCCCCCCGGCGGAAAACCAACCCTGCAACATGAGGACTAGCGTCCCGGTAAGTTGGAAATAGAAGTCTCGTGAGAGCCGAGAACGAGCGAGAAACACAAACTGCTTTATGGGAATTCACCTTTGGCTAAGCCACGCCCTAGAATGTAGATTGACCAATCACAGCGCAGCCAAGAATGAGCTCCCACAGAGGTCCGACACTTTTTGACTTTCAACACAGGCGTCTCATATATTTGGTCTCAGCAAGCTATTACCGTCGTAGTTTTATCTAAAATATGGTCAAACATTGTGCCTCGGGCATTTGACTGACTACGATATCTATGGATTTTTAAGGTAATCAGCTGACCTACCTAGTTCACTTTGTTATTGGCGTTTTATTCCATTTAAATATCTAAACGTTACTGTGAAGAAGAAAAAAATATAGAATGTTTAAATATCAATCTGCACATGTGACATTGGTTATGCTAATCTTTACTCGCTCCTTTTAAGTTATCTTGAGTAAAACCGCAAAAAAATTTCATGAAGCACATACAAAAGACCTGGACCGGAAGCGATGAGACCTGTCTAACAGAATGCGGACGTGAGTTGTGCATAGAGCCTATTCTATGATACTGTGATGATGTATTACCCACTCGGTAGACACAGCTCCACACGATAGAGTTATAGAGCTCAAATAAAATTGATTTATTTGAATACTTTAACTATATAGTATATATATATTTCTATACCATTTACTTATTAAACTCTTTTTGATAACATGTTATATTTGTATTGTATATTTTGAATGTACTTCTCTTTTATAAATGCTTAATTCTTTTATATTGCTGTATTTCTCTTTTATTTTTTCTTATTTTTGGGATTTAACTTTTAAAGGCACTATAGAAAATAAAGTTTATTATTATTATTAAAAGTTTTTTTCGTTTACTTTTTAAAGTACTTCATTATTGATACTCCAGTAAATTTTCATTGTCACTGAATTATTAGTTTGTTTTTGCTGATTATGAAATTATTGGAAAAAACAGGTTGGACAAATTGAAATAGCGTGGACACAATAATAATCGGGTGGAGAAGTGGTTTAAACTAAAGCATGAATGCGTGGATGGATGATTTCCTATCACTCACATACAGACAGTAACATCATTACTTTAGTTTGAACTGGATTTAGGTTGGAAAAAATATGTAAAATATTGCCAACAAACTTTAAACTTCTTTAACTTTAAACATAAATTCCTTTACGATCACTGTTCACTCACTCAGTGTCCACGGTGTTAGCTCTTCTGAAATAACAGAGAGGACCTTCTGAGCTAAAACCAGCCACTGCAAGAAACAGACTAACATAGAAGGTTTATAACAAACAATTACATGGTCTATAAAATTGTAATTAAATTTAATAATAAATTATATTATTTTAATTACCATGCAATTTTTTATTTGATAAACCATCTATGTTAGTCTGTTTTTGCACTCTGTAACCCTTTACCGATATACAGTATACACAACAATTTAAAATAAATAAACAAATAAAAAATATATAGAAATTGTTGAATTTATTGTGAAATTGGGCTACACAGGCCTGGGCATAGGCTATATGAACAATGGTGATATGTGGAGGTTCAAAATGCTGTTTCAATTTTTTTTTTCAAATCATCTTTTTAAATCAATTTCAACATGCCTAGAATTCAAGTGGTGTTATTAATTTATGACTAAAACTAGTCTGAAATTCCTCATTCATTCATTAAGATCTTGATCTTTACTGGGTTCACCAACCCAAGTCAAGTATATATTAGCAAGTATTTATACAGCACTTTTCACAATATAGATTTCATCAAAGCAGCTTCACAGTATCGATCAGAACATAATAACAATGTTCGTTTCTTTCTTAGAGGAAAAACATCTACGTTTGGTAGAGCTGATCAAGGGTATTACTGATTGTTACTAATTTGAATATCCCGAACTGAGCAAGCCAAATCTGAGGAACGTATGGTAAGTACATGGAGGATTAAAAGTATTATTATTATTATTAGTTTTTGTGGATATGAATTTAACGTTCCTGTATGAAGTTTTGTTCTCATTGTTTACAAACGCCAATCCCTTTCCCTGCGCCATCAAGTCCCGCCCCTGCTCTGACTAGCCAATCCGGTCAGCTGGAGCACCGCACGAGCCACCTGTGATTGGACAGTCGACATGTCATTCAAACAGCCGTAGCAACGAAAACAAATAATGACGTGAAGGGACCCGGGTTGATGGACGAACGCGATTGGCTAATCCTGCGGAAGTGCCGAATGCGGAAGTAACAGCACAGAGATGCAGGAAATGTTTACACGCAGTTGGTTTGTGAATAAATGATATTTTCTCAGCCATTCCCGGTTTAAGCAGCTGTCTTTCGTGATTCCGCTCAAGAATGGAGGTTAGTCGCTGAAGTTTAAACACTAAAACTGCTGTTGAAGCTGTGTTTAGATTGATAAAATGAACATTTATCTGTAAATGTATCATGTATCCTCATTGCAATGTATCATTAATGTATGTATATGGGTCTTATTGTTGATCAGCTAGGCTAAATGTGTTAAGTTAGTGACCTGGACAAAAAGAGTCTAAACCATTAGTAATAAAGATGGCTCTGACACGACCTTGTGCCATTCATTTACACGATACCTCAAGGTTCACCATAGTAATCCCACAATATAGGAGAATAACGATTGACTACGTCATATTATAGAGCAGTGTTGACTGTAGGCTTGTTTGAGATGCGCCTCGCCTGAAATGTAATCGAGAGGAGCGGTGAATAAAGCGCAGTCTAGCCGGACAGATCTCTCTTCTCGCAGTGGATCAGACACCTGTGTGAGATCAATGTCTGATCTCGCGGGATTCACGCTCGTGCACGTTTTAGATGTAATTTAAGTTCTGTTGCTTTTAAATGAAAATAAATATAATGAACAACACATCCAAAGTACTTGTTATTTAATTACATTACAAATATGTGTTTATCAATATTTTTTTCTTTAGTACAGAGTTTTAAAATCAAACATTTTAAAAGAGAACAATACATCACGATTGTTAAACCAATGAACATTAAGCTGTGTCGTCAGCAAGTCGTTTCCCATCATGCTTCTGATCAGCGCTGTCTCGGACACATTTCTAACCGGTATGCATCTCGCGCTGATCACCGGTGATCGGTTCTGCGCAAATTTTGCTCATCTCAAACAAGCCTATAGCTGTGTAAGCTACTGTGTACTAGGATTGTCTTAACACATTACACCTGTAGCAGGACACGAGCGCCGAGTCCATATCGTCACCACAGGACGTGAACTCTGAGTCCGTGACGTCACCACAGGATGCGAGCGCCGAGTCCGTGACGTCACCGCAGGACGTGAGTGCCGAGTCTGTGACGTCACCTGCTGGACAGTCAGGCAAATCCAAGGTGAGATCCTTCATTGAGTGACACTTCCTTCGTTCATAGTGTGTTTGATGAAAACGAAGCTTTAACACAGTTCGTCATCACCTATGATGATATACTGTACAGTTCTAGAAGTTCAGGAAGTCAATTTTAACTTGTAAAAGCTCATCTATGCTAAGTAGCTGTTATTTAATCATAAATTGTTGTTAGACGGTATTGACTTGATTGGTGAACAAAAAAAGCAATATTAAGCATATTTAAAACACTTTGAAAACAAACGGCATCTTTAAAGTTGAAATGTCTATTTTACGTTATTGCTTTGCATATTAATGTACATATTTGTATGTGTTCCATTGATGATGATTATACTACTAATAAAATTAAAATCCAGAGGAAAGTCTTATTTTATTGTTCTTGGAGGCCAAGTATAAATAAATCAGAGAGAAATAATCTAAAGAAGTATACAGTATATATCTGAGAGAGCGCTAGAGGAGGGCTGAGTCACTCTGAGTTCTGTCTCCTTACAGCTGGACACGCTGTCTAAACAAGATCTGATAAAGTTTGCAAAGAAACAGATGGTGGCAATGCAGAAGATGAAGGCAAAATGTGCAGGTAAGGTCATCAAAGTTGCTTCTTAATTGTAAAAACATAGATATTTGTAAATCTGAGTATTGTAAATTTTCTGTTCTTTTGACCAGCTTTAGAGCAGGAGGTGTTGAGGCCTGCGTCCGGCACGGCAGACCCCTCCGTCATCCAGGTCAGTCCGTCAATCTTTCAGTCCTTTAGTCTTTCAGTCCGTCAGTCCTTAGATAGATCAATAGATTCTGTACTGTTAGGAGACCCTGCAACGTATTGATATGTTTGCTCATCAAAATGATGCGTAGTGAGGATGTGTTTCAGTGTTTGTGTTCCTGATCCCAACAGGAGCTGAGCGAGCGAATGAGTGCTGTGCTGCTGGAGAAGGCCGAGGTTCAGCAGAGCATGGTGCTACTGCGCAGAGAAAACGAGGAGTTCAAGAAACGGGCACAGGTAACCTTAGCCTTTTACTCAATCTGTGAGTTTCATCTGTTATTTCGGTAACAATTCATTTAAAGGTGCAGTGTGTAATTTTGTAGCGCCATCTAGTGGTAAGGTTGGGAATTGCACCCAACAGAAGTTATGTTGGCCGACAGGATGTTGTCGTCTGAGACAGCAGAGAGTAGCCTGTTCATCAATTAGCAGATTAAATGATTAAGAAATTAGGTTTACTTAATTATTCAGTAAAACTGTATGTTATTGCGAATATTATTGTCAATTGTTCATCATTGTGTTAGTGTTTTATTCACTGACTTTAGCAGCTTCTTATCATGAAGAACAACATAGTGACGAAACACGTTTGTCCGTTCAGGGCTGGATTGTGTGTAGAGAGAAATGCTTCATTTTAACGTAATAAAAACACAACGGTTCGTTATGTAAGGTGATACACATGTTTATGACATTGCAACAGATCCTACTAAATATTACCCAATTCATCTTTAAAGGGATACTCCACTTTTTTTTGGAAATGGGCTCATTTTACCACTCCCCCAGAGTTAAACAGTTGAGTTTTACTGTTTTTGAATCCATTCAGCCGATTTTCTGATATTTAGAAGAATATCAGTAACCAGACAGTTTCTGCTCTCATTGACTTCCATTCTTCTAAATATCAGAAAATCGGCTGAATGGATTTGAAAACGGTAAAACCCAATTGTTTAACTCTGGGGAAGTTGTAAAATGAGCCTATTTCCAAAAAAAGTGGAGTATCCCTTTAATATAGCATGAAATCCACTATAAAGAAGCAATGACTTTATTTGAAATGTATTTACAGGAAACAGAGGGGAGATTAGCCGCTCTCCAGGAGGAACTAAACTTGAAGAATAGCGAGTGTGCAGAAATGCAGAGAAGCACAGCGGAGCTCACGGCTGGCTTTAGGGCAGCCTGCACTCAATACGAGTCCAAGATATCTCAAACTCAAGAAGAGCTGCTAGAAGCCAAGAAGGAGTGGACGGCTGCGACCGAAGCGCTCCGAGAATCCCACCAGATGAGCCTCACCGAGTCCCAACAGGAGGTGGAGAATCTGCAGAGGGAGATGGAGAGGATGGGCAAGCAGTACGAGGACGAGCTGCACTACCTGGAGGAGCAGATGGAGCTGAACGCCGCAGACTTCGAGAGGGAGCGCGAGCGGCTGCTTCTGCTGCAGGACGAGCTCTCGGAGCAGCTGGCGCTGAAGGAGGGATTCCTGCAGGACGTTCAGGAGGAAGAGGAGGACAGCAATCGAGCAGCGCCTCCGCAGCCGCCGGCCGACTCCTCCGCCTCGGACGACTCCAGCGACGAGGGCGGCGGGCTGAAGCTAGCCCTGGAGGATTTGCAGGCTCAAAACATGATGTTTCAAGAAGAGCTCGTGTTTCTTCGAAATGTGAAGGTGGAGCTGGAGTCTGAGCTGAAGCAAGTCAGAGAGGAGTTCACTGTGGAGAAGGAAGAGCTCGAGTTCACCATCAACGAGCTTCAAATGAGCAAAGACAGCGCTGAAGCATCTGTGGGCAAAACACGCAGCATCTCTACTGAAGACGTCCGAACCGTAGAAGAGTCCCACAACCAAGACTCAAGGGAACTGGAAACTTGCTTTAGCTCCAGTCCTGAAACAGATACGTCTGAACATGTCGCCGACGCTCCGCAAGACACACGCTCGCCTCCTCCTGAAGACGAGAGCATGATCACGCGTAATAATCTCAGAGACAGAACAGAGCACTTTCTGAAGCAATACAGAGCCATGAAGGAGCAAACCGTGGCCTCGGTTCAGGGTCTGCAGGAGGAGCTTGAAAGCTTTTTCCAGGAGAGGGACAGTTTGTTGGACCACGCAGGCAAAATGTCCGTCGAGGACCTGAGGAACAAAACAAAAGAAATCCTGGGGAATCTACAACACAAGGAGGCTCTTGTGCTAGAGTTCATGGCATCCGAATCAGAAGGTGGACACAAGGAGACTCTGGTGTCAGAGTTCGAGGAGAAACTGAAGTTCATGGCATCCGAATCAGAACACGAGCTCGCGCAGATCCGTACGCTGGAGAGTCGGCTGCTGTCGGTGAGCGTGGAGAAGGACCAGCGTATAAACGTCCTTGAGGAGGAGCTGTCTGCTCTTCAAGAGTGTCAAGACACAATCAAACTCCTCCAGGCTCAGATCGTGTGCCTGTCGGACGAGGGAAACGCCCTTCGGCGAGACAGGGACGCTAGTCAGGAGCATCTTTCTGACGTCCGGAGCCGCATCGCTGAAATCCTCAAGCAGAGTTTCTCTGAGACGGAGCTGGACGGCACGGCGGATGTCTCTGCTCTTATAAACCATCTCTGGAGTAAGTCTCAGGAGGAGAAGGCGCTCCTGACCCAGCGGTGTGACGAAGGCGCAGAGCGGTTGGCGGCTGAGAGGCAGTCGGCGGAGGAGCGTCAGGAGCGCGTGGACGAGCTGCTCCGCGAGAAGCACCTGCTGAAGGCCAGCCTGGAGGAGCTGCTGTTGGACACAGAGGGACTGCAGAAGGACCTGAGGGAAATGCAAGGCATGAATGAAAAGCTGAGGGCAGAAAACCTCAGCCTGCTTGCTCAAGTTGCTGACCTGAGTCAGCCGGCGGATGAAACGGATGCTCAAGTTCACAAGGCCACTGAGCTCCAACAGGTTCTGGCTGACAAAGACGCTCTGATATCTCAGCTCAAACAAGAAGTTGGTCTCCTGCAGGTATTGTGTGTTTGTAATGCTGGCTAAAATGTTTTCTTGTTTCTGCACAAGACCTTATCCATAAGCAGATCATGCAACAATAAAGAATAGCAGAGTAGAATTACAAGAGCTGACAGAAAATAGGAAAAGTTGGAATTGCCAGAAACAAAGTCAAAATTGCAAGTTATAATCTCTGAATTGTGAGTTTTTTTGCGATAAAGTCAGAGTTGTGTGAAATGAAGTCTGATTGCGAAAAATAAAGTCAGGATTATGTGAAATTAAGACAGGATTGTTTTAAGTTAAGTTGGAATTGTGAGAAATAAAGTCGGAATTGTGTGAAATAAAGTCGGGATTGAGAGAAATATTGTCAGGATTGTGTGAAATAAAGTTGAATTTGCGTGAAATAAAATCAGGATTGCAATAAATAAAGTTGGGATTGAGAGAAATAAAGTCAGGATTGTGTGAAATAAAGTCAGGATTATGTTAAATAAAGTTGAATTTGCGTGAAATAAAGTGGGAATTGCGAGAAAAAAGTTGTATTTGCGAGAAATAAAGTCAGGATTGTGTGAAATAAAGTTGGAATTGCGAGAAACAAAGTCAAAATTGCAAGTTATAATCTCTGAATTGCGAGTTATAAAGTCAGAGTTGTGTGAAATGAAGTCTGATTGCGAAAAAAAAGTCAGGATTATGTGAAATTAAGTCGGGATTGTTTCAAGTAAAGTTGGAATTGTGAGAAATAAAATCGGAGTTGCGAGAAATAAAGTTGGATTTGCGAGAAAAAGTCAGGATTGTGTGAAATAAAGTTGGAATTGTGTAAATTAAAGTTGGAATTGCGTGAAATAAAATCAGTATTGCGAGAAATAAAGTCAGAATTGTGTTAAATAAAGTTGGAATTGCGTGAAATAAAGTCAGGATTGTGTTAAATAAAGTTGGAATTGCGTGAAATAAAGTCAGGATTGTGAGAAAAAGTCAGAGTTGTGAGAAAAAAGTCAGGATTCTGTGAAATAAAGTTGGAATTGTGAGAAATAAAGTCAGGATTGTGAGAAATAAAGTTGGAATTGCGTGAAATAAAGTCAGGATTGTGAGAAATAGTCAGAGTTGTGAGAAAAAAGTCAGGATTCTGTGAAATAAAGTAGGAATTGTGAAAAATAAAGTCAGGATTGTGTGAAATAAAGTCAGGATTGTGTGAATTTAAATTGGAATTGCAAATTATAATCTCTGAATTGTGAGATCAGTCACAATTATCTTCATTTTTCCTCATTGCCGTAAACAAGGTTCCATATAAAATACATAACTACGTATTTTATATCTCTACAGAATTACTCTAGAATTTGTAAGTGACATCTTACATTTCTTTCCTTCGATTGTCACTTTTCAGATGTGCAAAGAGTCATCGCTGACTGATGAAAATGAGAAACTGAAAGAGTTATCTGATGAAATAGGTATGTTCGTTCATGTTACACTCTTAATTCCATGTTCCTTGGTGCCGAAACCATTTCCCTTACGTCCCTGATGACTCTTCTGTTGTGTAGAAGCGCTGAAGAAAGCTAGTAAGGATAAGGATGAACGCATGAACAAGATCAAAGCGGTTGCTGTGAAGGCCAAGAAGGAGCTGGAGCTCAGCAAGAGCGAGGTGGGTAGTGTCGTGTCCCTCCGAGGCGCTCCAGGGCTGTGGACTGATCTGAGGACTGAGCTTGTGTTTGTGCCTCCAGGCTGCCGCTCTGAGGGAGGACGTGGAGCAGCTGAAGGCTGAGCGGGACCGGCTGGCACACTCTGTGAAGGACATCATCCACGGGGCAGAGCACTACAAGGTTTAGCTCATCCTCCATTATAGTGTCCGACTAGATCTACTAGTGCTGAAGTAAACTGTGCACTTCTTAATCATGTATTTGTAGAATTTGCTGGTGGATTATGACAAGCAGACTGAGCGTCTGGAACAGGCGGATAAACTCAGTGAAGATTTGAGCAGGCGTCTCCAGAATGCAGTCCAGCAGGTACTCCAATAACACCACCCATCCATCACGCGCAAGCAAGTGTGTTACAGACGGGAGATTCAGAGTTACAAATAAACACTGTGAAATGTCCTGCGTTACTGTGATAGGATCCTCATATATCCACTATAATCGATTCATTTGTATCTAACACACAGTGACGTGTAAGTGTATAGTTAACCCTCAGGTGCTCTTCGTTTCAGAGTCACACTTGTTATCTTCACGGTCAAAAGTGACCGGACACCTAAAAATTAAACTTTCTCCATCCCAGTAAAACCAATGCAATTTATTTTTGTTCTATAATATTTATTCTTTTTAATTTAGTATTTTGAGACAATTTAATTGAATTTATTCATATTTATGCAATATTTATTGTTTATTTTTGCCATGGAAAAAAATATATTTTTCTATATATAATTTTTTTCAAAAAATATTAATGTAGTATTTTAGTTTAATATAGAGTCTAGGCCTTCAGAAAAAAATATTTTTGAAGAAAATTAGCACCATCTGGTTCCAGTATAGAGAAAAAGTGTAGAATCATGGTGTGACCACTAGATGGCATGTACAGCTCTCTATGGAGAGGCATGTGAATTCAACAGATGTTTATGAACACATTTTTTTGTTGGTGGATTTGAATATATAGTTGAAACAATCTCAGAAACTATTTCTTATAAAAGAATTGACAAAAAACAAAAATTCACTTTTTTTTCATTTTTTTACAATTTCCCATTCATTTCCTATGGTCGGTCATTTTTAACCAAAGACCTCAAGTGTGACTACTTTAAGACCACTTAGCATGCTCAGATCATGACCTCAATTTTTTTGTGTGTTCACATACATAATGCCATAAAAGTCACCAAGTTTTGTAATTTTATGATGAAGCTGTGATTTTTAAAAATTCAAAACAGATTTCTATAATCACTATTTATTGGTGTTTTTCTGTATAAAAGTGTGTGTGTGTTTGTTTGTGTGTGTGTGTGTGGGTGGGTATGTCTGTTTTGCACTCTTGATGTTTTGGAGTATCACCCCTTCAATGCTGAGCACTTTTTTTCTGCATTGTGGCCGTTTTGTAGATTTTACACACAAAAATTCTCAAAGATTTTGTGTTTTTGTCAGTTTCCCATTCATTTCCTATGGGTCGGTCATTTTTGACCAAAGACCACAAGTGTGACTATTTTTACGACCACTTAGCATGCTCAGATCATGACCTCAATTTTTTTGTGTGTTCACATACATAATGCCATAAAAGTCACCAAGTTTCATAACATTCCGAAGAAGCTGTGATTTTTTAAAATTTCAAAACAGAAAATTTTTCGTTCAGAAATGAGTGTGTTAAATATGTGTTCCTCTGTGGTGATCTCTCTCAGCATGAGCTGCTGTCGTCAGAGCGAGCGGATCTGGCGGCCCGTGTGGAGGCGCTGCAGAAGACCGTCACACAGCTGGAGGCGCAGACGCTGGACATGCAGAAGCTGGAGCGAGAGCTGGAGGCGGAGAGGCTCCTCCGAGAGCAGAAGACTAAGGTACGGTCCAGCGTCCCTCAGGGGTTAAAGGCCTCGAAGAACTTAAAGATTAAATGTAACTCCTTGAAAACAGCTATATTTATGAACAGTGTTGGGTGTAATTACTAAGTAATTAGTTACTGTAATTTAATTACTTTTTCCTTGAAAATGTAAAGTAAGGGATTACTCTTAATCTATCTGTAATTTAATTACAGTTACTTCTGATGTAATTGAGGTAAATACTGTGTATCAATCAACCCGATCTCACAGCGATTCGTACGCATTTGGTGAAGTGTCTAAATATTACGACTGCACTCGCACAAATTCGTATGAATTATTGTAAAATATGTATGAAAAAAGTGGGTTTAACATCAAAATGTATTGTCTGATGCTAAAAAGTATGTTTTTATACTGTAACCTTCTTCTTTTGCATTGAAGTTTTTAAAGATGTGTGTGTGTGTTTCTCCAGGAGCACCATGCTGCCGTGAAGGAGGTGGAGGAGCTTCAAGCTCAGCTCAGCAAACACACACATCAGCTCCACCAGACGGCTCAGGAGCTCGAGCAGCTGAGAAAGGCATGTCCACACACACAGCTCCCAGCACAGACTGAGAGTCGATAGATGGACTGATCAGTTATATAATGAGAGTACACTATTATTATTATTATTTGAGGCAGGGTTTTGACGTTTATCTGAACACCAGTACGCAGTCAGTCATGATTGTGTACTGCAGGCCACGTGTGTGTGAGCTACATCAGTGTGTGTGTTCTCTGGCTCCGCAGGACGCTCAGCAGAGCTCACTGATGGACATGGAAATGGCGGACTATGAGAAACTGGTGAAAGAACTCAATCTCAAACTCTCTGAGAGAGACAAACAGGCGGAGGAGCACCACCTGCACATGCAAACACAGAGAGAGCGAGAGCAGCGGCTGAACCAGGACATCGGTGCGACTGAACGCTTCATCTGATGATCTGATGCTGTAATCTAGTGAAATGGCTCGGAGCTGCACAGGATCAAACACTGATGAAGCTCATTATGTGTGTTTCTCTCAGAGTCTCTGAAGTCCTCGCTGGATCAGGCGGAGGAGAAAGCCTCCAGGATGAAACAACTGCTGGTCAAAACCAAAAAAGATCTGGGAGACGCAAAACAAAGAGTGAGTCATGAATTCAGTCTCTGCAGGCGGAAATGAAGCCTTTACTTAGACATTAATATTACAGGGCAACTAAATCATAAAGTACAAGTGGAGCGACTGTAGGAAAAAACTTCCTATTTCAGACAGACATAGACAGAACATAGGTGAATTGGTGGATAGATGCGGTTGCAATTGAAATGATTCAACCCCCTTTGCAAATCAGGTTTACTGGCACAATTTACAGACTTGACCAGTTAGACAGACAGACAGACAGAGAGACAGACAGACAGACAGACAGACAGACAGACAGACAGATAGATAGATAGATATGTTGATCTGGTGGTGTTGTTCTTGTCTGATGTGTGTGTGAATCTCCCGCAGGAAGCGGCTCAGATGATCAGTCAGGCGTCTCTGAGAGGAGAACTGGAGGCCCATCAGCAGCAGCTGGAGGAGTATAAGGTGTGTGTGTGTGTGTGTGTTGATGCAGCAGTTGGTGAAGTATAAGTCTGCGAATCTTAACCCTGACCGCTTTACATGCTGACTAATAACCGTGTTCACTAGACTTTATTAATAAATCTAAAGTTATTTCCTGGGAGTGACGTCAGCCTGATCATTGCTGTGTCTGACTCCATTTTGTTATGCAAGATGATGTTCAATTAACGAGCAGTGTTTTACTGAGGCAACATTCTCTGTGAGTGTGTGTGTGTGTGTGTTGATGATAATGATGTGTGTGTGTGTGTCCAGATCCAGTGCAGTGATCTGACAGCGGAACAGCACCGTCTGCAGGAGCAGCTGAAGCTGATGAACGAGCAGCACACACACACCTCACGCTCACATCGACTCAGTGTGAAGAAACTGCAGGACGAGTGCGCAGTCGCCAAGGTGAACACACAAACACACTCTCTCTCTCTCACACACACACACACACACACACACAAGCGCAGCAGAAATGTTTGTCTGAGCAGAGAAAGTGAACCTCAGCTCCTCTCGCTCATGTCATTCACACAGGTTCTCTGCTAGTGTCTCGTGCTGGTGTGACTCTGGTGTGACTGGTGTGACTCTGGTGTGACTGGTTTGACTCTGCTGTGTCTCTGGCGTGACTCTGATGTGTCTCTGGGTTGACTGGTGTGACTCTGGCGTAGGGCTGGGCGATAAAACGATAACGATAATTATCACGATATAATTTTTCTCGATAAAATGATATCAAGAGGTCGATAAATGTTCGATAATGTTTATGCGCCAAAAGCGGAACGAAACTCTTTTGAGCCGCGCGCGCCACACGGAGCATTTATCCGCTCGGCTCAGAGTCCAAACGGCAGTGAGCGCAGCGCGAGCTAGCTAGAGCAGACGCGATTGCTTTGATCGTCTCGCTCAAGACATCCAGCGAGAAGCGCTTGAGTTCAGCGAAGAACACAGATGTCAAGTTTAAACCAGTTTAGGGCAGATGAAATACCGCTGACTAAAAGGAGAAACACTGCGTGCAACGATCCAGTCAGAATCTGAATTGATACTGAATCCATTTAGCCATGGATTTACTGTAAGGTTAGCCTAGTAATATTAACTGCATCTTGAAATGTGGGATATACATATTTAATTGTATAATATTATTAATGTAGACAATGCATTAAATGTCTTATGGAATATGAGTACAGCATTTAATAATGTATTTAACTGTTAGGCCACTGTTTTCATACAAATACCACAGAAAACATAAAGTTACATTTTGCCATGATAGTGAGGTGCTAAGATATAGGCTATACCTGGATTTATCTGTGGTTATCATGATCTAAATGCATGAGACTGGATGACCAATAGTTCATTATAATACAACTCAGTCAGAATATTACTTTTGCCAAATAAAAATGTGGTCGTTACATTAAAAAAAAAAAAAAAAACAACCAGATGTTACTGTTTTTGTTAATGAACATAAATTTAACATTAGCTTAGTATTAGCTTGAGTTAGGATACAGATTTACTGTCAACTCACTGTCAAATATGCATTTTGAGACAAAACATATAATTTGAATATTGCAGCCTGCATTGCAAACTGTGCTGAAGAAATATTTTTCTATTCATATATTTATTTTAGGGAAAAATGTTTGAATGTTCTACCTCATATTTGTGAAATGTTCACCTGTTTGGCAAGTGTTTGTCATGATATGTTCTAACAATAAAGAGTAGTTTAAAACCACAATTTACACTCTGGTTAATACAACTTTCACTTAGGAGCAAAAATCTTCCTTTAAACTTGAAAGAAATAAAGATTTGACATATATCGTGATAATTATCGATATCGACTGATATAAAAAAAAATATTGTGATAATTTTTTTTTGGCCATATCGCCCAGCCCTACTCTGGCGTGACTCTGGTGTGATTTTGGTGTGTCTCTGTTGTGTTTCTGGTGTGTCTCTGGTGTGACTCTGGTCTGACTCTGGTGTGTTTCTGGTGTGTCTCGTGCTGGTGTGACTTTGGTGTGACTCTGGTCTGACTCTGGTGTGACTCTGGTCTGACTCTGGTGTGACACTGGTGTGACTGGTGTAACTCGTGCTGGTGTGACTCTGGTGTGTCTCTGGTGTGACTCTGGTCTGACTCTTGGTCTGACTGTGACTGCAGACTGATCTGGCGGCGACCGTTTCTGAGTTCGAGAGCTATAAGGTGCGAGTCCATAATGTCCTGAAGCAGCAGAAGCACAAGAGCTCCAGCCAGAGCGAGGGAGACGCCTTCAGACAGGAGAGGTGAGCTTCATGAGTCACTGACTGTGTTCAGCGGTGGGAGTGTGTGTTCTGAGGCTGGTTGTGTGTTCAGAGAGCAGATGGAGGCTGGGCTGGAGCAGCTGCGCAGACGCTTGCAGGAGACGCAGACTAGCCTTCAGTGCAGCACAGCAGAACTGCAGCAGCTGCAGACGGACCACGACACACTGTTGGAGCGGCACAACAAGATCCTGCAGGAGAGCGTCAGCAAAGAGGCGGAGCTTCGGGAAAGGTGTGTGTGTGTGTGTGAGTAAAAGAGAGAGAGAGAGAGAGTGTCAATAAAATAATGATGCAGCTGTTTTTAATCTGGGAGGAGTAATAAGGAGGAGTAAAGAGGGAAAAGATAACGTGTTGAGCGCTAATTGGATATCACAAGACAAAAAGAAGGTATAACACTTGGCCACTGATTTTTGTAAACTCAGATGCCTGGCCGACATCTCACTTTGTGGAACTGCTCAATAAAGATATTCTTCTGAGACCTGAAACCTCGACTCTGAAAGATTTTCACCGAGAGCTGAACCAGACTTTGATGATTTGAGTTGGGACTGGAAATCTGCCACAACATAATAAATTGAGTGACCAAGTGTGCATTATGGATGTTGACTGGGAGAGAGTTCCAGAAGCCCAGCTGAAGGCTCCAGGCCCCACGGTGGCTAGGCTGGGCGAAGGGGTATGCAGGAGACCCGTGGGCCGAAGGGCCTTTAGCTCTCTCCCAGTCAACATCTGTAATGCACACTTGTTCACTCAATTTATGGTCACCAGCCGTGCTTCCACAGAAACCACCACAGAAACCGAAAATTCTCAGGCCAGCAGCATGTGTCCGAATTTCCTCTTAACCGTTCTATTCCATCAAGAACGATCTTAAAACAGGGCATTCAGAGTAAAACACCGAGCATTTAAAGAGACAAACGATCAGCAATGGTGCATCTCTGAGTGTGTTCTCTGTTCATCACGCTGTCAGGCTGCTGTCGCTGCAGTCGGAGAGCATGTCCCTGCGGTCGGAGCACGGCCAGTGCGCGGCTCAGCTGAGCGCTCAGACGGAGGCTCTGCGCATTAGCTTCCGCGATCAGACGCGGCTCATGCAGGACGAGCACTGCCGCACAGTGGAGACACTACAGCAGCAGGTCAACCGGCTGGAGACTCAGCTCTACTCTCTGCAGAGGGAGCCCGTCAGTGCAGGTACACACACACACACACACACACACACACTCCCTCAGCGACTCTCTCTTCCTCACGTGCTCAGTTTCTCTCTCAGTGCATCATCCTCAGGGCAGGAAGGCTCAGACGGACCGGAAGCCAGCGGACGCTCCGGCGCTGGACCTGCGGGGCGATCGAGAGGAGGGCGAGGGCATGGAGACCGCAGAGACCGAGTCCCTCTCCACCGCGACCCCGCTGACCTCTCTGGAGCAGCTGCTGACCTCTGACCTCAAACACGGTACACCCTCACCCTGCTCTCACACACACAGTGTTAATTTCGTTTTTTTCCCTGACTAAGACAAGACGATTAGAAACGAGACCCACGTCATTAAACGATCAATGTGACTATATCAACACATGCAATATCGTTGACGGAAAAAAACGAGACTGAAATGTGTTTAAAAAAATTAAAAAGTCTTGTTTTTTGTCAAATAAAGGAGACGGCAACACATTGACTGTTTTTACGTGCTTCATGCTTAAGGTTGCCAGATTTCAAAACTTTAAACCCCCAGTCAGAGCTTTTCTGTTAAAAGAGCACGATTTTAGCCGGTCTTTTCAATAGTATCTGGCAACCGTGCGCATTGCAATGAAGTGTGTGGATGATCAGAAAACACACACAAGTTAAACTTTAGTTCAGCGATCTTCATTTGATTTTCAACTTAAAGCGTCATTGTCGGACTAAAAATGCAGGCTGACGTCCAGCTGTGTTTTTAATGTTGATCATATTATACGAGCAAGAATGCAATGTTTTCTGAATGTTGATTTTATACATTGGAATTGATTGATTTTATACATCAGTTCAACAAACAAACAGGTAAGAATAAGTGATGTTCTACATTTGTGAACGAATCTGTGGCTTTGAACGAATCGTGAGATTGAATGATCCGTTCATAAATGCTTCGTTACTGAACGATTGAATGATTTGTGACTCGCTTAAAGCATTATTTATTTTATAAAAAAAAAAAAAAAATAAATGATGAAATGTAGAGCCCGACCGATAAAGGATTTTGAAGGCCAATACCGATACAAATATTTTTGGGTTTTAAAATCCGATATTCCAATATATCGGCCAATATATATTTTTTATTAAATATTGTTGGATTTCACACACGTATAAAAGAAAAGCTAACTTTTCTGCACAAGATACGTTTGATACTTTTTCTCAATGTCTAAATGTTCACTCCTTGCAAGTATAGACCATTTCACAAGATGTAAACAACACTGGCCCAGAAGCACTTCCTGTTTCAGTTTTTTAACACTACATTAAAGCTGGGATAAAACACAACCAACAGAACATATAAATATGAATCAAAAAGTTAAACAAGCATCTTTAAGATGTTTTCTTTACATGTGAAATAAAGAAAACAGTTACAAACTGAAACAGGAAGTGCTTCTGGACCAGTGTTGTTTACATCTTTTGAAATGGTCTATAGCTTACATTTTACAACGCAGGGACTGTAACTAGAGATATGCAAGATTAAATACAGTAATAATTACTTTATTTAGGCAGAAAAAGTCCACTGTGGTTTCCAAGCTCATTAGCAGTCTTCCACTGACGATTTGTGGTTCGCTAGTCTACGATGAGCCATAATTTAGCAATAGATAACATCAAACTGCAAATTGTAAAAGTACATTTTCAATATAACAGGCCGAGGAGAGATGATTGAAGCGTGTTTCGTCTGTTTTTATTTTATTTTTGAAATATTCATTTATCGGCCATTATAACCGCCGATACCGATATTATGGAAAATGCCTAATATCGGCCGATAATATCAGTCTGGCTCTAATAAAATGATTAAAAAAACGAACTGGAAAAAATCGATTAAAAGGGCAAATATTGTCCCTTAATGGAAAGGTGTGACTGGAGAAAAATTGGAGAACCACTGAACTGAGGAAAATGAATATGTAGAATTGCACAAGTGCTACTGCCAAAGAGTGCAATATCAACAAACTGTTTCAATTTCTCATAAGATTACTTGAATTGGCCTAGAGAGAAAAAATTAAATGGCTTTT
This sequence comes from Cyprinella venusta, assembly GCA_038021265.1. Lineage (NCBI taxonomy): Eukaryota > Metazoa > Chordata > Actinopteri > Cypriniformes > Leuciscidae > Cyprinella > Cyprinella venusta. Next base: position 306,039 of record CM075867.1, on the reverse strand, counting down.
TTTTTTTTTGAAATTGTAAAGGCGACATAAATCGCTACCAAAATGAATGTCGGTAACTGCAGTTTGACTAAAAGTTGACAAAAATTGCAATGACTTTTCGTCAACTAAAACTATGAAAGACAAAATGACTGAAATGTACATAAGAGCAATAAACATTTTCGTCTAATGATGAAGAGTGAAGACTAGACTGAATCAAAAAAGGGTGCCAAAATGAGCGTGCTGGACCTCATCTGATGCGGGACGGGCTCGTCCAGGTGTTTGATGTTTGTGTGATTATCTCATTATTTGTGTGTGTGTGTAGAGCCTGCTGAATGGCAGCTGGAGCCCAGTAAAGAGGAGCTGACGCTGAAGCTGAGCAGCGCCGTCCGCAGTGTGGAGCACCTGAGCGGCCTTCTGCACGAGACCGAGGCTACCAACGCTGTCCTGACCGAGCAGATCACTGTGAGACACACACACACACACACACACCTGCAGCACGAGACCCTCTGAGTCTTCTGTTCCGCACGTCTTCTGATGGGATAATAATATATGCAGTGTGTGTGTGTGTGTGTGTGTGTGTGCAGCTGCTGAAGAGTGAGGTGCGGCGGCTGGAACGTAACCATGAGCGGGAGAAGTCTGTGGCGAACCTGGAGTACCTGAAGAACGTGCTCCTGCAGTTCCTGTTCCTGCGCTCCGGCAGCGAGAGGCAGGCGCTGCTGCCCGTCATACACACCATGCTGCAGCTGAGCCCCGACGAGAAGAGCAAGCTGGCGGCCATCGCTCACGGTGAACACACACACACACACACACACCTAATAATGCCTTCATCACATGTCGGGTAACCAATGGAGTCGGATTCTGACCTCACTGCCGGGGAATGACTTGATTTATTATTCTGAGTGTGTGTGTGTGTAGGCGAGGAGCAGTCGGCGGTCTCGCAGGGCTCGGGCTGGACGTCGTATCTGCACAGCTGGTCTGGGATCAGATGAGGCTTCACGGACACACACATCAGCTGGAGGACACACTCGCTGTCTTCATGCCTTATTATTGTCCACTTGATTTGGGGGATTTCCTGAAGATTATCGGTTGTTGGTCATATTTATCATATTTTAACATGAATGATACATTATCATTTTTTCCTCCAGATGTAAATCTGGTATCTATAAGAGATTGTGAAGTGGTGTGAGGTTCATGTGTAAATCTATAGTCCCAGAATTAAACTACTTCCACAGTTGATCCTGTTTATTCTTTAACGTTTCATGGAAACTGAGTTTATATGCCTCAAGTCTTCACACACACTAGAGGACTAATGTGGATCTGTTCTGATCATGAGACAGGCTTCGCTTCTGTCCAGCGGTCTGTGGAGTTCACATTACTGTAGATATTATATTTGTTTATTACAGCCTAACCCTACATTCTGATCAAAGCATGCGACTGAAGTAGGAACACACCCTACACTGGCCAGGAACTCTAGCTCCGAGAGCCATCCCAGAGCCGTTAAAGACAAAAGGTGAACGCTAATCCAATAAACCTTACGATTCAACATCTGGGCTGAAAGGTGAGAATCTCAGTGACAGGATAGGCTGGATATAATCACCGTCCTAATCTTAAATGCTAAATTCAATGTACAGATCATTTCTCAGTTTATACTATTGCATTGGAACCTAATCTATACACAGGGGCAGACTTAACCATTAGGCGAAGGTCGGCAATTGCTTTGGGCCCCGAGCTACCTAGGGGCCCCCAAAATGCCCCATTAAATTATGTTTAAGTTGTTAGTTTGTTTGTTTGTTTTTTCCTTTTCACAAATTATGTAGGCTATAAAAAAATGCATCAAATCATTAGTTACCCAAGTGGTGCTGAAAAAGCAGGATGCGGGAGGAAAGCAAAAGGTTTTTAGTAAGATTGAGGAAGGTAACACACATTTTTGTGCCCTACCTAACCCTAACCCTAAACCAAAAAAAAACAAACAAACAGGAAGTAAATAATTTTTGTTATTAAAGAGATGTTTTAGTCACCTCTTTTTATCTATTCTCACAAAAATAATGTTGTAAAGTAAATGCTTATTTATTAAAACAATAATAGAGCTGAGCTTGCTATTTTACCATGTCTGGGATGAGTCAGCAAGGAAACAAGAGGCTGTGTGACATTGCGATTTTTACTTTTTACTAGCAAGAAATATTCACCTTGTTAAATAAAATAAAATAAAAAAATATATAAAAATTTTATTTTAAAGTTTATTCCTTGAATCGAGACACACATGGATTTCTCTGGGCTAAACTTTTGTTTACAGTTTTAGTGCTTAACGTGCTTAACTCTATCAACACATGGAAGGTATAGATAGTTTTTTTATATTGTTTCCAAAATAGTTTTTATTTACCTATTGTAAGTAATGTTTGGTAATGAAATGCATGTTGTATTTGTTACAGTAGTACTGTTGTAGTAGTACATTCAAGATGACAGAAGCTAAGATTGAACAGATGTCAAAGCCTTTATCTCACAAACTATCATAGTAGCTTGATGACATATTATTGTTGAATTAAATGTTTTCAGGTATTACCTGCACCCATAGGATGCATAATTTGTACCAATGGAGGTTAGGTCATGATGTTTGGAAATGGTAGTATTCATTTTGTTTTTTGTAATACCCAATAGTTGGCGGACGCTGTCCTGTCTGAAATTCTGCTCCACGTGGTCCTTGAGGAGGGGAATCTGGATTGTTGAATCTGTCTTTAGTTTGTTCTAAATTCAGAAGTCTGGTGGGTACAGACTCATTTAGGAGGAGGACACACTTCTGCTGGCTTGACAGTATGTATTTACTTTTACACATTTGATTTAAATGTGGTTTAAATGGTAACTGAGTAATGTATTGGTAGCCTATGCCAGCATGTCTTCAATTATTCCCTTTTTAATAGTGTTCATTTTTTAACCGTATTTGTTTTTTATGCTCCTCAAATTGAAATATTCAGGTGTAACAAATTGGAGAGAGAAGACATGTGAAGAGTATTATCAAATGTACACACTGCAGCCCTGCAGACACTGCCATGACATTTACAAGAACTGCTTACCAGGTGTATCAATTACGGATGAAAATGTGCTTAATGACAAAATGGAATTAGAATAGTCATCCATGTGTCTTGTTATTAAGGTAATTTGGATATTAATGTCCCAATTTTCTTATGAATCCTCTAGGTTATGTTGGAAGAGGAAAACGAGGAGAAATCCAAGGGTTTTACTCGGAAAACACCCATCCAGGGTTTTGCAGTGATTGGTGTCAGCTGCTGGTGAGTGAAAATTCATTCACTCTTCCAGGTCCAGTCTAAAAGCCTGCTTAACTATCCAACTTGTCTAACTGCGTATAGGACACATGAGATTGGTTCCAACCAGCACACGGCTTGTTCAGCCTGCTTCAATCGGGTAAGAGGTACAGCCTCTTCTCAGGCAGTTAGACTGCTGAATAAGCACCATCCCCGGCTACCTCTTCTCACCTAATCCACTCGCTTAACACTACACTACCCAACAACTACAATAACCATGAACTGGACTTTGCATTGTTGCAGCACATTCAAGTATACATCATCTTTTTCTGGTTAGTATTGATTCTCTGCCTCATACACTTTTTATTTTTTTTTATCTTTATTCCTGTTTGATATCTGCCGCTGTGCCTTGTTATAAAATATGCTCTTGTTGATCTTATTCCTCATAAATTGCACTGTCGACTGATGCCCTAATGTAATTGACAATAAATTGTTAAGATGATCTTTAACTAAAATTATTTCATTCTAACTTTGCTAATCTAATAGAAGAGCTCAAGTCTGAGGAACACCCTCATCAGTCTTTTTTCTGCTGACCAGGTTACCTTATGTGATAGGATTCACAAAATTATACTTTTGTATTTCTTTAATGAATACAGTGAACATTGTACTACTTTCTGAGGAGGGAGTGTTTTATCAGTTTGCTTTGGTAGTTTGTCCTGATAATGGTGAGCCTAAACCCTCTATAACCTTGGAGGAACTGTGTGTGTGTGTGTGTGTGTGTGTGTTGAATGCAGGTCTTGTGATATGCAACAACAGACCACGAGATGCTTTTCTACTTCCAAGGTCATCGCCGAACCAAGTTTTGGATTCTGACAATTATCTTGATTAATGTTGACTTGAGCAGCTATCTATCCATAAGTGTAGAATTGTTTAGACAATCTCCTTGTGAGATTTTTGACGCCTGGCTCTACCGATGAAACTGCAAACTATTCTTCAGTAAATGTTTACTTATTTGATTGAACCTCGTGACTCCTAGTCGTTCATCATATAATGGGTCTTTAAACTGTTATCCTCTAACACTAGAAACATGGTATATCACGTTAAACCATGCTGTAACATTATACAACTTTTTCAAACTTTCTGGCTAGGCTTTTTCAAGCCAGTTTTATCTGAATTTTACCATCTTGTTCATGACTGCTGATCATTCTGATTTCAGAATAAATATCAAGCCTATTAAAAAAGTTATAGCTGCTTAATAAACAAATACAAGAATGTTTTAAGTACTGGAAGTGTGAAACTGAACTTAATGATAGCAAAATATGATCTTAAACGGCACTGAGACAATGTTCTTTTTATATTTTAGACAGGATTTTCATTAAGTTCAATGAATGTTTATGTACATAGGAATAAATGCACATATATTTCATTATTTAACAAACATGTATAGTCATAAGTTATATTAATACACATACAAATGCATAATTTCAAGTGTAGCTTTTTTTGTTTCTTATGTCTATGATGTTTGTAACTTGAATTTAAACGAATAATATAAAATAATTACTACTTAAAGTATTTTATGTAAATAATTACTAAAATTATACAAAATTAATGTATAATTATAATAAGTTAAAACCGACATACACCTTCTATTTCCGGTTATTTGATTTATTAGGTTTTTTTTGTGTTCAAAATGTTCAAAGGTTTATATAATGAGCGAGTACATGTATCAGTTGTCCAAATCGTGCTTTGTCTTATCCCGAAACACTGTGGTACACCTATAATAAGTGTTTACGATAGGTGTACACGATTTGTACACCTATAATACATGTTTGGTTCAATATTAATACGCTAACTTAACGTTACCTTTGGCTCGTGGAGAGAATAATATTCGTTTGAACTTTTTTTATTTCACTTGAACACACACCAGAAATCTTGCAGAGTCGATTTATCTATTTCGCTGACTCAAATCTTTAAATGTTTATGGGTAAAATGACAGCAGTGTAATTCACACAGTTCACCACAGGAGGGCGACTATACTCCATTTTCAAAAGAATATAGGGGTGGGCTAATGGGGCTTTTTACAGTAAAACCCCGAATGTTTTTATTTCCTTGCATTGTACACACCATTACTGAGAGAATTTAATTCATTAAATTACATAAATGGTCTATAGGTTTAGAAAGGGGAGCTGGAAGGCAGGTGAAGTTCAGTTTTTTATTTAAACAATATGATTTATGAAATATATATTTTATAAGTTATGTTTTTGCACAGTGACATCCTGGCTCTGGCTAAATCTACATCTGTCCACTGCAGAGGCTAATAACCACAACCTGGAGGAGGAACTATAAATATATAAAAGTATAATATAACCTTATAACGTTTAGCTACAGTAGATTTTAGTCTTCACTCACCCACTATGCTTGTAAAACATTTTAGGCCATGTATGCTAGTGAAAGAGTTGCAATGCAGAGCCCTGCATAGGCTACATAGCTGTAGGCCCTATATTCACCAATGTTTTTTTTTAAACAAATGTTTAATTCTCCCTAACCGCCAGATCTATTATTTTATTAGTTTTACTTTTTTATATTAGTTAACTAAAGTGTTATTCACACCCAGTGCTACTTTAGTTGTACTAAAAAAAGTTATATTAGTTCAGTTTTAGTCTACAATCATCTCGCTAACAATAGTTACTTTTATTTTGAAAGGGTTTCCGGTTACAATCGCTTCCAAAAAAAGAATGGACCACGTGACTCCCGTTTTTGGCTTATAAACGAAAAACGAATTAACAGAAGTTCAAAGACTCACTTCATTCTTTGTTCAAAAAGGAATAACGATAAAATAATCTCAAAAAAAAAAAGGTAAAACGGGCAGTTTTTAATTGGTTTTTCGTTTTTTTTTATTCTGACCCCAAAAACGGTTATTTGGTTTTTCTATCTGAAACAAAAAACAGAAAACCGGTATTTTCGTTTTATAATTACAAACGAATTACGGATTATCTATTTCGCTGACTCAAATCTTTAAATGTTTATGGGTAAAATGACAGCAGTGTAATTCACACAGTTCACCACAGGAGGGCGACTATACTCCATTTTCAAAACAATATAGGGGTGGGCTAAGGGGGCTTTTTACAGTAAAGCCCCGAATGTTTTTATTTCCTTGCATTGTACACACCATTACTGAGAGAATTTAATTCATTAAAATTACATAAATGGTCTATAGGTTTAGAAAGGGGAGCTGGAAGGCAGGTGAAGTTCAGTTTTTTATTTAAAAAATATGATTTATGAAATATATTGAGCGACCTTGAGTGTCCAGAAAGGCGCCAAATAAATAAAATGTATTATTATTATTATTATTATATATTTTATAAGTTATGTTTTTACACAGTGACATCCTGGCTCTGGCTAAATCTACATCTGTCCACTGCAGAGGCTAATAATAACCACAACCTGGAGGAGGAACTATAAATGTATAAAAGTATAATATAACCTTATAACATTTAGCTACAGGTGATTTTAGTCTTCACTCACCCACTATGCTTGTAAAACATTTTAGGCCATGTATGCTAGTGAAAGAGTTGCAATGCAGAGCCCTGCATAGGCTACATAGCTGTAGGCCCTATATTCACCAAAGTTTTTTTTTTAAACAAATGTTTAATTCTCCCTAACCGCCAGATCTATTATTTTATTAGTTTTACTTTTTTATATTAGTTAACTAAAGTGTTATTCACACCCAGTGCTACTTTAGTTGTACTAAAAAAAGTTATATTAGTTCAGTTTTAGTCTACAATCATCTCGCTAACAATAGTTACTTTTATTTTGAAAGGGTTTCCGGTTACAATCGCTTCCAAAAAAAAGAATGGACCACGTGACTCCCGTTTTTGGCTTATAAACGAAAAACGAATTAACAGAAGTTCAAAGACTCACTTCATTCTTTGTTCAAAAGGGAATAACGATAAAATGATCTAAAAAAAAAACGTAAAACGGGCAGTTTTTAATTGGTTTTTCGTTTTTTTTTTATTCTGACCCCAAAAACGGTTATTTGGTTTTTCTATCTGAAACAAAAAACAGAAAACCGGTATTTTCGTTTTATAATTACAAACGAATTACGGATTATCTATTTCGCTGACTCAAATCTTTAAATGTTTATGGGTAAAATGACAGCAGTGTAATTCACACAGTTCACCACAGGAGGGCGACTATACTCCATTTTCAAAACAATATCGCAGACAGGGGTGGGCTAAGGGTAATATAAGGGGGCTTTTTACAGTAAAACCCCGAATGTTTTTATTTCTTTGCATTGTACACACCATCACTGAGAGAATGTAATTTTATTAAATGTATATTTCTCGACTCTCGCATCATAGCGTCCGTCAACATAACGCATTGTCATTCAAAACCGACAAGAACCGCCCAACTCAGGCTAATGCTTCTGACTGACATGTAAGCTGGCCAACCATCGTTGAGAAGCTCAGCGTCTGTACCAGCCAGCCAATGAAATTAAATATGTTGAAGCCAGGTGTTTGTTGATGGCAAGAAACTAGAAATGAATGAGTAGTAAAGGATGGTATCAAAGTTCTTCCAAAAAAAAAAAAAAAAATTGTTATTAAAGAGATTTTTTTAGTCACCTGTTTTTATCTATTCTCACAAAAATCATGTTGTAAAGTAAATGCTATTTATTAAAACAATAATAGAGCTGAGCTTGCTATTTTACCATGTCTGAGATGAGTCAGCAAGGAAACAAGAGGCTGTGTGACATTGTGATTTTTACTTTTTACTAGCAAGAAATATTCACCTTGTTAAATAAAATAAAATAAAAAAAAATATATAAAAATTTTATTTTAAAGTTTATTCCTTGATTTGAGACACATACATGGATTTCTCTGGACTAAGCCCCGGATATCCACTCGCCCTAGAACCGCCCCTGAGAATATATTTATAGAAAATTTGAAAGGTAATTACCAGATGTTTTACTGCGTCACATGGCAACCAACAATTTATTAAATGTTACAAAATATTGTAACTCAAAATTTTCCTCTAACTGCAGTCACAGCTGTAGAAAAAAGTTGCAGCAGTGTAATTCACACAATTCACCACAGGAGGGCGACTGGTTGTTTAAAGTTTTAGTGCTTAACGTTTTGTGTTCAAAAATGTTCAAAGGTTTATGTAATGAGCGAGTACATGTATCAGTTGTCCAAATCGTGCTTTGTCTTATCCCGAAACACTGTGGTACACCTATAATAAGTGTTTATATTCGGACTATTTTATACTGGTTCTGGTCTTACGGCTGCGGAGTAGCACAGTACCTGCGTGACTCGTCATACATGTTCGGTTCAATATTAATACGCTAACTTAACGTTACCATCGTTATCACCATTACATTTTAGCGTTAGTTAACATGATAACTAGAATAAAGGTAATGTTGATTTATTGGAATTATTGAGAAGCTCAGCCGACACATGCAACACTAACTCTATCGACACATGGAAGGTATAGATAGTTTTTTTTATATTGTTTCCAAAATAGTTTTTATTTACCTATTCTAAGTAATGTTTGGTAATGAAATGCATGTTGTATTTGTTACAGTAGTACTGTTGTAGTAGTACATTCAAGATGACAGAAGCTAAGATTGAACAGATTTCAAAGCCTTTATTATCTCACAAACTATCATAGTAGCTTGATGACATATTATTGTTGAATTAAATGTTTTCAGGTATTACCTGCACCCATAGGATGCATAATTTGTACCAATGGAGGTTAGGTCATGATGTTTGGAAATGGTAGTATTCATTTTGTTTTTTGTAAGACCCAATAGTTGCCGGACGCTGTCCTGTCTGAAATTCTGCTCCACGTGGTCCTTGATGAGGGGGGTTCTGGATTGTTGAATCTGTCTTTAGTTTGTTCTAAATTCAGAAGTCTGGTGGATACAGACTCATTTAGGAGGAGGGCATACTTCTGCTGGCTTGACAGTATGTATTTACTTTTACACATTTGATTTAAATGTGGTTTAAATGGTAACTGAGAAATGTATTGGTAGCCTATGCCAGCATGTCTTGAATTATTCCCTTTTTAATAGTGTTCATTTTTTAACCGTATTTGTTTTTTATGCTCCTCAAATTGAAATATTCAGGTGTAACAAATTGGAGAGAGAAGACATGTGAAGAGTATTATCAAATGTACACACTGCAGCCCTGCAGACACTGCCATGACATTTACAAGAACTGCTTACCAGGTGTATCAATTACGAATGAAAATGTGCTTAATGACAAAATCGAATTAGAATAGTCATCCATGTGTCTTGTTATTAAGGTAATTTGGATATTAATGTCACAATTTTCTTATGAATCCTCTAGGTTATGTTGGAAGAGGAAAACGAGGAGAAATCCAAGGGTTTTACTCGGAAAACACCCATCCAGGGTTTTGCAGTGATTGGTGTCAGCTGCTGGTGAGTGAAAATTCATTCACTCTTCCAGGTCCAGTCTAAAAGCCTGCTTAACTATCCAACTTGTCTAACTGCGTATAGGACACATGAGATTGGTTCCAACCAGCACACCGCTTGTTCAGCCTGCTTCAATCGGGTAAGAGGTACAGCCTCTTCTCAGGCAGTTAGACTGCTGAATAAGCACCATCCCCGGCTACCTCTTCTCACCTAATCCACTCGCTTAACACTACACTACCCAACAACTACAATAACCATGAACTGGACTTTGCATTGTTGCAGCACATTCAAGTATACAACATCTTTTTCTGGTTAGTATTGATTCTCTGCCTCATACACTTTTTATTTTTTTTTATCTTTATTCCTGTTTGATATCTGCCGCTGTGCCTTGTTATAAAATATTCTCTTGTTGATCTTATTCCTCATAAATTGCACTGTCGACTGATTCCCTAATGTAATTGACAATAAATTGTTAAGATGATCTTTAACTAAAATTATTTTATTCTAACTTTGCTAATCTAATAGAAGAGCTCAAGTCTGAGGAACACCCTCATCAGTCTTTTTTCTGCTGACCAGGTTACCTTATGTGATAGGATTCACAAAATTATACTTTTGTATTTCTTTAATGAATACAGTGAACATTGTACTACTTTCTGAGGAGGGAGTGTTTTATCAGTTTGCTTTGGTAGTTTGTCCTGATAATGGTGAGCCTAAACCCTCTATAACCTTGGAGGAACTGTGTGTGTGTGTGTGTGTGTGTGTGTTGAATGCAGGTCTTGTGATATGCAACAACAGACCACGAGATGCTTTTCTACTTCCAAGGTCATCGCCGAACCAAGTTTTGGATTCTGACAATTATCTTGATTAATGTTGACTTGAGCAGCTATCTATCCATAAGTGTAGAATTGTTTAGACAATCTCCTTGTGAGATTTTTGACGCCTGGCTCTACCGATGAAACTGCAAACTATTCTTCAGTAAATGTTTACTTATTTGATTGAACCTCGTGACTCCTAGTCGTTCATCATATAATGGGTCTTTAAACTGTTATCCTCTAACACTAGAAACATGGTATATCACGTTAAACCATGCTGTAACATTATACAACTTTTTCAAACTTTCTGGCTAGGCTTTTTCAAGCCAGTTTTATCTGAATTTTACCATCTTGTTCATGACTGCTGATCATTCTGATTTCAGAATAAATATCAAGCCTATTAAAAAAGTTATAGCTGCTTAATAAACAAATACAAGAATGTTTTAAGTACTGGAAGTGTGAAACTGAACTTAATGATAGCAAAATATGATCTTAAACGGCACTGAGACAATGTTCTTTTTATATTTTAGACAGGATTTTCATTAAGTTCAATGAATGTTTATGTACATAGGAATAAATGCACATATATTTCATTATTTAACAAACATGTATAGTCATAAGTTATATTAATACACATACAAATGCATAATTTCAAGTGTAGCTTTTTTTGTTTCTTATGTCTATGATGTTTGTAACTTGAATTTAAACGAATAATATAAAATAATTACTACTTAAAGTATTTTATGTAAATAATTACTAAAATTATACAAAATTAATGTATAATTATAATAAGTTAAAACCGACATACACCTTCTATTTCCGGTTATTTGATTTATTAGGTTTTTTTTGTGTTCAAAATGTTCAAAGGTTTATATAATGAGCGAGTACATGTATCAGTTGTCCAAATCGTGCTTTGTCTTATCCCGAAACACTGTGGTACACCTATAATAAGTGTTTACGATAGGTGTACACGATTTGTACACCTATAATACATGTTTGGTTCAATATTAATACGCTAACTTAACGTTACCTTTGGCTCGTGGAGAGAATAATATTCGTTTGAACTTTTTTTATTTCACTTGAACACACACCAGAAATCTTGCAGAGTCGATTTATCTATTTCGCTGACTCAAATCTTTAAATGTTTATGGGTAAAATGACAGCAGTGTAATTCACACAGTTCACCACAGGAGGGCGACTATACTCCATTTTCAAAAGAATATAGGGGTGGGCTAATGGGGCTTTTTACAGTAAAACCCCGAATGTTTTTATTTCCTTGCATTGTACACACCATTACTGAGAGAATTTAATTCATTAAATTACATAAATGGTCTATAGGTTTAGAAAGGGGAGCTGGAAGGCAGGTGAAGTTCAGTTTTTTATTTAAACAATATGATTTATGAAATATATATTTTATAAGTTATGTTTTTGCACAGTGACATCCTGGCTCTGGCTAAATCTACATCTGTCCACTGCAGAGGCTAATAACCACAACCTGGAGGAGGAACTATAAATATATAAAAGTATAATATAACCTTATAACGTTTAGCTACAGTAGATTTTAGTCTTCACTCACCCACTATGCTTGTAAAACATTTTAGGCCATGTATGCTAGTGAAAGAGTTGCAATGCAGAGCCCTGCATAGGCTACATAGCTGTAGGCCCTATATTCACCAATGTTTTTTTTTAAACAAATGTTTAATTCTCCCTAACCGCCAGATCTATTATTTTATTAGTTTTACTTTTTTATATTAGTTAACTAAAGTGTTATTCACACCCAGTGCTACTTTAGTTGTACTAAAAAAAGTTATATTAGTTCAGTTTTAGTCTACAATCATCTCGCTAACAATAGTTACTTTTATTTTGAAAGGGTTTCCGGTTACAATCGCTTCCAAAAAAAGAATGGACCACGTGACTCCCGTTTTTGGCTTATAAACGAAAAACGAATTAACAGAAGTTCAAAGACTCACTTCATTCTTTGTTCAAAAAGGAATAACGATAAAATAATCTCAAAAAAAAAAAGGTAAAACGGGCAGTTTTTAATTGGTTTTTCGTTTTTTTTTATTCTGACCCCAAAAACGGTTATTTGGTTTTTCTATCTGAAACAAAAAACAGAAAACCGGTATTTTCGTTTTATAATTACAAACGAATTACGGATTATCTATTTCGCTGACTCAAATCTTTAAATGTTTATGGGTAAAATGACAGCAGTGTAATTCACACAGTTCACCACAGGAGGGCGACTATACTCCATTTTCAAAACAATATAGGGGTGGGCTAAGGGGGCTTTTTACAGTAAAGCCCCGAATGTTTTTATTTCCTTGCATTGTACACACCATTACTGAGAGAATTTAATTCATTAAAATTACCTAAATGGTCTATAGGTTTAGAAAGGGGAGCTGGAAGGCAGGTGAAGTTCAGTTTTTTATTTAAAAAATATGATTTATGAAATATATTGAGCGACCTTGAGTGTCCAGAAAGGCGCCAAATAAATAAAATGTATTATTATTATTATTATTATATATTTTATAAGTTATGTTTTTACACAGTGACATCCTGGCTCTGGCTAAATCTACATCTGTCCACTGCAGAGGCTAATAATAACCACAACCTGGAGGAGGAACTATAAATGTATAAAAGTATAATATAACCTTATAACATTTAGCTACAGGTGATTTTAGTCTTCACTCACCCACTATGCTTGTAAAACATTTTAGGCCATGTATGCTAGTGAAAGAGTTGCAATGCAGAGCCCTGCATAGGCTACATAGCTGTAGGCCCTATATTCACCAATGTTTTTTTTTTTAAACAAATGTTTAATTCTCCCTAACCGCCAGATCTATTATTTTATTAGTTTTACTTTTTTATATTAGTTAACTAAAGTGTTATTCACACCCAGTGCTACTTTAGTTGTACTAAAAAAAGTTATATTAGTTCAGTTTTAGTCTACAATCATCTCGCTAACAATAGTTACTTTTATTTTGAAAGGGTTTCCGGTTACAATCGCTTCCAAAAAAAAGAATGGACCACGTGACTCCCGTTTTTGGCTTATAAACGAAAAACGAATTAACAGAAGTTCAAAGACTCACTTCATTCTTTGTTCAAAAGGGAATAACGATAAAATGATCTAAAAAAAAAACGTAAAACGGGCAGTTTTTAATTGGTTTTTCGTTTTTTTTTTATTCTGACCCCAAAAACGGTTATTTGGTTTTTCTATCTGAAACAAAAAACAGAAAACCGGTATTTTCGTTTTATAATTACAAACGAATTACGGATTATCTATTTCGCTGACTCAAATCTTTAAATGTTTATGGGTAAAATGACAGCAGTGTAATTCACACAGTTCACCACAGGAGGGCGACTATACTCCATTTTCAAAACAATATCGCAGACAGGGGTGGGCTAAGGGTAATATAAGGGGGCTTTTTACAGTAAAACCCCGAATGTTTTTATTTCTTTGCATTGTACACACCATCACTGAGAGAATGTAATTTTATTAAATGTATATTTCTCGACTCTCGCATCATAGCGTCCGTCAACATAACGCATTGTCATTCAAAACCGACAAGAACCGCCCAACTCAGGCTAATGCTTCTGACTGACATGTAAGCTGGCCAACCATCGTTGAGAAGCTCAGCGTCTGTACCAGCCAGCCAATGAAATTAAATATGTTGAAGCCAGGTGTTTGTTGATGGCAAGAAACTAGAAATGAATGAGTAGTAAAGGATGGTATCAAAGTTCTTCCAAAAAAAAAAAAAAAAATTGTTATTAAAGAGATTTTTTTAGTCACCTGTTTTTATCTATTCTCACAAAAATCATGTTGTAAAGTAAATGCTATTTATTAAAACAATAATAGAGCTGAGCTTGCTATTTTACCATGTCTGAGATGAGTCAGCAAGGAAACAAGAGGCTGTGTGACATTGTGATTTTTACTTTTTACTAGCAAGAAATATTCACCTTGTTAAATAAAATAAAATAAAAAAAAATATATAAAAATTTTATTTTAAAGTTTATTCCTTGATTTGAGACACATACATGGATTTCTCTGGACTAAGCCCCGGATATCCACTCGCCCTAGAACCGCCCCTGAGAATATATTTATAGAAAATTTGAAAGGTAATTACCAGATGTTTTACTGCGTCACATGGCAACCAACAATTTATTAAATGTTACAAAATATTGTAACTCAAAATTTTCCTCTAACTGCAGTCACAGCTGTAGAAAAAAGTTGCAGCAGTGTAATTCACACAATTCACCACAGGAGGGCGACTGGTTGTTTAAAGTTTTAGTGCTTAACGTTTTGTGTTCAAAAATGTTCAAAGGTTTATGTAATGAGCGAGTACATGTATCAGTTGTCCAAATCGTGCTTTGTCTTATCCCGAAACACTGTGGTACACCTATAATAAGTGTTTATATTCGGACTATTTTATACTGGTTCTGGTCTTACGGCTGCGGAGTAGCACAGTACCTGCGTGACTCGTCATACATGTTCGGTTCAATATTAATACGCTAACTTAACGTTACCATCGTTATCACCATTACATTTTAGCGTTAGTTAACATGATAACTAGAATAAAGGTAATGTTGATTTATTGGAATTATTGAGAAGCTCAGCCGACACATGCAACACTAACTCTATCGACACATGGAAGGTATAGATAGTTTTTTTATATTGTTTCCAAAATAGTTTTTATTTACCTATTCTAAGTAATGTTTGGTAATGAAATGCATGTTGTATTTGTTACAGTAGTACTGTTGTAGTAGTACATTCAAGATGACAGAAGCTAAGATTGAACAGATTTCAAAGCCTTTATTATCTCACAAACTATCATAGTAGCTTGATGACATATTATTGTTGAATTAAATGTTTTCAGGTATTACCTGCACCCATAGGATGCATAATTTGTACCAATGGAGGTTAGGTCATGATGTTTGGAAATGGTAGTATTCATTTTGTTTTTTGTAAGACCCAATAGTTGCCGGACGCTGTCCTGTCTGAAATTCTGCTCCACGTGGTCCTTGATGAGGGGGGTTCTGGATTGTTGAATCTGTCTTTAGTTTGTTCTAAATTCAGAAGTCTGGTGGATACAGACTCATTTAGGAGGAGGGCATACTTCTGCTGGCTTGACAGTATGTATTTACTTTTACACATTTGATTTAAATGTGGTTTAAATGGTAACTGAGAAATGTATTGGTAGCCTATGCCAGCATGTCTTGAATTATTCCCTTTTTAATAGTGTTCATTTTTTAACCGTATTTGTTTTTTATGCTCCTCAAATTGAAATATTCAGGTGTAACAAATTGGAGAGAGAAGACATGTGAAGAGTATTATCAAATGTACACACTGCAGCCCTGCAGACACTGCCATGACATTTACAAGAACTGCTTACCAGGTGTATCAATTACGGATGAAAATGTGCTTAATGACAAAATGGAATTAGAATAGTCATCCATGTGTCTTGTTATTAAGGTAATTTGGATATTAATGTCCCAATTTTCTTATGAATCCTCTAGGTTATGTTGGAAGAGGAAAACGAGGAGAAATCCAAGGGTTTTACTCGGAAAACACCCATCCAGGGTTTTGCAGTGATTGGTGTCAGCTGCTGGTGAGTGAAAATTCATTCACTCTTCCAGGTCCAGTCTAAAAGCCTGCTTAACTATCCAACTTGTCTAACTGCGTATAGGACACATGAGATTGGTTCCAACCAGCACACCGCTTGTTCAGCCTGCTTCAATCGGGTAAGAGGTACAGCCTCTTCTCAGGCAGTTAGACTGCTGAATAAGCACCATCCCCGGCTACCTCTTCTCACCTAATCCACTCGCTTAACACTACACTACCCAACAACTACAATAACCATGAACTGGACTTTGCATTGTTGCAGCACATTCAAGTATACAACATCTTTTTCTGGTTAGTATTGATTCTCTGCCTCATACACTTTTTATTTTTTTTTATCTTTATTCCTGTTTGATATCTGCCGCTGTGCCTTGTTATAAAATATTCTCTTGTTGATCTTATTCCTCATAAATTGCACTGTCGACTGATTCCCTAATGTAATTGACAATAAATTGTTAAGATGATCTTTAACTAAAATTATTTCATTCTAACTTTGCTAATCTAATAGAAGAGCTCAAGTCTGAGGAACACCCTCATCAGTCTTTTTTCTGCTGACCAGGTTACCTTATGTGATAGGATTCACAAAATTATACTTTTGTATTTCTTTAATGAATACAGTGAACATTGTACTACTTTCTGAGGAGGGAGTGTTTTATCAGTTTGCTTTGGTAGTTTGTCCTGATAATGGTGAGCCTAAACCCTCTATAACCTTGGAGGAACTGTGTGTGTGTGTGTGTGTGTGTTGAATGCAGGTCTTGTGATATGCAACAACAGACCACGAGATGCTTTTCTACTTCCAAGGTCATCGCCGAACCAAGTTTTGGATTCTGACAATTATCTTGATTAATGTTGACTTGAGCAGCTATCTATCCATAAGTGTAGAATTGTTTAGACAATCTCCTTGTGAGATTTTTGACGCCTGGCTCTACCGATGAAACTGCAAACTATTCTTCAGTAAATGTTTACTTATTTGATTGAACCTCGTGACTCCTAGTCGTTCATCATATAATGGGTCTTTAAACTGTTATCCTCTAACACTAGAAACATGGTATATCACGTTAAACCATGCTGTAACATTATACAACTTTTTCAAACTTTCTGGCTAGGCTTTTTCAAGCCAGTTTTATCTGAATTTTACCATCTTGTTCATGACTGCTGATCATTCTGATTTCAGAATAAATATCAAGCCTATTAAAAAAGTTATAGCTGCTTAATAAACAAATACAAGAATGTTTTAAGTACTGGAAGTGTGAAACTGAACTTAATGATAGCAAAATATGATCTTAAACGGCACTGAGACAATGTTCTTTTTATATTTTAGACAGGATTTTCATTAAGTTCAATGAATGTTTATGTACATAGGAATAAATGCACATATATTTCATTATTTAACAAACATGTATAGTCATAAGTTATATTAATACACATACAAATGCATAATTTCAAGTGTAGCTTTTTTTGTTTCTTATGTCTATGATGTTTGTAACTTGAATTTAAACGAATAATATAAAATAATTACTACTTAAAGTATTTTATGTAAATAATTACTAAAATTATACAAAATTAATGTATAATTATAATAAGTTAAAACCGACATACACCTTCTATTTCCGGTTATTTGATTTATTAGGTTTTTTTTGTGTTCAAAATGTTCAAAGGTTTATATAATGAGCGAGTACATGTATCAGTTGTCCAAATCGTGCTTTGTCTTATCCCGAAACACTGTGGTACACCTATAATAAGTGTTTACGATAGGTGTACACGATTTGTACACCTATAATACATGTTTGGTTCAATATTAATACGCTAACTTAACGTTACCTTTGGCTCGTGGAGAGAATAATATTCGTTTGAACTTTTTTTATTTCACTTGAACACACACCAGAAATCTTGCAGAGTCGATTTATCTATTTCGCTGACTCAAATCTTTAAATGTTTATGGGTAAAATGACAGCAGTGTAATTCACACAGTTCACCACAGGAGGGCGACTATACTCCATTTTCAAAAGAATATAGGGGTGGGCTAAGGGGGCTTTTTACAGTAAAACCCCGAATGTTTTTATTTCCTTGCATTGTACACACCATTACTGAGAGAATTTAATTCATTAAATTACATAAATGGTCTATAGGTTTAGAAAGGGGAGCTGGAAGGCAGGTGAAGTTCAGTTTTTTATTTAAACAATATGATTTATGAAATATATATTTTATAAGTTATGTTTTTGCACAGTGACATCCTGGCTCTGGCTAAATCTACATCTGTCCACTGCAGAGGCTAATAACCACAACCTGGAGGAGGAACTATAAATATATAAAAGTATAATATAACCTTATAACGTTTAGCTACAGTAGATTTTAGTCTTCACTCACCCACTATGCTTGTAAAACATTTTAGGCCATGTATGCTAGTGAAAGAGTTGCAATGCAGAGCCCTGCATAGGCTACATAGCTGTAGGCCCTATATTCACCAATGTTTTTTTTTTAAACAAATGTTTAATTCTCCCTAACCGCCAGATCTATTATTTTATTAGTTTTACTTTTTTATATTAGTTAACTAAAGTGTTATTCACACCCAGTGCTACTTTAGTTGTACTAAAAAAAGTTATATTAGTTCAGTTTTAGTCTACAATCATCTCGCTAACAATAGTTACTTTTATTTTGAAAGGGTTTCCGGTTACAATCGCTTCCAAAAAAAGAATGGACCACGTGACTCCCGTTTTTGGCTTATAAACGAAAAACGAATTAACAGAAGTTCAAAGACTCACTTCATTCTTTGTTCAAAAAGGAATAACGATAAAATAATCTCAAAAAAAAAAGGTAAAACGGGCAGTTTTTAATTGGTTTTTCGTTTTTTTTTTATTCTGACCCCAAAAACGGTTATTTGGTTTTTCTATCTGAAACAAAAAACAGAAAACCGGTATTTTCGTTTTATAATTACAAACGAATTACGGATTATCTATTTCGCTGACTCAAATCTTTAAATGTTTATGGGTAAAATGACAGCAGTGTAATTCACACAGTTCACCACAGGAGGGCGACTATACTCCATTTTCAAAACAATATAGGGGTGGGCTAAGGGGGCTTTTTACAGTAAAGCCCCGAATGTTTTTATTTCCTTGCATTGTACACACCATTACTGAGAGAATTTAATTCATTAAAATTACATAAATGGTCTATAGGTTTAGAAAGGGGAGCTGGAAGGCAGGTGAAGTTCAGTTTTTTATTTAAAAAATATGATTTATGAAATATATTGAGCGACCTTGAGTGTCCAGAAAGGCGCCAAATAAATGAAATGTATTATTATTATTATTATTATATATTTTATAAGTTATGTTTTTACACAGTGACATCCTGGCTCTGGCTAAATCTACATCTGTCCACTGCAGAGGCTAATAATAACCACAACCTGGAGGAGGAACTATAAATGTATAAAAGTATAATATAACCTTATAACATTTAGCTACAGGTGATTTTAGTCTTCACTCACCCACTATGCTTGTAAAACATTTTAGGCCATGTATGCTAGTGAAAGAGTTGCAATGCAGAGCCCTGCATAGGCTACATAGCTGTAGGCCCTATATTCACCAATGTTTTTTTTTTAAACAAATGTTTAATTCTCCCTAACCGCCAGATCTATTATTTTATTAGTTTTACTTTTTTATATTAGTTAACTAAAGTGTTATTCACACCCAGTGCTACTTTAGTTGTACTAAAAAAAGTTATATTAGTTCAGTTTTAGTCTACAATCATCTCGCTAACAATAGTTACTTTTATTTTGAAAGGGTTTCCGGTTACAATCGCTTCCAAAAAAAAGAATGGACCACGTGACTCCCGTTTTTGGCTTATAAACGAAAAACGAATTAACAGAAGTTCAAAGACTCACTTCATTCTTTGTTCAAAAGGGAATAACGATAAAATGATCTAAAAAAAAAACGTAAAACGGGCAGTTTTTAATTGGTTTTTCGTTTTTTTTTTATTCTGACCCCAAAAACGGTTATTTGGTTTTTCTATCTGAAACAAAAAACAGAAAACCGGTATTTTCGTTTTATAATTACAAACGAATTACGGATTATCTATTTCGCTGACTCAAATCTTTAAATGTTTATGGGTAAAATGACAGCAGTGTAATTCACACAGTTCACCACAGGAGGGCGACTATACTCCATTTTCAAAACAATATCGCAGACAGGGGTGGGCTAAGGGTAATATAAGGGGGCTTTTTACAGTAAAACCCCGAATGTTTTTATTTCTTTGCATTGTACACACCATCACTGAGAGAATGTAATTTTATTAAATGTATATTTCTCGACTCTCGCATCATAGCGTCCGTCAACATAACGCATTGTCATTCAAAACCGACAAGAACCGCCCAACTCAGGCTAATGCTTCTGACTGACATGTAAGCTGGCCAACCATCGTTGAGAAGCTCAGCGTCTGTACCAGCCAGCCAATGAAATTAAATATGTTGAAGCCAGGTGTTTGTTGATGGCAAGAAACTAGAAATGAATGAGTAGTAAAGGATGGTATCAAAGTTCTTCCAAAAAAAAAAAAAAAAATTGTTATTAAAGAGATTTTTTTAGTCACCTGTTTTTATCTATTCTCACAAAAATCATGTTGTAAAGTAAATGCTATTTATTAAAACAATAATAGAGCTGAGCTTGCTATTTTACCATGTCTGAGATGAGTCAGCAAGGAAACAAGAGGCTGTGTGACATTGTGATTTTTACTTTTTACTAGCAAGAAATATTCACCTTGTTAAATAAAATAAAATAAAAAAATATATATAAAAATTTTATTTTAAAGTTTATTCCTTGATTTGAGACACATACATGGATTTCTCTGGACTAAGCCCCGGATATCCACTCGCCCTAGAACCGCCCCTGAGAATATATTTATAGAAAATTTGAAAGGTAATTACCAGATGTTTTACTGCGTCACATGGCAACCAACAATTTATTAAATGTTACAAAATATTGTAACTCAAAATTTTCCTCTAACTGCAGTCACAGCTGTAGAAAAAAGTTGCAGCAGTGTAATTCACACAATTCACCACAGGAGGGCGACTGGTTGTTTAAAGTTTTAGTGCTTAACGTTTTGTGTTCAAAAATGTTCAAAGGTTTATGTAATGAGCGAGTACATGTATCAGTTGTCCAAATCGTGCTTTGTCTTATCCCGAAACACTGTGGTACACCTATAATAAGTGTTTATATTCGGACTATTTTATACTGGTTCTGGTCTTACGGCTGCGGAGTAGCACAGTACCTGCGTGACTCGTCATACATGTTCGGTTCAATATTAATACGCTAACTTAACGTTACCATCGTTATCACCATTACATTTTAGCGTTAGTTAACATGATAACTAGAATAAAGGTAATGTTGATTTATTGGAATTATTGAGAAGCTCAGCCGACACATGCAACACTAACTCTATCGACACATGGAAGGTATAGATAGTTTTTTTATATTGTTTCCAAAATAGTTTTTATTTACCTATTCTAAGTAATGTTTGGTAATGAAATGCATGTTGTATTTGTTACAGTAGTACTGTTGTAGTAGTACATTCAAGATGACAGAAGCTAAGATTGAACAGATTTCAAAGCCTTTATTATCTCACAAACTATCATAGTAGCTTGATGACATATTATTGTTGAATTAAATGTTTTCAGGTATTACCTGCACCCATAGGATGCATAATTTGTACCAATGGAGGTTAGGTCATGATGTTTGGAAATGGTAGTATTCATTTTGTTTTTTGTAAGACCCAATAGTTGCCGGACGCTGTCCTGTCTGAAATTCTGCTCCACGTGGTCCTTGATGAGGGGGGTTCTGGATTGTTGAATCTGTCTTTAGTTTGTTCTAAATTCAGAAGTCTGGTGGATACAGACTCATTTAGGAGGAGGGCATACTTCTGCTGGCTTGACAGTATGTATTTACTTTTACACATTTGATTTAAATGTGGTTTAAATGGTAACTGAGAAATGTATTGGTAGCCTATGCCAGCATGTCTTGAATTATTCCCTTTTTAATAGTGTTCATTTTTTAACCGTATTTGTTTTTTATGCTCCTCAAATTGAAATATTCAGGTGTAACAAATTGGAGAGAGAAGACATGTGAAGAGTATTATCAAATGTACACACTGCAGCCCTGCAGACACTGCCATGACATTTACAAGAACTGCTTACCAGGTGTATCAATTACGAATGAAAATGTGCTTAATGACAAAATCGAATTAGAATAGTCATCCATGTGTCTTGTTATTAAGGTAATTTGGATATTAATGTCCCAATTTTCTTATGAATCCTCTAGGTTATGTTGGAAGAGGAAAACGAGGAGAAATCCAAGGGTTTTACTCGGAAAACACCCATCCAGGGTTTTGCAGTGATTGGTGTCAGCTGCTGGTGAGTGAAAATTCATTCACTCTTCCAGGTCCAGTCTAAAAGCCTGCTTAACTATCCAACTTGTCTAACTGCGTATAGGACACATGAGATTGGTTCCAACCAGCACACCGCTTGTTCAGCCTGCTTCAATCGGGTAAGAGGTACAGCCTCTTCTCAGGCAGTTAGACTGCTGAATAAGCACCATCCCCGGCTACCTCTTCTCACCTAATCCACTCGCTTAACACTACACTACCCAACAACTACAATAACCATGAACTGGACTTTGCATTGTTGCAGCACATTCAAGTATACAACATCTTTTTCTGGTTAGTATTGATTCTCTGCCTCATACACTTTTTATTTTTTTTTATCTTTATTCCTGTTTGATATCTGCCGCTGTGCCTTGTTATAAAATATTCTCTTGTTGATCTTATTCCTCATAAATTGCACTGTCGACTGATTCCCTAATGTAATTGACAATAAATTGTTAAGATGATCTTTAACTAAAATTATTTCATTCTAACTTTGCTAATCTAATAGAAGAGCTCAAGTCTGAGGAACACCCTCATCAGTCTTTTTTCTGCTGACCAGGTTACCTTATGTGATAGGATTCACAAAATTATACTTTTGTATTTCTTTAATGAATACAGTGAACATTGTACTACTTTCTGAGGAGGGAGTGTTTTATCAGTTTGCTTTGGTAGTTTGTCCTGATAATGGTGAGCCTAAACCCTCTATAACCTTGGAGGAACTGTGTGTGTGTGTGTGTGTGTGTTGAATGCAGGTCTTGTGATATGCAACAACAGACCACGAGATGCTTTTCTACTTCCAAGGTCATCGCCGAACCAAGTTTTGGATTCTGACAATTATCTTGATTAATGTTGACTTGAGCAGCTATCTATCCATAAGTGTAGAATTGTTTAGACAATCTCCTTGTGAGATTTTTGACGCCTGGCTCTACCGATGAAACTGCAAACTATTCTTCAGTAAATGTTTACTTATTTGATTGAACCTCGTGACTCCTAGTCGTTCATCATATAATGGGTCTTTAAACTGTTATCCTCTAACACTAGAAACATGGTATATCACGTTAAACCATGCTGTAACATTATACAACTTTTTCAAACTTTCTGGCTAGGCTTTTTCAAGCCAGTTTTATCTGAATTTTACCATCTTGTTCATGACTGCTGATCATTCTGATTTCAGAATAAATATCAAGCCTATTAAAAAAGTTATAGCTGCTTAATAAACAAATACAAGAATGTTTTAAGTACTGGAAGTGTGAAACTGAACTTAATGATAGCAAAATATGATCTTAAACGGCACTGAGACAATGTTCTTTTTATATTTTAGACAGGATTTTCATTAAGTTCAATGAATGTTTATGTACATAGGAATAAATGCACATATATTTCATTATTTAACAAACATGTATAGTCATAAGTTATATTAATACACATACAAATGCATAATTTCAAGTGTAGCTTTTTTTGTTTCTTATGTCTATGATGTTTGTAACTTGAATTTAAACGAATAATATAAAATAATTACTACTTAAAGTATTTTATGTAAATAATTACTAAAATTATACAAAATTAATGTATAATTATAATAAGTTAAAACCGACATACACCTTCTATTTCCGGTTATTTGATTTATTAGGTTTTTTTTGTGTTCAAAATGTTCAAAGGTTTATATAATGAGCGAGTACATGTATCAGTTGTCCAAATCGTGCTTTGTCTTATCCCGAAACACTGTGGTACACCTATAATAAGTGTTTACGATAGGTGTACACGATTTGTACACCTATAATACATGTTTGGTTCAATATTAATACGCTAACTTAACGTTACCTTTGGCTCGTGGAGAGAATAATATTCGTTTGAACTTTTTTTATTTCACTTGAACACACACCAGAAATCTTGCAGAGTCGATTTATCTATTTCGCTGACTCAAATCTTTAAATGTTTATGGGTAAAATGACAGCAGTGTAATTCACACAGTTCACCACAGGAGGGCGACTATACTCCATTTTCAAAAGAATATAGGGGTGGGCTAAGGGGGCTTTTTACAGTAAAACCCCGAATGTTTTTATTTCCTTGCATTGTACACACCATTACTGAGAGAATTTAATTCATTAAATTACATAAATGGTCTATAGGTTTAGAAAGGGGAGCTGGAAGGCAGGTGAAGTTCAGTTTTTTATTTAAACAATATGATTTATGAAATATATATTTTATAAGTTATGTTTTTGCACAGTGACATCCTGGCTCTGGCTAAATCTACATCTGTCCACTGCAGAGGCTAATAACCACAACCTGGAGGAGGAACTATAAATATATAAAAGTATAATATAACCTTATAACGTTTAGCTACAGTAGATTTTAGTCTTCACTCACCCACTATGCTTGTAAAACATTTTAGGCCATGTATGCTAGTGAAAGAGTTGCAATGCAGAGCCCTGCATAGGCTACATAGCTGTAGGCCCTATATTCACCAATGTTTTTTTTTTAAACAAATGTTTAATTCTCCCTAACCGCCAGATCTATTATTTTATTAGTTTTACTTTTTTATATTAGTTAACTAAAGTGTTATTCACACCCAGTGCTACTTTAGTTGTACTAAAAAAAGTTATATTAGTTCAGTTTTAGTCTACAATCATCTCGCTAACAATAGTTACTTTTATTTTGAAAGGGTTTCCGGTTACAATCGCTTCCAAAAAAAGAATGGACCACGTGACTCCCGTTTTTGGCTTATAAACGAAAAACGAATTAACAGAAGTTCAAAGACTCACTTCATTCTTTGTTCAAAAAGGAATAACGATAAAATAATCTCAAAAAAAAAAGGTAAAACGGGCAGTTTTTAATTGGTTTTTCGTTTTTTTTTATTCTGACCCCAAAAACGGTTATTTGGTTTTTCTATCTGAAACAAAAAACAGAAAACCGGTATTTTCGTTTTATAATTACAAACGAATTACGGATTATCTATTTCGCTGACTCAAATCTTTAAATGTTTATGGGTAAAATGACAGCAGTGTAATTCACACAGTTCACCACAGGAGGGCGACTATACTCCATTTTCAAAACAATATAGGGGTGGGCTAAGGGGGCTTTTTACAGTAAAGCCCCGAATGTTTTTATTTCCTTGCATTGTACACACCATTACTGAGAGAATTTAATTCATTAAAATTACATAAATGGTCTATAGGTTTAGAAAGGGGAGCTGGAAGGCAGGTGAAGTTCAGTTTTTTATTTAAAAAATATGATTTATGAAATATATTGAGCGACCTTGAGTGTCCAGAAAGGCGCCAAATAAATAAAATGTATTATTATTATTATTATTATATATTTTATAAGTTATGTTTTTACACAGTGACATCCTGGCTCTGGCTAAATCTACATCTGTCCACTGCAGAGGCTAATAATAACCACAACCTGGAGGAGGAACTATAAATGTATAAAAGTATAATATAACCTTATAACATTTAGCTACAGGTGATTTTAGTCTTCACTCACCCACTATGCTTGTAAAACATTTTAGGCCATGTATGCTAGTGAAAGAGTTGCAATGCAGAGCCCTGCATAGGCTACATAGCTGTAGGCCCTATATTCACCAATGTTTTTTTTTTAAACAAATGTTTAATTCTCCCTAACCGCCAGATCTATTATTTTATTAGTTTTACTTTTTTATATTAGTTAACTAAAGTGTTATTCACACCCAGTGCTACTTTAGTTGTACTAAAAAAAGTTATATTAGTTCAGTTTTAGTCTACAATCATCTCGCTAACAATAGTTACTTTTATTTTGAAAGGGTTTCCGGTTACAATCGCTTCCAAAAAAAGAATGGACCACGTGACTCCCGTTTTTGGCTTATAAACGAAAAACGAATTAACAGAAGTTCAAAGACTCACTTCATTCTTTGTTCAAAAAGGAATAACGATAAAATGATCTCCAAAAAAAAAACGTAAAACGGGCAGTTTTTAATTGGTTTTTCGTTTTTTGATTCTGACACCAAAAACGGTTATTTGGTTTTTCTATCTGAAACAAAAAACAGAAAACCGGTATTTTCGTTTTATAATTACAAACGAATTACGGATTATCTATTTCGCTGACTCAAATCTTTAAATGTTTATGGGTAAAATGACAGCAGTGTAATTCACACAGTTCACCACAGGAGGGCGACTATACTCCATTTTCAAAAGAATATAGGGGTGGGCTAAGGGGGCTTTTTACAGTAAAGCCCCGAATGTTTTTATTTCTTTGCATTGTACACACCATCACTGAGAGAATTTAATTAATTAAATGTATATTTCTCGACTCTCGCATCATAGCGTCCGTCAACATAACGCATTGTCATTCAAAACCGACAAGAACCGCCCAACTCAGGCTAATGCTTCTGACTGACATGTAAGCTGGCCAACCATCGTTGAGAAGCTCAGCGTCTGTACCAGCCAGCCAATGAAATTAAATATGTTGAAGCCAGGTGTTTGTTGATGGCAAGAAACTAGAAATGAATGAGTAGTAAAGGATGGTATCAAAGTTCTTCCAAAAAAAAAAAAAAAAATTGTTATTAAAGAGATTTTTTTAGTCACCTGTTTTTATCTATTCTCACAAAAATCATGTTGTAAAGTAAATGCTATTTATTAAAACAATAATAGAGCTGAGCTTGCTATTTTACCATGTCTGAGATGAGTCAGCAAGGAAACAAGAGGCTGTGTGACATTGTGATTTTTACTTTTTACTAGCAAGAAATATTCACCTTGTTAAATAAAATAAAATAAAAAAAAATATATAAAAATTTTATTTTAAAGTTTATTCCTTGATTTGAGACACATACATGGATTTCTCTGGACTAAGCCCCGGATATCCACTCGCCCTAGAACCGCCCCTGAGAATATATTTATAGAAAATTTGAAAGGTAATTACCAGATGTTTTACTGCGTCACATGGCAACCAACAATTTATTAAATGTTACAAAATATTGTAACTCAAAATTTTCCTCTAACTGCAGTCACAGCTGTAGAAAAAAGTTGCAGCAGTGTAATTCACACAATTCACCACAGGAGGGCGACTGGTTGTTTAAAGTTTTAGTGCTTAACGTTTTGTGTTCAAAAATGTTCAAAGGTTTATGTAATGAGCGAGTACATGTATCAGTTGTCCAAATCGTGCTTTGTCTTATCCCGAAACACTGTGGTACACCTATAATAAATGTTTATATTCGGACTATTTTATACTGGTTCTGGTCTTACGGCTGCGGAGTAGCACAGTACCTGCGTGACTCGTCATACATGTTCGGTTCAATATTAATACGCTAACTTAACGTTACCATCGTTATCACCATTACATTTTAGCGTTAGTTAACATGATAACTAGAATAAAGGTAATGTTGATTTATTGGAATTATTGAGAAGCTCAGCCGACACATGCAACACTAACTCTATCGACACATGGAAGGTATAGATAGTTTTTTTATATTGTTTCCAAAATAGTTTTTATTTACCTATTCTAAGTAATGTTTGGTAATGAAATGCATGTTGTATTTGTTACAGTAGTACTGTTGTAGTAGTACATTCAAGATGACAGAAGCTAAGATTGAACAGATTTCAAAGCCTTTATTATCTCACAAACTATCATAGTAGCTTGATGACATATTATTGTTGAATTAAATGTTTTCAGGTATTACCTGCACCCATAGGATGCATAATTTGTACCAATGGAGGTTAGGTCATGATGTTTGGAAATGGTAGTATTCATTTTGTTTTTTGTAAGACCCAATAGTTGCCGGACGCTGTCCTGTCTGAAATTCTGCTCCACGTGGTCCTTGATGAGGGGGGTTCTGGATTGTTGAATCTGTCTTTAGTTTGTTCTAAATTCAGAAGTCTGGTGGATACAGACTCATTTAGGAGGAGGGCATACTTCTGCTGGCTTGACAGTATGTATTTACTTTTACACATTTGATTTAAATGTGGTTTAAATGGTAACTGAGAAATGTATTGGTAGCCTATGCCAGCATGTCTTGAATTATTCCCTTTTTAATAGTGTTCATTTTTTAACCGTATTTGTTTTTTATGCTCCTCAAATTGAAATATTCAGGTGTAACAAATTGGAGAGAGAAGACATGTGAAGAGTATTATCAAATGTACACACTGCAGCCCTGCAGACACTGCCATGACATTTACAAGAACTGCTTACCAGGTGTATCAATTACGGATGAAAATGTGCTTAATGACAAAATGGAATTAGAATAGTCATCCATGTGTCTTGTTATTAAGGTAATTTGGATATTAATGTCCCAATTTTCTTATGAATCCTCTAGGTTATGTTGGAAGAGGAAAACGAGGAGAAATCCAAGGGTTTTACTCGGAAAACACCCATCCAGGGTTTTGCAGTGATTGGTGTCAGCTGCTGGTGAGTGAAAATTCATTCACTCTTCCAGGTCCAGTCTAAAAGCCTGCTTAACTATCCAACTTGTCTAACTGCGTAT
Organism: Cyprinella venusta; assembly: GCA_038021265.1. Lineage (NCBI taxonomy): Eukaryota > Metazoa > Chordata > Actinopteri > Cypriniformes > Leuciscidae > Cyprinella > Cyprinella venusta. Next base: position 277,082 of record CM075867.1, on the reverse strand, counting down.
AGGACACATGAGATTGGTTCCAACCAGCACACCGCTTGTTCAGCCTGCTTCAATCGGGTAAGAGGTACAGCCTCTTCTCAGGCAGTTAGACTGCTGAATAAGCACCATCCCCGGCTACCTCTTCTCACCTAATCCACTCGCTTAACACTACACTACCCAACAACTACAATAACCATGAACTGGACTTTGCATTGTTGCAGCACATTCAAGTATACAACATCTTTTTCTGGTTAGTATTGATTCTCTGCCTCATACACTTTTTATTTTTTTTTATCTTTATTCCTGTTTGATATCTGCCGCTGTGCCTTGTTATAAAATATTCTCTTGTTGATCTTATTCCTCATAAATTGCACTGTCGACTGATTCCCTAATGTAATTGACAATAAATTGTTAAGATGATCTTTAACTAAAATTATTTCATTCTAACTTTGCTAATCTAATAGAAGAGCTCAAGTCTGAGGAACACCCTCATCAGTCTTTTTTCTGCTGACCAGGTTACCTTATGTGATAGGATTCACAAAATTATACTTTTGTATTTCTTTAATGAATACAGTGAACATTGTACTACTTTCTGAGGAGGGAGTGTTTTATCAGTTTGCTTTGGTAGTTTGTCCTGATAATGGTGAGCCTAAACCCTCTATAACCTTGGAGGAACTGTGTGTGTGTGTGTGTGTGTGTGTGTTGAATGCAGGTCTTGTGATATGCAACAACAGACCACGAGATGCTTTTCTACTTCCAAGGTCATCGCCGAACCAAGTTTTGGATTCTGACAATTATCTTGATTAATGTTGACTTGAGCAGCTATCTATCCATAAGTGTAGAATTGTTTAGACAATCTCCTTGTGAGATTTTTGACGCCTGGCTCTACCGATGAAACTGCAAACTATTCTTCAGTAAATGTTTACTTATTTGATTGAACCTCGTGACTCCTAGTCGTTCATCATATAATGGGTCTTTAAACTGTTATCCTCTAACACTAGAAACATGGTATATCACGTTAAACCATGCTGTAACATTATACAACTTTTTCAAACTTTCTGGCTAGGCTTTTTCAAGCCAGTTTTATCTGAATTTTACCATCTTGTTCATGACTGCTGATCATTCTGATTTCAGAATAAATATCAAGCCTATTAAAAAAGTTATAGCTGCTTAATAAACAAATACAAGAATGTTTTAAGTACTGGAAGTGTGAAACTGAACTTAATGATAGCAAAATATGATCTTAAACGGCACTGAGACAATGTTCTTTTTATATTTTAGACAGGATTTTCATTAAGTTCAATGAATGTTTATGTACATAGGAATAAATGCACATATATTTCATTATTTAACAAACATGTATAGTCATAAGTTATATTAATACACATACAAATGCATAATTTCAAGTGTAGCTTTTTTTGTTTCTTATGTCTATGATGTTTGTAACTTGAATTTAAACGAATAATATAAAATAATTACTACTTAAAGTATTTTATGTAAATAATTACTAAAATTATACAAAATTAATGTATAATTATAATAAGTTAAAACCGACATACACCTTCTATTTCCGGTTATTTGATTTATTAGGTTTTTTTTGTGTTCAAAATGTTCAAAGGTTTATATAATGAGCGAGTACATGTATCAGTTGTCCAAATCGTGCTTTGTCTTATCCCGAAACACTGTGGTACACCTATAATAAGTGTTTACGATAGGTGTACACGATTTGTACACCTATAATACATGTTTGGTTCAATATTAATACGCTAACTTAACGTTACCTTTGGCTCGTGGAGAGAATAATATTCGTTTGAACTTTTTTTATTTCACTTGAACACACACCAGAAATCTTGCAGAGTCGATTTATCTATTTCGCTGACTCAAATCTTTAAATGTTTATGGGTAAAATGACAGCAGTGTAATTCACACAGTTCACCACAGGAGGGCGACTATACTCCATTTTCAAAAGAATATAGGGGTGGGCTAAGGGGGCTTTTTACAGTAAAACCCCGAATGTTTTTATTTCCTTGCATTGTACACACCATTACTGAGAGAATTTAATTCATTAAATTACATAAATGGTCTATAGGTTTAGAAAGGGGAGCTGGAAGGCAGGTGAAGTTCAGTTTTTTATTTAAACAATATGATTTATGAAATATATATTTTATAAGTTATGTTTTTGCACAGTGACATCCTGGCTCTGGCTAAATCTACATCTGTCCACTGCAGAGGCTAATAACCACAACCTGGAGGAGGAACTATAAATATATAAAAGTATAATATAACCTTATAACGTTTAGCTACAGTAGATTTTAGTCTTCACTCACCCACTATGCTTGTAAAACATTTTAGGCCATGTATGCTAGTGAAAGAGTTGCAATGCAGAGCCCTGCATAGGCTACATAGCTGTAGGCCCTATATTCACCAATGTTTTTTTTTTAAACAAATGTTTAATTCTCCCTAACCGCCAGATCTATTATTTTATTAGTTTTACTTTTTTATATTAGTTAACTAAAGTGTTATTCACACCCAGTGCTACTTTAGTTGTACTAAAAAAAGTTATATTAGTTCAGTTTTAGTCTACAATCATCTCGCTAACAATAGTTACTTTTATTTTGAAAGGGTTTCCGGTTACAATCGCTTCCAAAAAAAGAATGGACCACGTGACTCCCGTTTTTGGCTTATAAACGAAAAACGAATTAACAGAAGTTCAAAGACTCACTTCATTCTTTGTTCAAAAAGGAATAACGATAAAATAATCTCAAAAAAAAAAAGGTAAAACGGGCAGTTTTTAATTGGTTTTTCGTTTTTTTTTTATTCTGACCCCAAAAACGGTTATTTGGTTTTTCTATCTGAAACAAAAAACAGAAAACCGGTATTTTCGTTTTATAATTACAAACGAATTACGGATTATCTATTTCGCTGACTCAAATCTTTAAATGTTTATGGGTAAAATGACAGCAGTGTAATTCACACAGTTCACCACAGGAGGGCGACTATACTCCATTTTCAAAACAATATAGGGGTGGGCTAAGGGGGCTTTTTACAGTAAAGCCCCGAATGTTTTTATTTCCTTGCATTGTACACACCATTACTGAGAGAATTTAATTCATTAAAATTACATAAATGGTCTATAGGTTTAGAAAGGGGAGCTGGAAGGCAGGTGAAGTTCAGTTTTTTATTTAAAAAATATGATTTATGAAATATATTGAGCGACCTTGAGTGTCCAGAAAGGCGCCAAATAAATGAAATGTATTATTATTATTATTATTATATATTTTATAAGTTATGTTTTTACACAGTGACATCCTGGCTCTGGCTAAATCTACATCTGTCCACTGCAGAGGCTAATAATAACCACAACCTGGAGGAGGAACTATAAATGTATAAAAGTATAATATAACCTTATAACATTTAGCTACAGGTGATTTTAGTCTTCACTCACCCACTATGCTTGTAAAACATTTTAGGCCATGTATGCTAGTGAAAGAGTTGCAATGCAGAGCCCTGCATAGGCTACATAGCTGTAGGCCCTATATTCACCAATGTTTTTTTTTTAAACAAATGTTTAATTCTCCCTAACCGCCAGATCTATTATTTTATTAGTTTTACTTTTTTATATTAGTTAACTAAAGTGTTATTCACACCCAGTGCTACTTTAGTTGTACTAAAAAAAGTTATATTAGTTCAGTTTTAGTCTACAATCATCTCGCTAACAATAGTTACTTTTATTTTGAAAGGGTTTCCGGTTACAATCGCTTCCAAAAAAAAGAATGGACCACGTGACTCCCGTTTTTGGCTTATAAACGAAAAACGAATTAACAGAAGTTCAAAGACTCACTTCATTCTTTGTTCAAAAGGGAATAACGATAAAATGATCTAAAAAAAAAACGTAAAACGGGCAGTTTTTAATTGGTTTTTCGTTTTTTTTTTATTCTGACCCCAAAAACGGTTATTTGGTTTTTCTATCTGAAACAAAAAACAGAAAACCGGTATTTTCGTTTTATAATTACAAACGAATTACGGATTATCTATTTCGCTGACTCAAATCTTTAAATGTTTATGGGTAAAATGACAGCAGTGTAATTCACACAGTTCACCACAGGAGGGCGACTATACTCCATTTTCAAAACAATATCGCAGACAGGGGTGGGCTAAGGGTAATATAAGGGGGCTTTTTACAGTAAAACCCCGAATGTTTTTATTTCTTTGCATTGTACACACCATCACTGAGAGAATGTAATTTTATTAAATGTATATTTCTCGACTCTCGCATCATAGCGTCCGTCAACATAACGCATTGTCATTCAAAACCGACAAGAACCGCCCAACTCAGGCTAATGCTTCTGACTGACATGTAAGCTGGCCAACCATCGTTGAGAAGCTCAGCGTCTGTACCAGCCAGCCAATGAAATTAAATATGTTGAAGCCAGGTGTTTGTTGATGGCAAGAAACTAGAAATGAATGAGTAGTAAAGGATGGTATCAAAGTTCTTCCAAAAAAAAAAAAAAAAATTGTTATTAAAGAGATTTTTTTAGTCACCTGTTTTTATCTATTCTCACAAAAATCATGTTGTAAAGTAAATGCTATTTATTAAAACAATAATAGAGCTGAGCTTGCTATTTTACCATGTCTGAGATGAGTCAGCAAGGAAACAAGAGGCTGTGTGACATTGTGATTTTTACTTTTTACTAGCAAGAAATATTCACCTTGTTAAATAAAATAAAATAAAAAAAAATATATAAAAATTTTATTTTAAAGTTTATTCCTTGATTTGAGACACATACATGGATTTCTCTGGACTAAGCCCCGGATATCCACTCGCCCTAGAACCGCCCCTGAGAATATATTTATAGAAAATTTGAAAGGTAATTACCAGATGTTTTACTGCGTCACATGGCAACCAACAATTTATTAAATGTTACAAAATATTGTAACTCAAAATTTTCCTCTAACTGCAGTCACAGCTGTAGAAAAAAGTTGCAGCAGTGTAATTCACACAATTCACCACAGGAGGGCGACTGGTTGTTTAAAGTTTTAGTGCTTAACGTTTTGTGTTCAAAAATGTTCAAAGGTTTATGTAATGAGCGAGTACATGTATCAGTTGTCCAAATCGTGCTTTGTCTTATCCCGAAACACTGTGGTACACCTATAATAAGTGTTTATATTCGGACTATTTTATACTGGTTCTGGTCTTACGGCTGCGGAGTAGCACAGTACCTGCGTGACTCGTCATACATGTTCGGTTCAATATTAATACGCTAACTTAACGTTACCATCGTTATCACCATTACATTTTAGCGTTAGTTAACATGATAACTAGAATAAAGGTAATGTTGATTTATTGGAATTATTGAGAAGCTCAGCCGACACATGCAACACTAACTCTATCGACACATGGAAGGTATAGATAGTTTTTTTATATTGTTTCCAAAATAGTTTTTATTTACCTATTCTAAGTAATGTTTGGTAATGAAATGCATGTTGTATTTGTTACAGTAGTACTGTTGTAGTAGTACATTCAAGATGACAGAAGCTAAGATTGAACAGATTTCAAAGCCTTTATTATCTCACAAACTATCATAGTAGCTTGATGACATATTATTGTTGAATTAAATGTTTTCAGGTATTACCTGCACCCATAGGATGCATAATTTGTACCAATGGAGGTTAGGTCATGATGTTTGGAAATGGTAGTATTCATTTTGTTTTTTGTAAGACCCAATAGTTGCCGGACGCTGTCCTGTCTGAAATTCTGCTCCACGTGGTCCTTGATGAGGGGGGTTCTGGATTGTTGAATCTGTCTTTAGTTTGTTCTAAATTCAGAAGTCTGGTGGATACAGACTCATTTAGGAGGAGGGCATACTTCTGCTGGCTTGACAGTATGTATTTACTTTTACACATTTGATTTAAATGTGGTTTAAATGGTAACTGAGAAATGTATTGGTAGCCTATGCCAGCATGTCTTGAATTATTCCCTTTTTAATAGTGTTCATTTTTTAACCGTATTTGTTTTTTATGCTCCTCAAATTGAAATATTCAGGTGTAACAAATTGGAGAGAGAAGACATGTGAAGAGTATTATCAAATGTACACACTGCAGCCCTGCAGACACTGCCATGACATTTACAAGAACTGCTTACCAGGTGTATCAATTACGGATGAAAATGTGCTTAATGACAAAATGGAATTAGAATAGTCATCCATGTGTCTTGTTATTAAGGTAATTTGGATATTAATGTCCCAATTTTCTTATGAATCCTCTAGGTTATGTTGGAAGAGGAAAACGAGGAGAAATCCAAGGGTTTTACTCGGAAAACACCCATCCAGGGTTTTGCAGTGATTGGTGTCAGCTGCTGGTGAGTGAAAATTCATTCACTCTTCCAGGTCCAGTCTAAAAGCCTGCTTAACTATCCAACTTGTCTAACTGCGTATAGGACACATGAGATTGGTTCCAACCAGCACACCGCTTGTTCAGCCTGCTTCAATCGGGTAAGAGGTACAGCCTCTTCTCAGGCAGTTAGACTGCTGAATAAGCACCATCCCCGGCTACCTCTTCTCACCTAATCCACTCGCTTAACACTACACTACCCAACAACTACAATAACCATGAACTGGACTTTGCATTGTTGCAGCACATTCAAGTATACAACATCTTTTTCTGGTTAGTATTGATTCTCTGCCTCATACACTTTTTATTTTTTTTTATCTTTATTCCTGTTTGATATCTGCCGCTGTGCCTTGTTATAAAATATTCTCTTGTTGATCTTATTCCTCATAAATTGCACTGTCGACTGATTCCCTAATGTAATTGACAATAAATTGTTAAGATGATCTTTAACTAAAATTATTTCATTCTAACTTTGCTAATCTAATAGAAGAGCTCAAGTCTGAGGAACACCCTCATCAGTCTTTTTTCTGCTGACCAGGTTACCTTATGTGATAGGATTCACAAAATTATACTTTTGTATTTCTTTAATGAATACAGTGAACATTGTACTACTTTCTGAGGAGGGAGTGTTTTATCAGTTTGCTTTGGTAGTTTGTCCTGATAATGGTGAGCCTAAACCCTCTATAACCTTGGAGGAACTGTGTGTGTGTGTGTGTGTGTGTTGAATGCAGGTCTTGTGATATGCAACAACAGACCACGAGATGCTTTTCTACTTCCAAGGTCATCGCCGAACCAAGTTTTGGATTCTGACAATTATCTTGATTAATGTTGACTTGAGCAGCTATCTATCCATAAGTGTAGAATTGTTTAGACAATCTCCTTGTGAGATTTTTGACGCCTGGCTCTACCGATGAAACTGCAAACTATTCTTCAGTAAATGTTTACTTATTTGATTGAACCTCGTGACTCCTAGTCGTTCATCATATAATGGGTCTTTAAACTGTTATCCTCTAACACTAGAAACATGGTATATCACGTTAAACCATGCTGTAACATTATACAACTTTTTCAAACTTTCTGGCTAGGCTTTTTCAAGCCAGTTTTATCTGAATTTTACCATCTTGTTCATGACTGCTGATCATTCTGATTTCAGAATAAATATCAAGCCTATTAAAAAAGTTATAGCTGCTTAATAAACAAATACAAGAATGTTTTAAGTACTGGAAGTGTGAAACTGAACTTAATGATAGCAAAATATGATCTTAAACGGCACTGAGACAATGTTCTTTTTATATTTTAGACAGGATTTTCATTAAGTTCAATGAATGTTTATGTACATAGGAATAAATGCACATATATTTCATTATTTAACAAACATGTATAGTCATAAGTTATATTAATACACATACAAATGCATAATTTCAAGTGTAGCTTTTTTTGTTTCTTATGTCTATGATGTTTGTAACTTGAATTTAAACGAATAATATAAAATAATTACTACTTAAAGTATTTTATGTAAATAATTACTAAAATTATACAAAATTAATGTATAATTATAATAAGTTAAAACCGACATACACCTTCTATTTCCGGTTATTTGATTTATTAGGTTTTTTTTGTGTTCAAAATGTTCAAAGGTTTATATAATGAGCGAGTACATGTATCAGTTGTCCAAATCGTGCTTTGTCTTATCCCGAAACACTGTGGTACACCTATAATAAGTGTTTACGATAGGTGTACACGATTTGTACACCTATAATACATGTTTGGTTCAATATTAATACGCTAACTTAACGTTACCTTTGGCTCGTGGAGAGAATAATATTCGTTTGAACTTTTTTTATTTCACTTGAACACACACCAGAAATCTTGCAGAGTCGATTTATCTATTTCGCTGACTCAAATCTTTAAATGTTTATGGGTAAAATGACAGCAGTGTAATTCACACAGTTCACCACAGGAGGGCGACTATACTCCATTTTCAAAAGAATATAGGGGTGGGCTAAGGGGGCTTTTTACAGTAAAACCCCGAATGTTTTTATTTCCTTGCATTGTACACACCATTACTGAGAGAATTTAATTCATTAAATTACATAAATGGTCTATAGGTTTAGAAAGGGGAGCTGGAAGGCAGGTGAAGTTCAGTTTTTTATTTAAACAATATGATTTATGAAATATATATTTTATAAGTTATGTTTTTGCACAGTGACATCCTGGCTCTGGCTAAATCTACATCTGTCCACTGCAGAGGCTAATAACCACAACCTGGAGGAGGAACTATAAATATATAAAAGTATAATATAACCTTATAACGTTTAGCTACAGTAGATTTTAGTCTTCACTCACCCACTATGCTTGTAAAACATTTTAGGCCATGTATGCTAGTGAAAGAGTTGCAATGCAGAGCCCTGCATAGGCTACATAGCTGTAGGCCCTATATTCACCAATGTTTTTTTTTTAAACAAATGTTTAATTCTCCCTAACCGCCAGATCTATTATTTTATTAGTTTTACTTTTTTATATTAGTTAACTAAAGTGTTATTCACACCCAGTGCTACTTTAGTTGTACTAAAAAAAGTTATATTAGTTCAGTTTTAGTCTACAATCATCTCGCTAACAATAGTTACTTTTATTTTGAAAGGGTTTCCGGTTACAATCGCTTCCAAAAAAAGAATGGACCACGTGACTCCCGTTTTTGGCTTATAAACGAAAAACGAATTAACAGAAGTTCAAAGACTCACTTCATTCTTTGTTCAAAAAGGAATAACGATAAAATAATCTCAAAAAAAAAAGGTAAAACGGGCAGTTTTTAATTGGTTTTTCGTTTTTTTTTTATTCTGACCCCAAAAACGGTTATTTGGTTTTTCTATCTGAAACAAAAAACAGAAAACCGGTATTTTCGTTTTATAATTACAAACGAATTACGGATTATCTATTTCGCTGACTCAAATCTTTAAATGTTTATGGGTAAAATGACAGCAGTGTAATTCACACAGTTCACCACAGGAGGGCGACTATACTCCATTTTCAAAACAATATAGGGGTGGGCTAAGGGGGCTTTTTACAGTAAAGCCCCGAATGTTTTTATTTCCTTGCATTGTACACACCATTACTGAGAGAATTTAATTCATTAAAATTACATAAATGGTCTATAGGTTTAGAAAGGGGAGCTGGAAGGCAGGTGAAGTTCAGTTTTTTATTTAAAAAATATGATTTATGAAATATATTGAGCGACCTTGAGTGTCCAGAAAGGCGCCAAATAAATGAAATGTATTATTATTATTATTATTATATATTTTATAAGTTATGTTTTTACACAGTGACATCCTGGCTCTGGCTAAATCTACATCTGTCCACTGCAGAGGCTAATAATAACCACAACCTGGAGGAGGAACTATAAATGTATAAAAGTATAATATAACCTTATAACATTTAGCTACAGGTGATTTTAGTCTTCACTCACCCACTATGCTTGTAAAACATTTTAGGCCATGTATGCTAGTGAAAGAGTTGCAATGCAGAGCCCTGCATAGGCTACATAGCTGTAGGCCCTATATTCACCAATGTTTTTTTTTTAAACAAATGTTTAATTCTCCCTAACCGCCAGATCTATTATTTTATTAGTTTTACTTTTTTATATTAGTTAACTAAAGTGTTATTCACACCCAGTGCTACTTTAGTTGTACTAAAAAAAGTTATATTAGTTCAGTTTTAGTCTACAATCATCTCGCTAACAATAGTTACTTTTATTTTGAAAGGGTTTCCGGTTACAATCGCTTCCAAAAAAAAGAATGGACCACGTGACTCCCGTTTTTGGCTTATAAACGAAAAACGAATTAACAGAAGTTCAAAGACTCACTTCATTCTTTGTTCAAAAGGGAATAACGATAAAATGATCTAAAAAAAAAAACGTAAAACGGGCAGTTTTTAATTGGTTTTTCGTTTTTTTTTTATTCTGACCCCAAAAACGGTTATTTGGTTTTTCTATCTGAAACAAAAAACAGAAAACCGGTATTTTCGTTTTATAATTACAAACGAATTACGGATTATCTATTTCGCTGACTCAAATCTTTAAATGTTTATGGGTAAAATGACAGCAGTGTAATTCACACAGTTCACCACAGGAGGGCGACTATACTCCATTTTCAAAACAATATCGCAGACAGGGGTGGGCTAAGGGTAATATAAGGGGGCTTTTTACAGTAAAACCCCGAATGTTTTTATTTCTTTGCATTGTACACACCATCACTGAGAGAATGTAATTTTATTAAATGTATATTTCTCGACTCTCGCATCATAGCGTCCGTCAACATAACGCATTGTCATTCAAAACCGACAAGAACCGCCCAACTCAGGCTAATGCTTCTGACTGACATGTAAGCTGGCCAACCATCGTTGAGAAGCTCAGCGTCTGTACCAGCCAGCCAATGAAATTAAATATGTTGAAGCCAGGTGTTTGTTGATGGCAAGAAACTAGAAATGAATGAGTAGTAAAGGATGGTATCAAAGTTCTTCCAAAAAAAAAAAAAAAATTGTTATTAAAGAGATTTTTTTAGTCACCTGTTTTTATCTATTCTCACAAAAATCATGTTGTAAAGTAAATGCTATTTATTAAAACAATAATAGAGCTGAGCTTGCTATTTTACCATGTCTGAGATGAGTCAGCAAGGAAACAAGAGGCTGTGTGACATTGTGATTTTTACTTTTTACTAGCAAGAAATATTCACCTTGTTAAATAAAATAAAATAAAAAAAAATATATAAAAATTTTATTTTAAAGTTTATTCCTTGATTTGAGACACATACATGGATTTCTCTGGACTAAGCCCCGGATATCCACTCGCCCTAGAACCGCCCCTGAGAATATATTTATAGAAAATTTGAAAGGTAATTACCAGATGTTTTACTGCGTCACATGGCAACCAACAATTTATTAAATGTTACAAAATATTGTAACTCAAAATTTTCCTCTAACTGCAGTCACAGCTGTAGAAAAAAGTTGCAGCAGTGTAATTCACACAATTCACCACAGGAGGGCGACTGGTTGTTTAAAGTTTTAGTGCTTAACGTTTTGTGTTCAAAAATGTTCAAAGGTTTATGTAATGAGCGAGTACATGTATCAGTTGTCCAAATCGTGCTTTGTCTTATCCCGAAACACTGTGGTACACCTATAATAAGTGTTTATATTCGGACTATTTTATACTGGTTCTGGTCTTACGGCTGCGGAGTAGCACAGTACCTGCGTGACTCGTCATACATGTTCGGTTCAATATTAATACGCTAACTTAACGTTACCATCGTTATCACCATTACATTTTAGCGTTAGTTAACATGATAACTAGAATAAAGGTAATGTTGATTTATTGGAATTATTGAGAAGCTCAGCCGACACATGCAACACTAACTCTATCGACACATGGAAGGTATAGATAGTTTTTTTTATATTGTTTCCAAAATAGTTTTTATTTACCTATTCTAAGTAATGTTTGGTAATGAAATGCATGTTGTATTTGTTACAGTAGTACTGTTGTAGTAGTACATTCAAGATGACAGAAGCTAAGATTGAACAGATTTCAAAGCCTTTATTATCTCACAAACTATCATAGTAGCTTGATGACATATTATTGTTGAATTAAATGTTTTCAGGTATTACCTGCACCCATAGGATGCATAATTTGTACCAATGGAGGTTAGGTCATGATGTTTGGAAATGGTAGTATTCATTTTGTTTTTTGTAAGACCCAATAGTTGCCGGACGCTGTCCTGTCTGAAATTCTGCTCCACGTGGTCCTTGATGAGGGGGGTTCTGGATTGTTGAATCTGTCTTTAGTTTGTTCTAAATTCAGAAGTCTGGTGGATACAGACTCATTTAGGAGGAGGGCATACTTCTGCTGGCTTGACAGTATGTATTTACTTTTACACATTTGATTTAAATGTGGTTTAAATGGTAACTGAGAAATGTATTGGTAGCCTATGCCAGCATGTCTTGAATTATTCCCTTTTTAATAGTGTTCATTTTTTAACCGTATTTGTTTTTTATGCTCCTCAAATTGAAATATTCAGGTGTAACAAATTGGAGAGAGAAGACATGTGAAGAGTATTATCAAATGTACACACTGCAGCCCTGCAGACACTGCCATGACATTTACAAGAACTGCTTACCAGGTGTATCAATTACGAATGAAAATGTGCTTAATGACAAAATCGAATTAGAATAGTCATCCATGTGTCTTGTTATTAAGGTAATTTGGATATTAATGTCACAATTTTCTTATGAATCCTCTAGGTTATGTTGGAAGAGGAAAACGAGGAGAAATCCAAGGGTTTTACTCGGAAAACACCCATCCAGGGTTTTGCAGTGATTGGTGTCAGCTGCTGGTGAGTGAAAATTCATTCACTCTTCCAGGTCCAGTCTAAAAGCCTGCTTAACTATCCAACTTGTCTAACTGCGTATAGGACACATGAGATTGGTTCCAACCAGGACACGGCTTGTTCAGCCTGCTTCAATCGGGTAAGAGGTACAGCCTCTTCTCAGGCAGTTAGACTGCTGAATAAGCACCATCCCCGGCTACCTCTTCTCACCTAATCCACTCGCTTAACACTACACTACCCAACAACTACAATAACCATGAACTGGACTTTGCATTGTTGCAGCACATTCAAGTATACAACATCTTTTTCTGGTTAGTATTGATTCTCTGCCTCATACACTTTTTATTTTTTTTTATCTTTATTCCTGTTTGATATCTGCCGCTGTGCCTTGTTATAAAATATTCTCTTGTTGATCTTATTCCTCATAAATTGCACTGTCGACTGATTCCCTAATGTAATTGACAATAAATTGTTAAGATGATCTTTAACTAAAATTATTTTATTCTAACTTTGCTAATCTAATAGAAGAGCTCAAGTCTGAGGAACACCCTCATCAGTCTTTTTTCTGCTGACCAGGTTACCTTATGTGATAGGATTCACAAAATTATACTTTTGTATTTCTTTAATGAATACAGTGAACATCGTACTACTTTCTGAGGAGGGAGTGTTTTATCAGTTTGCTTTGGTAGTTTGTCCTGATAATGGTGAGCCTAAACCCTCTATAACCTTGGAGGAACTGTGTGTGTGTGTGTGTGTGTGTGTGTTGAATGCAGGTCTTGTGATATGCAACAACAGACCACGAGATGCTTTTCTACTTCCAAGGTCATCGCCGAACCAAGTTTTGGATTCTGACAATTATCTTGATTAATGTTGACTTGAGCAGCTATCTATCCATAAGTGTAGAATTGTTTAGACAATCTCCTTGTGAGATTTTTGACGCCTGGCTCTACCGATGAAACTGCAAACTATTCTTCAGTAAATGTTTACTTATTTGATTGAACCTCGTGACTCCTAGTCGTTCATCATATAATGGGTCTTTAAACTGTTATCCTCTAACACTAGAAACATGGTATATCACGTTAAACCATGCTGTAACATTATACAACTTTTTCAAACTTTCTGGCTAGGCTTTTTCAAGCCAGTTTTATCTGAATTTTACCATCTTGTTCATGACTGCTGATCATTCTGATTTCAGAATAAATATCAAGCCTATTAAAAAAGTTATAGCTGCTTAATAAACAAATACAAGAATGTTTTAAGTACTGGAAGTGTGAAACTGAACTTAATGATAGCAAAATATGATCTTAAACGGCACTGAGACAATGTTCTTTTTATATTTTAGACAGGATTTTCATTAAGTTCAATGAATGTTTATGTACATAGGAATAAATGCACATATATTTCATTATTTAACAAACATGTATAGTCATAAGTTATATTAATACACATACAAATGCATAATTTCAAGTGTAGCTTTTTTTGTTTCTTATGTCTATGATGTTTGTAACTTGAATTTAAACGAATAATATAAAATAATTACTACTTAAAGTATTTTATGTAAATAATTACTAAAATTATACAAAATTAATGTATAATTATAATAAGTTAAAACCGACATACACCTTCTATTTCCGGTTATTTGATTTATTAGGTTTTTTTTGTGTTCAAAATGTTCAAAGGTTTATATAATGAGCGAGTACATGTATCAGTTGTCCAAATCGTGCTTTGTCTTATCCCGAAACACTGTGGTACACCTATAATAAGTGTTTACGATAGGTGTACACGATTTGTACACCTATAATACATGTTTGGTTCAATATTAATACGCTAACTTAACGTTACCTTTGGCTCGTGGAGAGAATAATATTCGTTTGAACTTTTTTTATTTCACTTGAACACACACCAGAAATCTTGCAGAGTCGATTTATCTATTTCGCTGACTCAAATCTTTAAATGTTTATGGGTAAAATGACAGCAGTGTAATTCACACAGTTCACCACAGGAGGGCGACTATACTCCATTTTCAAAAGAATATAGGGGTGGGCTAAGGGGGCTTTTTACAGTAAAACCCCGAATGTTTTTATTTCCTTGCATTGTACACACCATTACTGAGAGAATTTAATTCATTAAATTACATAAATGGTCTATAGGTTTAGAAAGGGGAGCTGGAAGGCAGGTGAAGTTCAGTTTTTTATTTAAACAATATGATTTATGAAATATATATTTTATAAGTTATGTTTTTGCACAGTGACATCCTGGCTCTGGCTAAATCTACATCTGTCCACTGCAGAGGCTAATAACCACAACCTGGAGGAGGAACTATAAATATATAAAAGTATAATATAACCTTATAACGTTTAGCTACAGTAGATTTTAGTCTTCACTCACCCACTATGCTTGTAAAACATTTTAGGCCATGTATGCTAGTGAAAGAGTTGCAATGCAGAGCCCTGCATAGGCTACATAGCTGTAGGCCCTATATTCACCAATGTTTTTTTTTTAAACAAATGTTTAATTCTCCCTAACCGCCAGATCTATTATTTTATTAGTTTTACTTTTTTATATTAGTTAACTAAAGTGTTATTCACACCCAGTGCTACTTTAGTTGTACTAAAAAAAGTTATATTAGTTCAGTTTTAGTCTACAATCATCTCGCTAACAATAGTTACTTTTATTTTGAAAGGGTTTCCGGTTACAATCGCTTCCAAAAAAAGAATGGACCACGTGACTCCCGTTTTTGGCTTATAAACGAAAAACGAATTAACAGAAGTTCAAAGACTCACTTCATTCTTTGTTCAAAAAGGAATAACGATAAAATAATCTCAAAAAAAAAAAGGTAAAACGGGCAGTTTTTAATTGGTTTTTCGTTTTTTTTTATTCTGACCCCAAAAACGGTTATTTGGTTTTTCTATCTGAAACAAAAAACAGAAAACCGGTATTTTCGTTTTATAATTACAAACGAATTACGGATTATCTATTTCGCTGACTCAAATCTTTAAATGTTTATGGGTAAAATGACAGCAGTG
This sequence comes from Cyprinella venusta, assembly GCA_038021265.1. Classification (NCBI taxonomy): domain Eukaryota; kingdom Metazoa; phylum Chordata; class Actinopteri; order Cypriniformes; family Leuciscidae; genus Cyprinella; species Cyprinella venusta. The sequence goes on along the minus strand of CM075867.1, from coordinate 261,316 downwards.
TAATTCACACAGTTCACCACAGGAGGGCGACTATACTCCATTTTCAAAACAATATAGGGGTGGGCTAAGGGGGCTTTTTACAGTAAAGCCCCGAATGTTTTTATTTCCTTGCATTGTACACACCATTACTGAGAGAATTTAATTCATTAAAATTACCTAAATGGTCTATAGGTTTAGAAAGGGGAGCTGGAAGGCAGGTGAAGTTCAGTTTTTTATTTAAAAAATATGATTTATGAAATATATTGAGCGACCTTGAGTGTCCAGAAAGGCGCCAAATAAATAAAATGTATTATTATTATTATTATTATATATTTTATAAGTTATGTTTTTACACAGTGACATCCTGGCTCTGGCTAAATCTACATCTGTCCACTGCAGAGGCTAATAATAACCACAACCTGGAGGAGGAACTATAAATGTATAAAAGTATAATATAACCTTATAACATTTAGCTACAGGTGATTTTAGTCTTCACTCACCCACTATGCTTGTAAAACATTTTAGGCCATGTATGCTAGTGAAAGAGTTGCAATGCAGAGCCCTGCATAGGCTACATAGCTGTAGGCCCTATATTCACCAATGTTTTTTTTTTTAAACAAATGTTTAATTCTCCCTAACCGCCAGATCTATTATTTTATTAGTTTTACTTTTTTATATTAGTTAACTAAAGTGTTATTCACACCCAGTGCTACTTTAGTTGTACTAAAAAAAGTTATATTAGTTCAGTTTTAGTCTACAATCATCTCGCTAACAATAGTTACTTTTATTTTGAAAGGGTTTCCGGTTACAATCGCTTCCAAAAAAAAGAATGGACCACGTGACTCCCGTTTTTGGCTTATAAACGAAAAACGAATTAACAGAAGTTCAAAGACTCACTTCATTCTTTGTTCAAAAGGGAATAACGATAAAATGATCTAAAAAAAAAACGTAAAACGGGCAGTTTTTAATTGGTTTTTCGTTTTTTTTTTATTCTGACCCCAAAAACGGTTATTTGGTTTTTCTATCTGAAACAAAAAACAGAAAACCGGTATTTTCGTTTTATAATTACAAACGAATTACGGATTATCTATTTCGCTGACTCAAATCTTTAAATGTTTATGGGTAAAATGACAGCAGTGTAATTCACACAGTTCACCACAGGAGGGCGACTATACTCCATTTTCAAAACAATATCGCAGACAGGGGTGGGCTAAGGGTAATATAAGGGGGCTTTTTACAGTAAAACCCCGAATGTTTTTATTTCTTTGCATTGTACACACCATCACTGAGAGAATGTAATTTTATTAAATGTATATTTCTCGACTCTCGCATCATAGCGTCCGTCAACATAACGCATTGTCATTCAAAACCGACAAGAACCGCCCAACTCAGGCTAATGCTTCTGACTGACATGTAAGCTGGCCAACCATCGTTGAGAAGCTCAGCGTCTGTACCAGCCAGCCAATGAAATTAAATATGTTGAAGCCAGGTGTTTGTTGATGGCAAGAAACTAGAAATGAATGAGTAGTAAAGGATGGTATCAAAGTTCTTCCAAAAAAAAAAAAAAAAATTGTTATTAAAGAGATTTTTTTAGTCACCTGTTTTTATCTATTCTCACAAAAATCATGTTGTAAAGTAAATGCTATTTATTAAAACAATAATAGAGCTGAGCTTGCTATTTTACCATGTCTGAGATGAGTCAGCAAGGAAACAAGAGGCTGTGTGACATTGTGATTTTTACTTTTTACTAGCAAGAAATATTCACCTTGTTAAATAAAATAAAATAAAAAAAAATATATAAAAATTTTATTTTAAAGTTTATTCCTTGATTTGAGACACATACATGGATTTCTCTGGACTAAGCCCCGGATATCCACTCGCCCTAGAACCGCCCCTGAGAATATATTTATAGAAAATTTGAAAGGTAATTACCAGATGTTTTACTGCGTCACATGGCAACCAACAATTTATTAAATGTTACAAAATATTGTAACTCAAAATTTTCCTCTAACTGCAGTCACAGCTGTAGAAAAAAGTTGCAGCAGTGTAATTCACACAATTCACCACAGGAGGGCGACTGGTTGTTTAAAGTTTTAGTGCTTAACGTTTTGTGTTCAAAAATGTTCAAAGGTTTATGTAATGAGCGAGTACATGTATCAGTTGTCCAAATCGTGCTTTGTCTTATCCCGAAACACTGTGGTACACCTATAATAAGTGTTTATATTCGGACTATTTTATACTGGTTCTGGTCTTACGGCTGCGGAGGAGCACAGTACCTGCGTGACTCGTCATACATGTTCGGTTCAATATTAATACGCTAACTTAACGTTACCATCGTTATCACCATTACATTTTAGCGTTAGTTAACATGATAACTAGAATAAAGGTAATGTTGATTTATTGGAATTATTGAGAAGCTCAGCCGACACATGCAACACTAACTCTATCGACACATGGAAGGTATAGATAGTTTTTTTATATTGTTTCCAAAATAGTTTTTATTTACCTATTCTAAGTAATGTTTGGTAATGAAATGCATGTTGTATTTGTTACAGTAGTACTGTTGTAGTAGTACATTCAAGATGACAGAAGCTAAGATTGAACAGATTTCAAAGCCTTTATTATCTCACAAACTATCATAGTAGCTTGATGACATATTATTGTTGAATTAAATGTTTTCAGGTATTACCTGCACCCATAGGATGCATAATTTGTACCAATGGAGGTTAGGTCATGATGTTTGGAAATGGTAGTATTCATTTTGTTTTTTGTAAGACCCAATAGTTGCCGGACGCTGTCCTGTCTGAAATTCTGCTCCACGTGGTCCTTGATGAGGGGGGTTCTGGATTGTTGAATCTGTCTTTAGTTTGTTCTAAATTCAGAAGTCTGGTGGATACAGACTCATTTAGGAGGAGGGCATACTTCTGCTGGCTTGACAGTATGTATTTACTTTTACACATTTGATTTAAATGTGGTTTAAATGGTAACTGAGAAATGTATTGGTAGCCTATGCCAGCATGTCTTGAATTATTCCCTTTTTAATAGTGTTCATTTTTTAACCGTATTTGTTTTTTATGCTCCTCAAATTGAAATATTCAGGTGTAACAAATTGGAGAGAGAAGACATGTGAAGAGTATTATCAAATGTACACACTGCAGCCCTGCAGACACTGCCATGACATTTACAAGAACTGCTTACCAGGTGTATCAATTACGGATGAAAATGTGCTTAATGACAAAATCGAATTAGAATAGTCATCCATGTGTCTTGTTATTAAGGTAATTTGGATATTAATGTCACAATTTTCTTATGAATCCTCTAGGTTATGTTGGAAGAGGAAAACGAGGAGAAATCCAAGGGTTTTACTCGGAAAACACCCATCCAGGGTTTTGCAGTGATTGGTGTCAGCTGCTGGTGAGTGAAAATTCATTCACTCTTCCAGGTCCAGTCTAAAAGCCTGCTTAACTATCCAACTTGTCTAACTGCGTATAGGACACATGAGATTGGTTCCAACCAGCACACGGCTTGTTCAGCCTGCTTCAATCGGGTAAGAGGTACAGCCTCTTCTCAGGCAGTTAGACTGCTGAATAAGCACCATCCCCGGCTACCTCTTCTCACCTAATCCACTCGCTTAACACTACACTACCCAACAACTACAATAACCATGAACTGGACTTTGCATTGTTGCAGCACATTCAAGTATACATCATCTTTTTCTGGTTAGTATTGATTCTCTGCCTCATACACTTTTTATTTTTTTTATCTTTATTCCTGTTTGATATCTGCCGCTGTGCCTTGTTATAAAATATGCTCTTGTTGATCTTATTCCTCATAAATTGCACTGTCGACTGATTCCCTAATGTAATTGACAATAAATTGTTAAGATGATCTTTAACTAAAATTATTTCATTCTAACTTTGCTAATCTAATAGAAGAGCTCAAGTCTGAGGAACACCCTCATCAGTCTTTTTTCTGCTGACCAGGTTACCTTATGTGATAGGATTCACAAAATTATACTTTTGTATTTCTTTAATGAATACAGTGAACATTGTACTACTTTCTGAGGAGGGAGTGTTTTATCAGTTTGCTTTGGTAGTTTGTCCTGATAATGGTGAGCCTAAACCCTCTATAACCTTGGAGGAACTGTGTGTGTGTGTGTGTGTGTGTGTGTTGAATGCAGGTCTTGTGATATGCAACAACAGACCACGAGATGCATTTCTACTTCCAAGGTCATCGCCGAACCAAGTTTTGGATTCTGACAATTATCTTGATTAATGTTGACTTGAGCAGCTATCTATCCATAAGTGTAGAATTGTTTAGACAATCTCCTTGTGAGATTTTTGACGCCTGGCTCTACCGATGAAACTGCAAACTATTCTTCAGTAAATGTTTACTTATTTGATTGAACCTCGTGACTCCTAGTCGTTCATCATATACTGGGTCTTTAAACTGTTATCCTCTAACACTAGAAACATGGTATATCACGTTAAACCATGCTGTAACATTATACAACTTTTTCAAACTTTCTGGCTAGGCTTTTTCAAGCCAGTTTTATCTGAATTTTACCATCTTGTTCATGACTGCTGATCATTCTGATTTCAGAATAAATATCAAGCCTATTAAAAAAGTTATAGCTGCTTAATAAACAAATACAAGAATGTTTTAAGTACTGCAAGTGTGAAACTGAACTTAATGATAGCAAAATATGATCTTAAACGGCACTGAGACAATGTTCTTTTTATATTTTAGACAGGATTTTCATTAAGTTCAATGAATGTTTATGTACATAGGAATAAATGCACATATATTTCATTATTTAACAAACATGTATAGTCATAAGTTATATTAATACACATACAAATGCATAATTTCAAGTGTAGCTTTTTTTGTTTCTTATGTCTATGATGTTTGTAACTTGAATTTAAACGAATAATATAAAATAATTACTACTTAAAGTATTTTATGTAAATAATTACTAAAATTATACAAAATTAATGTATAATTATATAATTATAATAAGTTAAAACCGACATACACCTTCTATTTCCGGTTATTTGATTTATTAGGTTTTTTTTGTGTTCAAAATGTTCAAAGGTTTATATAATGAGCGAGTACATGTATCAGTTGTCCAAATCGTGCTTTGTCTTATCCCGAAACACTGTGGTACACCTATAATAAGTGTTTACGATAGGTGTACACGATTTGTACACCTATAATACATGTTTGGTTCAATATTAATACGCTAACTTAACGTTACCTTTGGCTCGTGGAGAGAATAATATTCGTTTGAACTTTTTTTATTTCACTTGAACACACACCAGAAATCTTGCAGAGTCGATTTATCTATTTCGCTGACTCAAATCTTTATATGTTTATGGGTAAAATGACAGCAGTGTAATTCACACAGTTCACCACAGGAGGGCGACTATACTCCATTTTCAAAAGAATATAGGGGTGGGCTAAGGGGGCTTTTTACAGTAAAACCCCGAATGTTTTTATTTCCTTGCATTGTACACACCATCACTGAGAAAATTTAATTCAATAAAATTACATAAATGGTCTATAGGTTTAGAAAGGGGAGCTGGAAGGCAGGTGAAGTTCAGTTTTTTATTTAAAAAATATGATTTATGAAATATATTGAGCGACCTTGAGTGTCCAGAAAGGCGCCAAATAAATAAAATGTATTATTATTATTATATATTTTATAAGTTATGTTTTTACACAGTGACATCCTGGCTCTGGCTAAATCTACATCTGTCCACTGCAGAGGCTAATAATAACCACAACCTGGAGGAGGAACTATAAATGTATAAAAGTATAACATAACCTTATAACATTTAGCTACAGGTGATTTTAGTCTTCACTCACCCACTATGCTTGTAAAACAATTTAGGCCATGTATGCTAGTGAAACAGTTGCAATGCAGAGCCCTGCATAGGCTACATAGCTGTAGGCCCTATATTCACCAATGTTTTTTTTTTTTTTAACAAATGTTTAATTCTCCCTAACAGCCAGATCTATTATTTTATTAGTTTTACTTTTTTATATTAGTTAACTAAAGTGTTATTCACACCCAGTGCTACTTTAGTTGGACTAAAAAAAACGTTATATTAGTTCAGTTTTAGTCTACAATCATCTCGCTAACAATAGTTACTTTTATTTTGAAAGGGTTTCCGGTTACAATCGCTTCCAAAAAAAGAATGGACCACGTGACTCCCGTTTTTGGCTTATAAACGAAAAACGAATTAACATAAGTTCAAAGACTCACTTCATTCATTGTTCAAAAAGGAATAACGATAAAATGATCTAAAAAAAAAAAAGTAAAACGGGCAGTTTTTAATTGGTTTTTCGTTTTTTTATTCTGACACCAAAAACGGTTATTTGGTTTTTCTATCTGAAACAAAAAAAAAAAAACAGAAAAACGGTATTTTCGTTTTATAATTACAAACGAATTACGGATTATCTATTTCGCTGACTCAAATCTTTAAATGTTTATGGGTAAAATGACAGCAGTGTAATTCACACAGTTCACCACAGGAGGGCGACTATACTCCATTTTCAAAAGAATATAGGGGTGGGCTAAGGGGGCTTTTTACAGTAAAACCCCGAATGTTTTTTATTTCCTTGCATTGTACACACCATCACTGAGAGAATTTAATTCATTAAAATTACATAAATGGTCTATAGGTTTAGAAAGGGGAGCTGGAAGGCAGGTGAAGTTCAGTTTTTTATTTAAAAAATATGATTTATGAAATATATTGAGCGACCTTGAGTGTCCAGAAAGGCGCCAAATAAATGAAATGTATTATTATTATTATTATAATTCTTATTATTATTATTATTATTATTATTATTATATATTTTATAAGTTATGTTTTTACACAGTGACATCCTGGCTCTGGCTAAATCTACATCTGTCCACTGCAGAGGCTAATAATAACCACAACCTGGAGGAGGAACTATAAATGTATAAAAGTATAATATAACCTTATAACGTTTAGCTACAGGTGATTTTAGTCTTCACTCACCCACTATGCTTGTAAAACATTTTAGGCCATGTATGCTAGTGAAAGAGTTGCAATGCAGAGCCCTGCATAGGCTACATAGCTGTAGGCCCTATATTCACCAATGGGTTTTTTTTTAAACAAATGTTTAATTCTCCCTAACCGCCAGATCTATTATTTTATTAGTTTTACTTTTTTATATTAGTTAACTAAAGTGTTATTCACACCCAGTGCTACTTTAGTTGGACTAAAAAAACGTTATATTAGTTCAGTTTTAGTCTACAATCATCTCGCTAACAATAGTTACATTTATTTTGAAAGGGTTTCCGGTTACAATCGCTTCCAAAAAAAGAATGGACCACGTGACTCCCGTTTTTGGCTTATAAACGAAAAACGAATTAACAGAAGTTCAAAGACTCACTTCATTCTTTTTTCAAAAAGGAATAACGATAAAATGATCTCAAAAAAAAAAAAAGTAAAACGGGCAGTTTTTAATTGGTTTTTCGTTTTTTGATTCTGACACCAAAAATGGTTATTTGGTTTTTCTATCTGAAACAAAAAAAAAACAGAAAAACGGTATTTTCGTTTTATAATTACAAACGAATTACGGATTATCTATTTCGCTGACTCAAATCTTTAAATGTTTATGGGTAAAATGACAGCAGTGTAATTCACACAGTTCACCACAGGAGGGCGACTATACTCCATTTTCAAAAGAATATAGGGGTGGGCTAAGGGGGCTTTTTACAGTAAAGCCCCGAATGTTTTTATTTCCTTGCATTGTACACACCATTACTGAGAGAATTTAACTAATTAAATGTATATTTCTCGACTCTCGCATCATAGCGTCCGTCAACATAACGCATTGTCATTCAAAACCGACAAGAACCGCCCAACTCAGGCTAATGCTTCTGACTGACATGTAAGCTGGCCAACCATCGTTGAGAAGCTCAGCGTCTGTACCAGCCAGCCAATGAAATTAAATATGTTGAAGCCAGGTGTTTGTTGATGGCAAGAAACTAGAAATGAATGAGTAGTAAAGGATGGTATCAAAGTTCTTCCAAAAAAAAAAAAAATTGTTATTAAAGAGATTTTTTTAGTCACCTGTTTTTATCTATTCTCACAAAAATCATGTTGTAAAGTAAATGCTATTTATTAAAACAATAATAGAGCTGAGCTTGCTATTTTACCATGTCTGAGATGAGTCAGCAAGGAAACAAGAGGCTGTGTGACATTGCGATTTTTACTTTTTACTAGCAAGAAATATTCACCTTGTTAAAAAAAATAAAATAAAAAAAATATATAAAAATTTTATTTTAAAGTTTATTCCTTGATTCGAGACACATACATGGATTTCTCTGGACTAAGCCCCGGATATCCACTCGCCCTAGAACCGCCCCTGAGAATATATTTATAGAAAATTTGAAAGGTAATTACCAGATGTTTTACTGCGTCACATGGCAACCAACAATTTATTAAATGTTACAAAATATTGTAACTCAAAATTTTCCTCTAACTGCAGTCACAGCTGTAGAAATAAGTTGCAGCAGTGTAATTCACACAATTCACCACAGGAGGGCGACTGGTTGTTTAAAGTTTTAGTGCTTAACGTTTTGTGTTCAAAAATGTTCAAAGGTTTATGTAATGAGCGAGTACATGTATCAGTTGTCCAAATCGTGCTTTGTCTTATCCCGAAACACTGTGGTACACCTATAATAAGTGTTTATATTCGGACTATTTTATACTGGTTCTAGTCTTACGGCTGCGGAGGAGCACAGTACCTGCGTGACTCGTCATACATGTTCGGTTCAATATTGGGCACCGTATAATTCTGTATGTTTTCAAATATACTGTTAAACCATTTATGATAAGATTTGATTTCTTTTCATTAGGGAACCCCAAACAGTTAATATTGTGTAACGTCATGTTTTTTTTTATCACTAATTAGTCCAGGAGATTGCATGAATGAAGTGAGTGATATTACATTTTTTTTTAAAAAAAATCATGATATTACACAATATTTAACTGTCTGAAAGATTTTAGCTGTTTTAGTGAAAAGAGCATATAATTCCACATACACACACACACACACACACACATATATATATGTATATATATATATATATATAAACAAAAGACACTAGAAGATTTCACTCATAACCTACAATCAGACATCATTTCAATGTATTTATTGTTATTCGATATATTTACATTGAATGTGAGCAGTTATCAAGTGTCATGACATTAATGAATGAAACTTTATGTAAGCAAACGTCAAGAATTTGTAACCTTTGTCCAATTTGGATGTTTTCACAGCTCCCGGAAAACTATCATCAAAACTGAAAACATCTGCTATTCTTACTTTTGTCAGATATATGAATGATTGAGAGAAAACCATAGACCGTGGAGAAAACAGTCCATTTTGAGAATGAATGTCGATCGTAGCTGGTCGTATTGTTGTTGTCTGTGTCTGACGTGATTTAACTTCTCCCCAGTTGTGCCATAAAAACACAGAAAGCTCTGAAGTGATCAATTAGGTTGTTTCTTCTCATAAACAGGTAAGCAACATGACGGACCGCTTTTAGTCTCCGCATATTTATCATTTATCCTCCGACTGCAACTGTGCAAGGCCTAAACGCTTTCACCGGAAGAAAGTTTTCCCTACTTCCGGTCTCGGTCGCCATCTTGTGAAATAGGCCTGTTGGAACTCCTAATCAAACGATAACATTAATTACTGCCAGGTGGTTAATTAATTGAATTAACGAGATGAATGGTTCCTGTTCCTGATATATTAGAGTCTGAAGAGTGGCCTGGGTTAGTCTTGTGTGATCTGTCCTTATGGCTGTGAGGGAGATTTGTTTTTGGAAGAAGCTCATTTTCACCCTTCACTCTTTGCTGTTGATGGTCTTAAAGAACCAGGTTGGTACCATTAGGCTTTGAAGTGAACAGAAGCATTCTGTTTTTATGTTAGAGTTGTTTATTGAACTTTATAGATGGTGAAAATAAGCTTTGTGAACCATTGAAGCTTTCCTTCAACACCATTGCTACTTTTGGTTTGTTTGCCATCCAGTGATTCAATGGATGATGGTCCTGTGTTTTTTTTTCTTTCCCCACAGGTTATTCGTGGTGATTTTCCCTGCGGTGATTGAGTCTGGATCTGACTCCAAATAATGCATAACTCCTCTGAAACCCAAGAGATTGGTTGGGGTTTTCCCTCTGCTTCTGTTTCCAGGTCTGTCATTAGATGGGTGTGGCTCTTTTTGTCTTGGTTTCTTGTACTGTATGTTAACTGAAGTTCTCTACAGGCTCCTCGGGTAGCTGGAGATTTGGTGCTGAAGGTTGAAGTTCAAGGGAAGGTCATGGTTGCGGTCACCTAGATCTTTGTGTCTCACTGCCTCACCGCTTCTCTGGCTACGTGGTGTGCTCCACCTCCATCACCTCCAGTAATCCCCTTGGTAGTGTTGGGACTCCTCACTCGCTCCATTGCTACTCCATTCTGCGCCGCTGCCGTGGGATGCGGTTCTGACTGTGGGTTTAGTCTCCGTCTGCCCTTCTCTGCTCAAGGACATCCCCCTGGCTGTCCCCACCATCTGCACCAACCTTTTGCATGGTTCTCTTAGGCTTTTTATTGCCGTCCAAGCCGTCCGCCCGTCCAAGCCGCCCGTCCGTCCGCCCGTCCAAATCGTCCATCCGCCCGTCTGAGCCGCCCGTCCAAGCCGCCCGTCCGCCCGTCCAAATCGTCCGTCCAAGCTGTCCGTCTGCCCGTCTAAGCTGCCCGTCCAAATCGTCCGTCCGCCCGTCCAAATCGTCCGTCCAAGCCGCCCGTCCGCCCGTCCAAATCGTCCGTCCAAGCTGTCCGTCTGCCCGTCTAAGCCGCCCGTCCAAATCGTCCGTCCGCCCGTCTAAGCTGCCCGTCCAAGCCGTCCGTCCGCCCGTCCAAATCGTCCGTCCAAGCTGTCCGCCCGTCTAAGCCGCCCGTCCAAGCTGTCCGTCCAAGCCGTCCGTCCTCCAGTCCGTCCGCCCGTCCAAGCCGTCTGCCACTCCAAGCCAGCTGTCCGTCCAGTCCGTCCGTCCTCCAGTCCGTCCGCCCACCCAAGCCGTCCGTCCAACCTGGTTCTCATGGTTCTCTTCGGCTTGTTATTGTCAGATGGCTTGCAGTTTCAATGTCCCTTACTAGTCTAAGAAACGTGGAAACTGCAAGCTGTTGGATAAAATGTAGTCTTTGTTGTAATGGTCTATACCAATTTTTGTTACTGAATGTGATTTTTTTAATGTGACTGGCGGAAGTAAGTCCGTCCAAGCCGTCCGTAGCTGGAGGAAAGGTTGGTGCAGGTGGTGGGGACAGCCAGGGGGATGGCCTTGAGCAGGGAAAAGCCGACGGAGACTCAGCCCACAGTCAGAACCGCATCCCACGGCAGCAGTGCACAATGGAGTAGCCATTGGAGTGGACAGTCCCAACACTACCAAGGGGATTACCAGAGGTGATGGAGGTGGAGCACGCAACGTAGCCAGAGAAGCGATGAGGCAGTGAGACACAAAGATCTAGACGACCGCGACTAGGCCGCAGGACGGAGTGAAGAGTGCCAACACTAGTCTCCCAAGTTTTTGAGGTGAAAAAATACGGTAAGTTGTTGTTTAAGGGAAGTTCAATGACTGATCTGAGGCCTTAATCTAAAGCGCTTTGTTTCTGGTTTAGTTTTGCTCAAGTTTGACGTGACTGTAAACGCACTGCAGACCTACAGCGTTGGAGTTATGGGACTGAAAGTTGAGTCTTGTGCCAAGTGAGTGACGCTTTATTTTTCTTGTCTTGTGGTTGGTCTGTTCTTTATCTTTTGATGTTTCCCAGATGTACATATGGCCAACCTGTACCTGGTCAAGCCTTAGTGGAAGTGTGCCGTGATCCATTTCCATACAGTCTGCTTCATCATTTGACTAGACAGTTCCTGACTTAAACCGCAAAGGTGTGTGACTCCTGCCTTACTGCTGAGGGTTTTCCTTTTGCCTGTGCTTGACTTAATTGTGTGTTTGTTCTCCTACCAGATGAATGCCACAGGCCATGGTGTCCTTTATAAACAAAGCTGTATATCTCTTGGAGGGGAGCAACTGGCCCAACAAACTGCTGTTGAATCTAACCACAAACAAGAATGGGTGGGCTGCGTTCTCCCTAAACACTGCTAATCTTACGGCTGATCTGAATCTGGAGGTAAGACTTGTATTTTGTAAAAATTAAGACTTTCTCTATCATGATACTGATTTAAGTTTGATCTTCCCCAGGCGAGTGATAATCCATCGTTGTAAATCACCATACTTCACTACAGATACAAGGTTTGTTCAACTTCTCCTACCTGTTTCTCCTGACAACCCATCGTTTAGTGAACTGACTATAGTGAAGCTCAATCAGCCGCTCTAATGTGGTGCTTGTTTTCCAGTGACCGTGGAGTATTCATTTGTTGGAGAGGCTGGTAGCTACAGCGCTGACATAATCTATATGGTGAGTGGACATTAGTTTTGTAGTTAAGTTTGCTGGTCTATTTGTTCCGTAACTTGTACACGTATGTCTTCTGTCTTATCCAAAGGAGTGATCGTCCTCCATGGATTTCAGACGGTTAAAGCAAAGGCTGGTGATGCAGACACAAGTGGCTCTGTGACGTTCCAGTTGTCTGTCAGCGTCGATATGACTCCAGCAGTGCTCCAGTAGTTGCTGCTAATGCGCCGTTTGACACTGATATGTGTTTCCGGAACCAGGTACTGTATGATGTGTCTATTTTTCAATTTGGGAATGTTGGTGTGTGTCCTACAGCGTGTCGGTCCTTGTTCCAGGTGTCTCTGCTGTTTGCTACGGCTGTTCCTGCGGAGGGAAACGTTCTGACTGTTTCTGCTCAAGCTGGATCTCTGTGTGGCCTCAGTACTGTGGATCAGAGCGTCCGGATCATGGAGCCAGGAAGACGTCTGAGTGCTGAAGGGGTGTCTGTGCCCCAATCAGGTTTTTCGTTTGGGCTTTTAATCTGAATAGTTCAGTGTGTGGCTCTTCTGATTAGAATCCACTTTATGGCGCTTTTCCACTACACAGCCTCGCCTCGGCTCGCTTTTGGCTCCGTTTTCCATAGCAGATAGTACCGCCACAGATAGTACCCGGTCGCCATAGCGACGCCGCAGTAAACTGCCGTGACGTAATCGAATACGCGACACATATCCGCGCTACCCACACACAGGACAATGGAGGAAATCGAGTGTATGCTGTTTTTGATCCTCGGGATGTGGCTGTTTCTCACAGCAAGAAGACAAACGTTGTTTCATGAGAGGCTGAGGGCAGCAAAACGAAACACTGCTGAAAAAACGAGACGAATCCGGTTGGCGCGTGCAAGATGACGCAGTGAATAGTGACGATTCTCTCTGACCAATCGGCAGTCGGCATTGTTTTACGTCACGTTTTAGTATCGCCTCAGCTCGCTTAGAACCTCGCCGGAGGTGGTACGAAAAAAAGTACCCGAAAGCAGGTACAGGTACAGCTTTTACACAGTGGAAAACCAAACCAAGCCGAGGCGAGCTGGTTCTGTGTAGTGGAAAAGCGCCATTAGTTTATCCCAGTGTCTGAAGTACAAGGGCCTGAACTTTTATCACAACTTCAGTGTCTGTTAGTTTGATTCTGGCTCTAGAAATTGGTACATGACTTAAAGATAAAATGAAAAAATGTAGGCTTGTGTTGTAATGGTCTATACTAGCTTTTGTTAATGAATGTGGACTTTTAATATGACGGTCGGAAGGACGTGTGTCTATCCGTGCGTTCGTCCGTGCGTCCGTCTGTCCGTGCATTCGTGCGTCCGTCCGTGCGGGCGTTCATGTGTCTATCCATCCGTCCATCCGTGCGTCCGTCCGACACAAAGACCCAGGCGCTGCAGAATCTACATGGAGTGAAGAGCCCCAACACTAGTCTCCCAAGTTTTTGAGGTGAAAAAATACGGTAAGTTGTTGTTTAAGGGAAGTTCAATGACAGATCTGAGGCCTTAATCTAAAGCACTTTGTTTCTGGTTTAGTTTTGCCCAAGTTTGACGTGACTGTAAACACACTGCAGACCTACAGCGTTGGAGTTATGGGACTGAAAGTTGAGTCTTGTGCCAAGTGAGTGATGCTTTATTTTTCTTGTCTTGTGGTTGGTCAGTTCTTTTCTTTTATTTTTATCCTTTTGCCTGTGCTTGACTTAATTGTGTCTTTCTTCTCCTACCAGATGAATGCCACGGGCTGTGCCTCCGTTACTGTTGATACGTCAGTGTTTTTCAGCACCAAATTTGAAGACCAAATGCGAGACACATTTCTTATAAATGGGAATGTTACTGAGGAAGGAACAGGTGAGTTATTGGCTGATCTGAACCATATACTCTATCATCTTTACAAGACATGCACTTTAAGCCATAAAGTTGATATTCTTCACTGTTTGTTTGGACTTTCTCTCGCAGATGTAATGGTGTCAAAATCTGTAATGGTGTCCTTTACAAACAAAGCTGTATATCTTTTGGAGGGGAGCAACTGGCCCAACAAACTGCTGTTGACTCTAACCGTCCGTGCGTCTATCCGTGCATTCGTCTGTCCGTGCGTTTGTCCGTGCGTCTATCCGTGCGTGCGTCCGTCCGCCACAAAGACCCAGGCGCTGCAGAATGGAGTGAAGAGTGCCAACACTAGTCTCCCAAGATTTTGGGGTGAAAAAATACGGTAAGTTGTTGTGTAAATGAAGTTCAATGACAGATCTGAGGCCTTAATCTAAAGCACTTTGTTTCTGGTTTAGTTTTGCCCAAGTTTGACGTGACCGTAAACGCACTGCAGATCTACAGCGTTGGAGTTATGGGACTGTAAGTTGAGTCTTGTGCCAAGTGAGTGACGCTTTATTTTCTTGTCTTGTGGTTGGAAAGTCTTTTTTTTTCTTTATCCTTTTGCCTGTGTTTGACTTAATTGTGTGTTTGTTCTCCTACCAGATGAATGCCTGAATGAATGAATTATACTGTATGGGACGTCCCCTATAAGAAATAACCTCTGTTATTTTCTACTTACTAGAAATGAGGTATTTATGTGCCTCTGAAGTTGAATAATGCGACATTTCTCCAAAATACTGTAGTAAAATGGTGTCCCGGTTGGTAAATCCTATGTCTACTTCTTGTCTTGTGTTTCTGTTATTGTGTGTGTGTGTTGATTAGGGGGGCGTGCCGCTCATCAGCAGTCTATCATTTATGTGTATAAATTCTCATCTCCTTTCTCAGATCGTTGTTTGTGGTTCCCGGTGTGTGTCTCGGGTCTCGCTCAGTCGTGTTCTTCCCTGGTTCCGGTTCTTGTTCGCTGTTTCTTGGATCACTGTTCGTCGTTGGATTTCTCCACCACTGCACCTGACCATTGGAGCCCCTGTGTCGCTAACCTGTGTTCCTGGATAGAGACTGTTACTTGTGTCATTTATTATAAATAAAAGAGTCAACTGCATTTGCTTCTGTCTGATCCATCATGACAAACGGTGTGTATACTGTATGGGACACCCCTACAAGAACTGACAATTAGTTTTTTTTTTCTACTTATTAGAAATGAGGAATTATGTGCCTCTAAAGTCGAATAATGTGACGTTTCTCCAAAATGCTGCAGTAAAATGAAAAAGAAATGTAAGATGAAAAGTAGTCGTTACAGTCAGTTTCTGCTCTCATTGACTTCCACAGTAGGAAAAAAATATACTATAGAAGTCAATGAGAGCAGAAACTGTTTAGTTACAGATATTCTTCTAAATATCAGAAAATCGGCTGAATGGATTTAAAAAACGGTAAAACTCTACTGTTTAACTCTGGGGGAGTGGGAAAATGAGCCTATTTCCAAAAAAAATGGAGTATCCCTTTAAGTCATTCTTAAAAAAGGAAGATGTGTTCGGTGTTGATGACCGGATACGGCAAAAGTTTAATATATCAACTAACTCCGCTTGTGGAAAACGCATCCCAGATACTTGCGTACGTCTGTTAAAGATCCCTCCATCTGGAAAGCTTTTCATCTGCTGTTTACTAACGTTTGATAGACGTCTTAAAGATGTCAGTTCTAAATAATTAAATCTTAAAGACCTCTTCTAAATGTCTATTTGACTTCTGACAGGAAACGTCCTACAGATGTATTACAGATGAGCAAATACTCATCAAAAAATACCTCTTCCAGATGTAAACACACATCAAATAGACGTCTCTGTGATGTATGTGTGCTATCAGGGATACTCGGTGATCTGATTGGTTGTAGCGCTGTACTATTGCGTGCAGAGGGATATTGAAAGACAACCGTTTATCCCGGCCCTCGGATTGAGGTATGCCAATTGTGAGTTCCCAGACCTAACATCTTGATGTCGGTCTGGCTTGCCAGGCTACCGTATCACCACAATCAAAATGGAAATTCTTCCCCAGATCAATTCCCTATTTTCAATGATTCTGATTACATCGACGGACTATTGGTTCACAAAAACTACATTCCCTCACCACCCACTTCTACTGGGAAAATAAAAAACCAAGGATAGCACGTACAACACTTCAAAACACGAGGAGGACTGGAAACACCACATTTTATGCACTATTATCTGGCGAACCAACTGCAGTATCTAGAAATAGACTCAACAACAGACACATTCGTCTTGATCTTGAGCAATACTTGTGCTCCCCCAATTCAAAGGCAAGACCTTCTCTTTCTACCAAAGTCAATCAAAAAACTGGATTTCTATCATAACATTACTATAGCAGTCTGGTGGAAAACCAATATTATCCCCAAATCACAACAGCACCATGTGACACACCCCCATCAGGCACAACCCTGACCTCCGTCTTCACAATGAACCGATTTACTTCCCCAAATAGCATCACCCAACTTCACCACATATTTGATGTCTATGGAAATTAGTAACGAATGAGTAGTAAAGGATGGTATAAAAGTTCTTCCAAAAAAAAAACAACAACCAGGAAATAAATAATTTTTGTTATTAAATACATTTTTTAGTCACCTGTTTTTATCTATTCTCACAAAAATCATGTTGTAAAGTAAATGCTATTTATTAAAACAATAATAGAGCTGAGCTTGCTATTTTACCATATCTGAGATGAGTCAGCAAGGAAACAAGAGGCTGTGTGACATTGTGATTTTTACTTTATACTAGCAAGAAATATTCACCTTGTTATATATATATATGAGGAGTTCAGATGCAAGAGCCTCTAAGTGCCATTTGACATTTTCTTCAAAAATTATCATTTTTATCAAGCTTGTATATTTAAGTTCAGTAATTTTACTTAAATGGCAATGAAGATTACCTATTAATTGTCATTTAAGTGAAATTACTGAACTTAAATATACAAGCTTGATAAAAATGATCATTTTAGAAGAAAATTTCAAATGGCATTTAGAGGCTTTTGCATCTGAACTCTTCATATATATAAATTTTATTTTAAAGTTTATTCCTTGAATCGAGACATACATGGATTTCTCTGGGCTAAGCCCCGGATATCCACTCGCCCTAGAACCGCCCCTGAAAATATATTCATAGAAAATTTGAAAGGTAATTACCAGATGTTTTACTGCGTCACATGGCAACCAACAATTTATTAAATGTTACAAAATATTGTAACTCAAAGTTTTCCTCTAACTGCAGTCACAGCTGGGGAAATAAGTTGCAGCAGTGTAATTCACACAGTTCACCACAGGAGGGCGACTATACTCCATTTTCAAAAGAATAGCCTATCGCACACAGGGGTGGGCTAAGGCGGCTTTTTACAGTAAAGCCCCGAATGTTTTTATTTCTTTGCATTGTACACACCATCACTGAGAGAATTTAATTCATTAAATGTATATTTCTCGACTCTCGCATCATAGCGTCCGTCAACATAACGCATTGTCATTCACAACCGAACCACAACAGATCCGCCCACTCAGGCTAATGCTTCTGACTGACATGTAAACTGGCCAACCATCGTTGAGAAGCTCAGCGTCTGTACCAGGCAGCCAATGAAATTAAATATGTTGAAGCGTTTGTTGATGGCAAGAAACTAGCAATGAATGAATGAGTGAAATGGATGGTATCAGAGTTCTTCCCAAAAAAAAGGAAGTAAAACACCCACCCCAGCCATCTCTAAAACAAGATACAACAGCTTCAGCAGGTATCTGTAACTTTTAATTATAGTAGATTACTTTCTCTAGATTGGACCTGGACCAGTTTACACTTTAGGAAGTTATAAAGTGGAACGTTACATGTTAGAGCTAGTATAACACTATCAAAACCAATAGCATAATACAGATCTATAGGCTTTGTTACAGGATGAAATTTGTTGCAAAAACTTACTGGCCAGCTGGAAGACGGCTCATGCTGATTAGACAACCTTTCACAAAGTCGTCATAAAAACATTAATTGAAGCAGTGTTTCTCAACTAGCAATCTATTCAGTCAGCATATTTGTGTTTTGATCTGTGTGAGTTGCAAAAATATATTATTATATATTTATAATATAATATATATTTTTCACTTTTTTTTTTTTTTTACTTTTTTCGTTCTCTTTTAAAGATCGGGGGTTTGGGGGGGGGGGGGGGGGGGCATACCTTCGCCTTGGACCCCCAATTTGCTAAATCCGCCACTAATTATACATTTAGTACATTTGTATTCCTTCAATGCAATTTTTCTTATGATGTAACGATTACATCAGGATTTAAGGGACGTGTTCCCAGTTCCGGCTGGCCTAATCTATGCATTCCGTTAATTTTGTGAGTTAGTAAGTTTCGTTATATAAATATATAAATATACAGCTGGGTATCATCAGCATAACAATGGAAACTAATTCCATGTTTCCTAATGATATCTCCTAATGGCTGCATGTACAGTGTGTGTGTGTGTGTGTGTGTGTGTGTGTGTGTGTGTGTGTGTGTGTGTGTGTGTGTGTGTGTGTGTGTGTGTGTGTGCAGCATGTACAGAGTGAACAGCAGCGGTCCTAGTACTGAGCCTTGTGGGACACCATACTGAACTTCTGATGGATAAGACATCTCTTCATTTACTGATACACACTGATAATGGTCAGGTAAGTGTGATTTAAACCATGCTAATGCAGTTCCACTATTGCTAACCTAGTTATCTAGTCTATTTAAAAGAATGTTGTGGTCAATTGTGTCACTAATTGAGAGATAACTAACACTAATAGAGAGATACAACCACGATCGGATGATAAGAGCATATCATGTGTGACTCTAATGAGAGCTGACTCGGTACTATGGTACGGTCTAAATCCAGACTGCAAACTACTGATGAAAACTTTCAAATAATTCAAGTTCATATGGATCTACCGAAACGACCAAAAGCGCTGTATTATGCATGCCAAGAAAGACCACGTGCATGCACAAACACGCATGCCTATAGACCATTTCACAAGATGTAAACAACACTGGTCCAGAAGCACTTCCTGTTTCAGTTTTTTAACACTACATTAAAGCTGGGATAAAATACAACCAACAGAACATATAAATATGAATCAAAAAGTTAAACAAGCATCTTTAAGATGTTTTCTTTACATGTGAAATAAAGAAAACAGTTACAAACTGAAACAGGAAGTGTTTCTGGACCAGTGTTGTTTACATCTTGTGAAATGGCCTATACTAAACGCATAATACACACGTGCATTCGTCACCATTTTCACAGATTCACGTTTTTGTAGATTAAAAAACTTTTAAAACAATACCGTTCTCATCTCTGTACACTATACCTTATAGAAACACAGATGCTGCTGGTATTTCACAAATTCACATTAACATCCGCAACAGAAACATGATTGACACTGAGCGTTTCGATTTTCAGCTTTTCTAACTGAACTTCACGTGATCTACATTTATCCATTTAACAGACGCAGCATCTGAAGTGTCACTCTCACGGCAAACTAACTCTACTGTATATATATATACGTCCTCCTCATATTTCAGTTAAACTATTCCGCCACTGTGTGAACGAGATGGCTAACCGATATGATATGAGTGATGTTGATTCAACTATTAATATGATTCAGAGATCCAACGCTCTTTTCAAACATCCATTGGAAAACACGTACTGTATATATTTACATTCGAAGGATTATAAAGGAAAATGAATGATCTGAAAGCTGTTTTAAATTAAATAGTATCACTTCATTCCTCATTGAATTATTTTGTGTTCCCCAAAACAAGGGTTGTGTTTGAACGAGCAGAACCGTCTGAAGTTTGGAGCGGGTTTTCTCTGAGCCTCCAGTGTTTCCCAACTTAGCTGTGTGTTCATCAGCTGCCAGAGCCGAGGGTATTTATAGACACACGGAGAGCAGAGGAGGAATGTGTTGCTGCCTTTAACTCTCCCGCTGTTAGGAATAAAGTTTATTGTCCACTGTTGGGTCTATAGAGCACAAAACAATCTTTAAATGTAAACCTCTCTTTGTCTGATGGATAAAACGGTAAAACTGAGGAAAACTGAGAAACTAGATCTAAATAGATGAACATACATTATTACAAGTAGTTTTTGCTCTACTAGTTCTTTATGTTATTGTGAGAGTCTGGGAGAAGTTTCCAACACAGGGTTATCTAACCAAAATATCTAAGATTATTAGGGATAGGCGTTTTTGTCCAGTTAGTAAAATAGGACAAAATGCAAACAAACTGAGTGCTTGTAGGCAGTTGAAGTGTGGTTTACTGAGAGGTTTCAGGCGTGAGGTCAGAAGCAGCGGGACAGACTCTCGGTCTATTATTGACTCAGTCTCTCACACCAGCTTCACCAGTCCTGTGCTCTCCCAGTGCTCTCCCAGTGCTTTCTATGATGGAGGACTCCTATCCCGCGACGAGCATCGACGGCCTCCAGCCGCACACCGAGGTCTCGTCTGAATCCGAGCTTCCCCGCCGCAGCGATGTCAAAGTCTACAAGGAGTTCTGCGACTTCTACGTGCGATCGTGAGTCTGCCGCTTCCACTGCTTCATATTCTCTAAAATATACTCAACTATACACCACTCAATTGTGCTTGACTCTCGTGTAATGAATAGATAAAAGCGACTACTAAGTGTGAATGTAAATGTAGTGTCTTGAAAGCAGATTATTAGAACATTTTGTTTCATGAATTAGAACATGAATCTTCAGCAGTAAATCCTGTGATCTGAACTCTGAGCTGATGATAGACGTCATGTTCTGGAGCTCAGAAAGAGTGGATTGATCTACAGCCAAACTCATCCCCTTTACTATTTTACTATTGTCTGCCTCGGGAATTGTTTTGTTTCAGTTGTTTTACGGTTGAATTACGGTTTGTTAAAAAGCTCAAAGCTAATCCTGCTGTCAGTCAACATGGACACTTTTCTCTGGGTAATAACACGGTAAAAGCCAGTTAGCCTGAAGCCGCTCGCTAACAGATGAGATATTTAACCTTTCTTCTAAAATAATTCCCTTAATCGTGTCGAGGCTTCTGCTCTCATCCGCTTCAAGTTATCTCCCTTTGTTATTCTTCTGTACCGACTGATGTATCAGAAGTCTCAGATTCGCGTTCTCAAATTCAAGTACAGAACTGGAAATCTGATCTCTAGTTTTTCAATGTAAAGAGAAAGTGAAAAAGGTACAATATGTAATCTTTCAGCTGAGGACTCGAGATCCAGACGGACTGAGGCTTGATCAGTTCAGGGCAGTGTTTAGTGTGACACAGCCATATATGCAGATCCACATACCAGAGATGTTTCTGAGCTTCACACAGAGCCACATATAGACAAACAGCTGTAATATCCGTCATGCTCTCGGCCAAGTGTGCAGTGCTTTAGTGGATGCGTTCCCCAGTGACTCTTTAAAGAGGCTCCACAGTATTTGTGGTTTAATCTCCCTCAACATAGAACACAATACCGCACAGGATTGTGGGATATCATTGGTTCCGATCAGATGACGTATGTCAGTAGACAGCATGAGACTCGATCACTGGATCCAAACCGCTTCTCTTCTCAGTGTGAATACAGGATTCAGTCCAGTCCTTCAGTCTTCAGGTCACTCCTTTAGATCCACTTATTAATCATATCAGCTGTTATTGATGTTTCTTTAAGAGGATCGAGGGGGAATGTGAAGCAGAACTGAAGCATCCTCTAATTTGTCACGTTACCTTTATTAACACTCGCCTAAAGGATTATTAGGAACACACACTAATACTGTGTTTGACCCCCTTTGGCCTTAATTCTCCATGGCATTGATTCAACAAGGTGCTGAAAGCATTCTTTAGAAATGTTGGCCCGTATTGATAGGAAAGCATCTTCAGTTGATGGAGATTTGTGGGATGAACATCCAGGGCACGAAGCTCCCGTTCCCCCACATCCCAAAGATGCTCCATTGGGTTGAGATCTGGTGACTGTGGCGGCCATTTTAGGACAGAAATGGATATAGGATATAGGAAACGGGTGTAGGAAAACAGACATTGGCACACCACCACTGAGATATAAAAACTAATTCTGGTGAACCAAAAGCCAGAGAAAATATAAAAACCACTCGACCTGTCATATCGACTGTTATTTTAGTAATCCTAAGATGAACGTCTGTCTCCACAGTAACATGACGAGTGCGCTGGCCCACGCCGTGTGTGAGCGCTGTAAGGCCGGCTTCACGGCCACGGAGAGGATGGTGAACAGTAACGGCGAGCTGTTCCACGAGCAGTGCTTCATCTGCGCACAGTGCTTCCAGCAGTTCCTGCACGGCCTCTTCTACGAGGTCAGACACCGCCGTTATATAACTATTATTATTATTATTATTATATAACTGTCTGTGTGAGGATATGATGCAATCTCCAGCCTCTATATGACCTGATGGCAGCAGGAGATGCTACAGTACTGCTAAATCAACTCACACTTGATTAAAAAAAGTGATTTGTTCCAGACCTGAGATCACGTGCTTTACAGACATTTCATTTCAACCATATTCACATTTTGCTTTCAGTCAAACCAGTCATTTGTCTCTGTGTGAATGCTATAATGAGGGCAGCAGAAACACTAATTGCGTTATAGTCCAGTTATACGAGTCACCCTGAAGTGTCAGCAGAGATTGTGTGATCTAGACTCTCATCGGCACTGACCCTCAACAGACCCGTCCCCATACCGACTCCGATCTTCAACCAGATGAAACTGGATAATATTCTGAATGTTCTGATCCAATCCATTCTCCATCCTGTCACTGATGGAGTTTTTGTTACTTGCTGTCGCCTTTTTCCATATTTGTTGCCATTGGCTTCTGGCTTGCTGAGAAGTCGACTATTATGGTATGTGCTATAGAACAACAGTCCAAGGGTTAGTTGACCCAAAAATGAAAATTCTGTCAGTATTTCCTCTCCCTCATGTTGTTCAACCCCGTAAGACCTTCGTTCATCTTCAGAACACAAATTAAGATATTAAGATCACTCCTGCATACTAGTCCATAGGCTTCTTGAGGGAATGACTCTCGAAAAGTCATTAAAGACATCGTTAAAATAGTCCAAGTGACTACAGGGGCTCAATCTTAACTTTATTAAACGACGAGAACACTTTTTGTGCGCAAAAACAACAAAAATAACGACTTTATTTCAACTATTGGTTTATTTCTCCCTCTGCGCGAGTCAGGTTACTAGTTTAATAGCGTAAGCTTCTGTTATTGTACGTCACATGACCAGCGTCGGCCAATAGTGAGCCTGCGTGTGACGTAGCTTTACGTAATCACGTTACGCTAACTGACTACAGGCCCATGGAGAAGGAAGTGAATAGTTGAAATAAAGTCGTTATTTTTGCTTGTTTTTGCGCACAAAAGGTGTTCTCGTGGTTTGATAAAGTTAAGATTGAGCCCCTGTAGTCACTTGGACTATTTTAACGATGTCTTTAACGATGACTTTTCAAGGCCAGCAAGAGTCATTCCCTCAAGAAGCCTATGGACTAGTATGCAGGAGCGATCTTAATATCTTAATTTGTGTTCTGAAGATGAACGAAGGTCTTACGGGGTTGAACAACATGAGGGTGAGTAAATACTAACAGAATTTTCATTTTTGGGTCAACTAACCCTTTAACTCCTGTTTCCATAAGCTGTGAGTTCTAAAATCTTGTGTAAGTCATTAATGATGGAGTCATGGGTCTGTCCTGAACAGTAGGATCACCCAAGCGTTCGTCTGTGGCGTGTGACGTGTGTATCCTGCTCTTGTTTGCAGTTTGAAGGCAGAAAATACTGCGAGCATGACTTCCAGATGCTGTTCGCTCCCTGCTGTCACCAGTGCGGTGAGATACACACACACACACACACACACACACACACACACACACACTAACACAGTCCTGGATAGCTAACCCGACTTCAGCTCTAGTGTGTGACGTGTTCAGTGTGTGTGTGTTTGTGTGACTGGTCCCGTTCGCAGGCGAGTTCATCATTGGCCGAGTGATAAAGGCCATGAACCTGAGCTGGCATCCCGAGTGTTTCTGCTGTGATCTCTGTCAGGCCGTTCTGGCGGACGTGGGCTTCGTGAAGAACGCAGGCAGGTGAGTCTCAGACAATCGGGTATTGAATGTAAACGTGAATGTGATTTGAAATTCAAACTCAGCAAATGTAATCCTGCCCGCCAGACACTTGTGCCGTCCGTGTCATAACCGGGAAAAGGCTCACGGTCTGGGCAAGTACATCTGCCAGAAATGCCAAGCCATCGTTGAAGATGTTCCTCTGATCTTCAAGAACGACCCGTACCATCCAGACCACTTCAGCTGCAATAACTGCGGGTGAGGAGACGCTCTGCAAGCACACAGCCACTGTTTCTCCTTTTGCAGATAAACGTTTATCAGTCGTCAGTTTAGCCTTTAAAGAGGCTGTATAATGTCCTTTTACAGTCTAGATGTTGTTTGATTCTCTGCTAGGACAGATTATTCTCCTCATGTTTTCCATTGTTGCGGCTCCTCTCTTCCCAGTCTGTCAGGAATGCTCTGTTTACTTCCTGTCTCTATGAAGCCCCTCCTCCTGAAAGCACACTGTGCTCTGATTGGTCCGCTAGATCAGTGTGTTGTGATTGGTCGAGTGCTTTGAGTGTGTTTGGAAAATGTTTCGCCCCTTACCACAACCACCATTTTTACACACGATTAACTAGGGCTGAGTAATAAATATTGATTTCTCGATATTAATTGATTCTCATTAGATAGAGGACAACTGATCCAAATCCGGATCATGACACAACGATTCACTCAATCAGCGTTTCAACCGTGGAAAGACGTCAGTTCAACAGCTTGTAATCAATGTATCGTCATATTTACCTCAGAAAACACACATAAACTCGTTAGTCAGATAGAAAAAATAACTCTAGAGAGGAGCATTTTGATAAATATATACACCATATTACATATGCATTTTAATCTTAATGTTCTTCAATATTTAATGCATATTTGAATAAATCTGGGAAGTTTTTATGACAGCCACCATTTAAATGTTTATATTTCATATAATCTTCTTATTATAAAATAAATAAAAGTGTAATTTAAGTGTTTGTAGAGCTACAAAACAGTTGATTATGACCTTCATATTAGGCTAATGAAGCCTATAGGCTACAACTAGACTCCCATAGTTTACAGCATTAGTTCAGAGATTTGATTCCCTTGAGAAAAATGGCCATTTATTGGAACTGATATCCAAAATAATTGATATTGGATTGAATCGTAATTGAAATCGAATCGAATTGCAAGCTTGTGAATCGAAATCGAATTGTGAAATTCGTCTCAATACCCAGCCCTACTATTAACTAACTCAACCAGGCCCCGCCCCTTTATTCTGTGCATGAATTATTATAATGAGGGATATTGTGACGTTTTCGTTCCCGGGAGAAACTCGGAAGAGGCGTTTCAAGAGTTCAGGAACACTGACACTGGTGTAGAGGACTCCCACTGGAGCTTTTACAGGCTCAAACAGCAACAGTACACGCTAACATTACAGACTGAGGAACGATGAACATGGAAATAACTGGACCAAATATAACATAACTGGACCTTTTTGCCCCAATGGCTAACTGTTGTACACTATAGGATCAATTCTGCGAGTGTGAAATAATCCTCTCCAGAGCTCAAGGTTGTGTGTGTGTGTGTGTGTGTGTGCAGTAAGGAGCTGACGGCGGACGCCCGTGAGCTGAAAGGCGAGCTGTACTGTCTGCCGTGTCATGATAAGCTGGGCGTGCCGATCTGCGGCGCCTGCAGGAGACCCATCGAGGGCCGCGTGGTCAACGCTATGGGCAAACAGTGGCACGTGGAGGTACTTCAGCTCAGCCTTTCATCTAAAGTGATGTCATCAACCGTTACCTCTTTCCTTCATGCACATGTGTGTTTGTGTGTTTGCAGCATTTTGTGTGTGCCAAATGTGAGAAAGCGTTTCTGGGTCACCGGCACTATGAGCGTAAGGGCCTGGCGTACTGTGAGACTCACTACAACCAGGTGCGCTGCGGAAATCAGCTCAGGTTTAGTCATCATCACACTTTTGATAAAGCTGGAATGTAGTGAAATATTCAATATACCAAGATCAGGACAGGAAGATATCAAGATCAGCATTAATGAAACAGATGCTGTCTTTTCAGTTTATACAGGCAATTTACTTCATATCATTGGTGGAAAACTGTAGTAACTTATACGGATGTTCAGATTTCTCATGAAGCGTTCAGTCAGTGTACATAAGACTACCGAGACACAACGGTGATCAATCTACATGATCTGAATGTGTGTGTCACGTCTGTCTTCCAGCTCTTCGGAGACATCTGTAACCACTGCAACCGCGTCATTGAGGGAGACGGTGAGTATAGACGGTTTGTTATAAACACACATGTATAATGAGCTCAGGAGTGTTTGCTTGATTCTCTCTGTGTTCTTTCAGTCGTGTCTGCTCTGAATAAGGCCTGGTGTGTCAAATGCTTCAGCTGCTCCACGTGCAACTCCAAGCTGACACTCAAGTGAGAACCATTACTAACTTATTACATTTATATTTTTATTCATTTAGTTTACACTTTTATCCAAAGCGACTTACAATTGCTATATATGTCAGAGGTCGCACGCCTCTAGGGGTTAAGAGTCTTGCTCAGGGACACATTGGTGTCTCACAGTGGATTCGAACCAAAGGCAAAGGCATGTGTCTGATCCACTGCGCCATCACCACCCCGTGTTTGCTGGGAAGAAATACACTGACATACAACCAAAGTCCAAATTGAACTCTCTCGCCCACCTGAGTGACCCTAAACTGGCCAAACGATGGTGTAATAAGGCCTTGAGCTCTGCCATTTGAAGCTTTTAAAACCTTAGTCCATATATTCACCTGTTTGCCCAAACCCTGAAGAATGGTCTGATCTGATTGCCTAAAGTTCTTATGAAACAACAAAATGTCGAACCAACTCGCGTAGGGTAAGAATGGCTGATTTCTCTCCTGATCTGTGCTGTTGTTCAGGGATAAGTTTGTGGAGATGGATCTGAAGCCCGTGTGTAAGCGCTGCTACGAGCGAGTGCCCGACGAGCTCAAGAGACGCTTGTCCAGGCGTGAACAAGACAACAAGGACAAGAAGAAGAAGATGCCCATCTGTCTGTGATCACGGCTGCGTCTCCTCAACGGTCAGTGCTGTTAACCGTCCTAACGGGAGAACGATGAAGGAATCTCTCATCATCCTCTCATTGGGCCTCATTTATAAAACATGTACACACACACACACACACACACACACACACACACACACACACACACACACACACACATACACACAGATCTGATCTTAGAGAAAAAAATCAATGCCAACGTTCATATTAGCAGTGGGAAGTTCGGATCATTTTACTGACTCGGATCTTTGAATCTCGTGATGAGACTCAATGAACAAATCTTTTTTCTACTCTTTAGCTTCTGCTATAAATCGAGTGTTTGAGAGATGATTTGTCCTGTGGTCATGTGTCTTCCTCGTCATTATGTCGGACTGATTGAGTTGTTGAACTGTGTGTGTGTGCAGGAGAGTTAATCT
Organism: Cyprinella venusta; assembly: GCA_038021265.1. Lineage (NCBI taxonomy): Eukaryota > Metazoa > Chordata > Actinopteri > Cypriniformes > Leuciscidae > Cyprinella > Cyprinella venusta. The sequence goes on along the minus strand of CM075867.1, from coordinate 233,365 downwards.
ATGCTTGATGAAGAGGAATGACTGAACCGAGTCAAGCTCACATTCACTCTCTACATGTTCATGTGTTCTGGATTTCATCTCGATTGCAGAATCTGTATGTTATGAGCTGAGATTGAGATTTCTTACAGTAGTTCAGTCTCTTCAGTGGTGTGTTTATTAATATTAAGATATATGCAGTCTTGTGTCCTGTTTAATTCCTCCCTTGAGGTCTGTTGAATCATATTTTTGTGGATGTTTATATCGTTCAGCTGCGAAAACACAATAAAGTTTTACTGTAAGAACTTAATTCTGTCTGCAGTTGCACTGATACTGCAAGCGTCGCATGAACAGCCCTGTCCGAGAGTAGAGGGGAAGATACACCTATAGTTTACGGTTTATATCATTCCAAAAGTTCCAAAGATCTGTCCTTTCATTGAAGTAAAACTATTAAAAGTGCAGGGAAAATCTTATGAAATTGTTTCATCCAATACTTTTTTCAACCTCTTTTTGCCAAGAATGTAATTTTTTTTGTCTGCACAGTCAAAGTCTTTTATAGTGGCTGATGAGATCAGAGACCTTTGCATCACACAGAATCTCTCCAGGTCCTTCATTCCTTCACACAGAATCTAAACTGAATTTGGCAACAATGCAGTGTATTACAGTGAAGTTATTGAATATTTTTCATAAATATGAAGAGTTCAGATGCAAAAGCCTCTAAGTGCCATTTGAAATTTTCTTCTAAAATGATCATTTTTATCAAGCTTGTATATTTAAGTTCAGTAATTTCACTTAAGTGGCAATGAAGATTACCTATTAATTGTCATTTAAGTCAAATTACTGAATTTAAATATACAAGTTTGATAAAAATGGGCATTTTACAAGAAAATTTCAAATGGCACTTAGAGGCTTTTGCATCTGAACTCTTCATCATTAAAAATTATGCTAAAATATTTTTCCTCAAAATTAAGTGTTGTATTTGGTGTCACTGTAATGTGTGACAGTGAAGTTATTGACTGTGTGGGTTTGCACTTTGCAGACGGTCCCTTCGGGGAGTGTAAAGATGTCTATGGTAAAAGTGAGCTGCAAATGAGATTGTCATTGATTTCTCTTTGTTGGATTTCTTTATTGCTTATTGTAATAAGAAAAAGTTCAAAAAAAAAAAAATGTTACGTGACCTGCAAATTGCCCGGAAGCAATCCACAAAAGCGCAAAACCAGTTTTGTGTGTAGAAATGGATCCACAAAAGCGTTAATCACACTTTGTATGTGAAATAAAAAGATATTTGTACAGATTAAATTGTGTGTATTTCCAAATAACACATTATTTTTGTGAATATGATTTTACACAACACAAATGCGAAAAATACATGTTTTAGGTCGTGAGATATTTGTGTATATGTTTATTTACAGATCTCCCGCAGTAGTACACATTGGACAAAATTACACAAATGTGTAAAAATACACTGTATGGGTACGGTGGCCGAGAGAGCTCACCGCGCTGCAACCTGATGAAGACGAATGCAATTTCAAAAAAACGTTTTCAACTTTAAAAACGCGTGCAAATACAAAAAAAGACATCGCAAATTAATAAAAACATCTTCATCAGTTCCACAACACACGTGTGCTCCAAGTACTCACAACACCACCAGAAACGCGCTGCAAATAAAACGGTCCACAACGGAAATGTTTCCGGGGAACCAAATAAGTGACGGACTAAAAAAGTGATTGCGCGTGAGCTTCCCTATGCCCTACCTATGTGCCCTACTCCCTTCAAAGGGCAGACGGCAAAGCTCTTCAAGTGGGAATTTGGCGTGAGGATGACACCTAGCGGGTCATTTATGGAGCCGTTTGGAACTTGATGAAGGAGCAACAACAGACAACTTAATGTCATTATTTTTACCTGGGATGTTCCTATGACAACGCAGCACTTTATCCATCAGCTGTATAATATAATGATTAACATGACGGTTGCAAAATAAATTATTTTATTATTTTTTTATTTATTTTTTATTTTATCTGTTTTATATATCTGTATGTCAGTGCCATACATTACCTAACATTTTTAGGAAACTTTTCTTATGAAAATTTAAACATAAAATGAAACTATTTGTATAGTGTAACTGATGTATAGATTAATATCTTGCCTTCATGTTCTTCTAGATCCTTTTTTTATTTATTTAGTTTAGTTTTCAGATCATTGTTCTTTTCTCATTTGTATTGTGATGACATTGAACATATTGTTAACACATGTTGTATATTGTACACAAGTTGTATGTCATAATAATTTGAATCTTGGTGTTGTGCGGGGGAAAGTCAAAAGAAATTATATAAAACAAAGTTGAATTTTGAGTAAGCAAGGAGTATAGACGAACTATAAAAAATATCACATTATAATATTATTTATATACAATATTGTTTTAATAGTATAGTTTATTTATATAAAAAAAAATATAGGCTTTGACTTTTTGTCAATAAAGTTTTTTGCTTTAAGCACGTCCTGTGGTTCCAGTCGGGTACGTCACTTATTTAGTTCCCCGGAAACATTTCCGTTGTGGACCGTGTCATTTGCAGCGCGTTTCTGTATTTGGTTGTGTTGTGAGAACTTGGAGCACACGTGTGTTGTGGAACTGTTTTTATTAATTTGCGATGTCTTTTTTGTATTTGCACGCGTTTTTAAAGTTGAATACGTTTTTTTTGTAAACGCATTCGTCTTCATCAGGTTGCAGCGCGGTGAGCTCTCTCGGCCACCGTACCCCTTTTGACATTTTTCCCACAAATTCAGTGGAAGTAATCTGCAAATATGTGTAAAAACAGTTTTGTGTAGTACACATCACCCTGTATTTTTGTGGATATGATTTTACACATCACAAATGTAAAAATACACATTTGCAGATTGTGAAATATTTACGCGTCATTGTACACATTTGTAGATGGTCTTCTGTGGGTTACAAATATTCCACTTAATTCTTCCATAAGAAAGAAGAAAATATGTCAACAAAGAGGATGTTTTAATTTCCAGAATGTGAATTAGACATGTTCACTAAAGTCAGTGTTTGTAGAACAGCGAAATATCTGAAACTGGTTAATGTGATGACGAATGCGGATGGAATAATTCCAAGATTTATCGCTCCAGGCCCTATTAATGGGCCAATTTTACGGTGAATTATTTAATTAAAAGAAGCTAATTTGATCAATAGAGAATATGATAAAGTCTTATAATTTTTTCAAGCACACTGCCGTGATGTTTCCCAACAGGTACCCTGTCCAGTAGGTGGCAGGAATGCGCCATTGCCACAAAATAAAGTCCCAGAAGGGGGAAAGGAAGTGTCGTTCAGGTATATATATATATATATATATATATATATATATATATTATTGAAAAATAAGATTGAATATATATATATATATATATATATATATATATATATATATATTATTGAACAATAAGATTGAATATATATATATTCAATAACAATATTGAATATATATATATTATTGAACAATAAGAACAAAACAAAAATAGAATATACATCTTTGAAAAAATACAGGTAAATGAGTATCAAGCAAGGCACATATCACTTATGGTACAAATAAATAAAAAAAATTACAGTGAAAAAGAAGAAAGAGAAAAAATAATAATTAGTTACAAAGGGGTCACTTTATTCCTCTTTTAAGAGCTCAATGTCTCTTATAATTCTAGTCAGTTTCTGGGCCTTTTTACTTTTCATACATTCCAAAGCTGGAAAAAAAATTACTAATCAAGTCTTTTTTAAATACAGAAAAATAAGGTTTCGTTTTCATACATTTTGATTTATGAATAAAAAAATTTCCCAGTATCAACAGTACATTAACAAGAAACTCGTTTCTTTTCTCATTCAATAGCATTCCAAACATAATATGTTTTCTGTCAAAAGTAGGCAGTGATTGACTCTTTGATTCCAGCCAATAAGACATATTTTCCCAAAAAGTATTTGAAGAAGCACAAGAAAAAAAAAACCTTCAGGGATATATCAAAACGTTCAGCAGTATCTTGACATAAATTATGAGGATGCAGTTCAGATTTTTACAGACGCATCAAAAGGTCAGAATGGGAAAACAGGGGTTTCAGTCCACATTTTAAAGTATAATGTTAATATTAAAAAGGACAACAGACCATCTGTCCATTTTTACAGCAGAAATGGTAGCAATAACTCTGGCATTACAATGGGTGGAAGAAGTTAAACCAAATAAGGCGATCATCTGCTCAGATTCAATGTCATCAATAGTATGTATTCAGAGTGGAAAGTCTACATGTAGACCGGACCTACTAGATGAAATTAATCAACTTATTTTTCAAATAAACCAACAAAGTATAAGCGTAGTATTTCTATGGGTTCCTGCACATAGGGGAATGAGAAGGCAAAGGAAGCTGTTACATCAGAATGGGTTGAACTGGATATCAAATTAAGTACAACAGACATTAATAGTATTATTAAGGATAAAATTAACAGAATGTGGCAGGAGAGATGGGATAAGGAGGGAAAAGGCAGACATTTATATAATATACACAAAAAGGTTAGAGATAGTAAAATCAGTGGTTTGGAAAGGCAGGAGGAAACATGGTTTACCAGACTGAGGATGGGACGTACAAGTTTAAATAGTGGATTACATATTATAGGGAAACATCAGACTGGAGTATGCACAAACTGTGGTGTGATAGAAAATGTAAAACACATACTTTTAGATTGTATACAATATACTAGAGATAAGAGAACGGTAAAGAAATATTTAACAATGGAAAGTTTATTGAGTATAACCAGCACACAGTCCACAGTGAAGGCGGTTATAACTTTCCTTAAAGAGACCCAACTAGCAAGTAGAATTTAGTTGTTTTTTTTTCTCTCCTGGAGGTTGAGGAGTTCAGGGGGGAGCTGAAGGAGCTGAACACACCTGGGCTTTGATCCTCTGGGATGATAAAGGTATTTATTTATTTTTATTTATGACATCCCAATGTGATCATCACTCCTCAGTCCAGTAGATGGCGGTAATGCGCAATGATTGCAAGCTGCCAAATAAAATTTACCGAAGAAGAAGAAGAAGGAAGTGTCGTCATCACGTGATCTAGCGTCGAGCAGCCGTTGAGCACAGACGCTGCACCGAGTTTAAATGATACTGAGCTAAACCCGCGACGGAGAAGGAGAGTTTGTGACAGCAGCCATGAGGAGGAATAAAGCGGAGGTGGAGCGCTATATTTCCGCAGTTCAGAGCGCCTCTCCCTCTCAGAAACAGGTAACCGCGCGACCCAGGCCAATGATTAGCCGGGAACGCGCTAACTGTCACCCAAACTGACCCACAGCTCAACGCTAATGTGGACATGCTAAACCAGCTCTCTTCTACTGCTTTACCTGGAGTTAGTCTTTAACTAGATCTAAACTTGTAATCTCTGCCTGCTCTAACCGTGTCCTGAACCGTGTTTATAACCTATTATTACCAGCACGTGTTTATTATATCATCAGTCCCTCGCTTTGGATAGAAGTGTCCGCTAAGTTAGTAAATGTGACTGTAGAGGTCCAGCTGTTCGCTGTAAACACTTAGAATTGAGCAGAACTACACATTTGAGCTTCTAAATTACAAAATGTGTCGTCATTTTTATAAATCTGATTGAGTTGATGCTAGTACATCTTCAGGTGTTGATTGTGTTTCACTCCCGCATTTCAGTGAAGATAAAGTGCCTGTAGGGCTGGGTCAAAAATGAAGATTTATCCATTCATAAACCCTAAGAGTCTATCTTTTAGTGTAGGCTGAACACTACAGAAGCAAACACACACACACACACACCTGTGAGCATCAGGAGTAATAGAGATCCAGAGCTCACTGACATCAGTCTCCTGTAATCTCTGTCAGTGCTGAAGAATACACACAATTACACAGATATTGTCTGATTGTGACCTGTTAACCTGTTTTGTGTCTTGCAGAAGCCTGTGAAAGGGTTTCTGTTTGCCAAACTCTACTTTGAGGCTAAAGAATATGAGCTTGCTAAAAGGTAGGCTAACTCCTTTACTCTGTCTTCTGTGTAATGTGTGTGTTTCTCTGTGGAGTGATGTGTGTGTGTTTCTCTGTGGAGTGATGTGTGTGTGTTTCTCTGTGGAGTGATGTGTGTGTGTTTCTCTGTGGAGTGATGTGTGTGTGTTTCTCTGTGGAGTGATGTGTGTGTGTTTCTCTGTGGAGTGATGTGTGTGTGTTTCTCTGTGAATTGGTGTGTGTGTGTGTGTGTGTAGTGTGTGTGTTTCTCTGTGGAGTGATGTGTGTGTGTATGTTTCTCTGTGAATTGGTGTGTTTGTGTGTAATGTGTGTGTTTCTGTGTGTAGTGATGTGTTTCTCTCACCCCATTGGATCACAGGCATGTTTCGGAGTATTTGACGGTCCAGCCGAAGGATCCTAAAGCGCACCGGTTCCTCGGGCAGCTGTTCGAACGGGACGGGGAAACGGACAAAGCTGTGGGATGTTACAAGGTTCGTTCCTTCGTTTACTCTGACGCGTTTCCCTACGGCCTTCCCTTCTGTCTCGAGACACACACTGAGGACAAACTCAATCAAACGCACCATTACTGCAAACTGTAGGAGGGAAAATAACACTCTTTATCATTTACCAGTCACATCAGTAACTGAGACCAGGTGATCTCCCATAATGACCAAAAAGTAGGATTTACGACTATATGTTAATGATGATGAAGTCGAACTGGAAAGAGCCGACACTGGGCTCCTCGGTTACAGCAGCACTTCTGCTTCGGTCCGACTGATCCGAGCGCTGAACACGTGATCATCGGGATGATGTGCGCCTTTATCTCAAGCTTCGAATCAGAATAGATGGTCTGACATGTGCTGACGAATATACAGAGTTTCCCGGTGTGTGTGTGTGTATCTATTCTCCTACACTAGTTCTTTATTAGACTGTATTAGAAAGTCTAGACTTAATATTGATCCATTGGTCATATGCATTTATCCTGGTGATGATTTAGAGACGGTGAGCTCATGAACCGGTGCTGATGTGGATCCCGTCTCCTGAAGCACTGGCGGGCCGTCGCCACATCGCACATGAGCTGTCTTTCAGTTCGGTTCTCAATCCGATCAGGTGTTCATGTTCTCTCGATCGCATTAGAAAAGGAAAAAACCGCCCTTTCAGTCCGAAGTTTCATTGGAATCAAGCTCCGTCGGTCCTTTCAGTGCGATTGAGCCGTCAGTCTCGTTACTAGCGGATCATTAGGTTGCATGTAAATGTAGCGAGTATCACGAACGTAAGGGAAGAGAGATATCTTTCTATATTCTTGTATAAGTTTTAATATCTTTTCTAGTCTGTGGGTCTCATTCATGAAACAGGCGTAAATATGAGAGGGATTTGTGCTTAAAGAGCCCTTCCCGAAAACTCTTCTCCTGATTCACAAATACTTCATAAACGTCAGATGTGATAGTGAAATGTGTGTGTTAGTGAACTCCAACCAGTCATAAATGGGATGCGCGTGCACGTTCATTCTTAATTACCATAAATGCATAAAGGAACAGAATTTTAGCTCTCCTCCAAAACGTGGCGATTTTAACATGTTCAATAATCCGTGGGGTATTTTGAGCTAAACTTCACATGCACACTCTGGGGACATCAGAAACTTATTTTATATCTCTTTAAAATGGGCATAATAGGTGCCCTTTACACACATATAAACACCTGAAGCAAAAGCGATGAGACTTGTTTTACAGAAATGGAAGTTTGTTGGTTTATCTGGAGAGATCGTCTCTCCTCTCGTTCAGTCATAACACAGTTAGTCCGGGTGAAGCACATCAGGATTATTCCGCTCTTTGTTTCCAGGGTTGTTCTAATGCTCTTTTAAAGTTTAAGCATGCGATGCTGATGTTTGTTTCTGAACTCCAGCGTTCATTGGATCTGAATCCGGCTCAGTCAGACCTGGTCCTGAAGCTGGCGGAGCTGCTGTGCGGGAAACCGGAGCCTGACAACCGGGCCGAGTTCTGGGTGGAGAAAGCTGCCAAGCTGCTGCCGGGACATCCCAACGTCTTCAACCTGAGGGTCAGTGTGCACTTCCCACCCCACCCCACACCCCGTCCCATCTGCCCTCTGAGTTCACCCTCTCTCTCTCTGACGCAGGAGAAGCTCCTGAGCTCACGAGGACAGAACGGCTCCGTCCAGCTGTACGAGCTGCTTCAGTCTGAGCTCAAGCTGCGGCCCGACGACATCTACATCAACGGCCGGCTGGTGCGTTTGTACAGCGCAGACGGCCGGCTCGAGGAGGCGCTGAAGCACTGTCTGGAGGTGGAGAAGACCGGCCTTCTGAGGGGCCAGCTGGAGTGGTACGAGCTTCTGGTCAACACCCTTCAGGTCAGTGATCGCCTCATCTCCTCTTACATTACACAACCTCAGGGTTCAGTGTTGGGTCCAATTTTATTTAACATTGACCTGCTTCATCAGGAAATATGGTCTTGGGTATCACTTCTTCCCGGACGATACGCAGATGTACATGACCACTCTTCTGTGTTTCAGGAGTATCTCTGCTTGCCGCGCGTGGTGTCGAACGAGCAGGCGTCGCGTAAGTTTCACAAGGAGCTTCTGCTGGCGCTCTGCAGCCGCGTCCGACTGACGCTGAAGGAGAAGAGCTGCGAGGAGAGCGCTGATGCCCTCTGGAGGTGCGACAACACCACAACAGGGCACACACATGACTTCACCAACTCAATCATGCCTCACTCAATCAGAGTTTCAACCACGGAAAGACGTCAATAAAACAACTTGAGAACCATGTCACGTAACAGCCCGTTTACCTCAGAAAAGCCGTTCAGTGACCATTCGCTTCTGTGTCGGGCAAGCCGATGAACGAGTCTGGGTTTGGCGTTTGCCTGACTGCACTGTTCCCAGTGTTGTTTTTGGCTGACCTTTTAGTTTTAGTCTTAGTCTTTTGGACGAAAATGCTTTTAAGTTTTAGTCACATTTTAGTCACTTATAAACTTAATAGTTTTAGTCGACGAAAACACCAAAAGGTTTTAGTCAAGTTTAATCAATTTTAGTAAAAAAAAAAAAAGTAGTCTTTAACAAATTAATTTAGTTTAAACAGTAGTGGCAATGGGCTTAGGTTTGACAGATTTAGCAAGTGTTGCAATTCATAAAACAAGCTAACCTTACAACCTTTGTAGAATAAACTAGAGTTTCTCATTGATGGAGATGCAGTGCTGCCATTGACGAGCTGTACTTCATTATCACACTGGGCAGAAACCTCTTATCCCCATATTTCAAGTTCTAGTTTTACCCCTGAATATTAAAAGCTGTTTTCACCAGATATCACAGGAATAAAGGAATGGTTTAAAGTTTAAACAGCAAAAACGTTGAGCTACTAGAACATTGTACACAGATAAAGTGGTAACAGTGGAATCACTGTTTAAGAATAAAAACATTCTTACTTTGGCAGTTGTGGCTTTATTTGAGAAATTGCTGAAGTGCACTGAACAACGTAGTATGCAACAATAAGATGCATATATTTGTAAACACAAACATTATGTATACAACCCAGTCTATCTTAAACTTGTGCAAACTGCAAAGTTGCAAACATTCTGAAACAAAATAATAAAATAAATATCTAATAGTGAGGTGCATTGAACAAAGAATGCATACTTGAATATAAAGTATGAAACAAACATGACACTTGGAGAGTGTACAACATAAAAATGAATAAGACAATCCCTGAATAAACTGTATTTGGTCTTGGTTAACGTTAGTTGGGTATTTTACACTTAAAGCGCTGTTTCAAGATCGTTTCTGATGAAATAGAACGGTTAAGACTGAAATTTGGACAAATGCTGTTGTCCGAGAAATTTAGGTTTGTGTGTTAGCACCCACACAATCATTCATAAAACACATTAAACATTAGTTTACAAAGACGTCTAACTCAGTGAGTGGTCAGGGACGTTCACTGATATGCTCCATGTTTTTTCTGCAGCTTGGACCGATCGCTGCAGTCTCTGAAGAACACGGCCATGAACACTGTGGACGAGCTGTCGGAGGTGTTCACGGAGACGAGGGCTCAGCTGTACCTGTACGCCGGGACGCTGCTGCTGAAGACGGCGCAGGACGGGGCGCGCGAGTGGAGGGCCGTACGGGATTTAGCGGCTGTCTGTTACCTCGTGGCCTATCAGGTATGATGTGCGTGATCTCCTGTGATCGGCCACTGTATATGGTGTAATATCCATGATTTCCTCAGGCTCCGAGACCCAAAGTCAAGAGTTCGAAAAGTGAGAAGGCGTCCCATGAGCCTTTGGAGCTGCTGGCCTCGGACCGCCAGAGTCAGGCGGGTCACATGCTGTTGAATCTGAGCCGGGACGTGGAGCAGCTGCTGAAGGAGGTGGTGGAGGCGTTCGGGAACAGGAACGGGCCGAGTCTTCTGTTCGACATGCTCTTCGGCTCACAGGAGCACGACCAGCTCTCCTTCATCTGCAACGACGAGATGCACATGGTCAGAACACACGCGCCCAGAGCCGAGGATCTGGCCAAGTGGGACAGCAGTGAGTCACACACTCTACTTCCTGTCTGATCTAGTGCTGCACCCGATCACAGACGTCAATCCGCATCATTTTATGTTTTTTGTCACAAATCATTTTTCAGATCAGCTATAAAGGGTGGAGATAGACAGACGGCAGCAGTCACTTTAAAGGGTTCATCCAAAAATTAAAATAGTAATTTATACGTTTGAGTTTCAGCGAGAACCAATGAGGTTCATTCTCGTGCGCCAAACATGTACTGTTGAGCTACTGTTTATTTTTGCTCAATAATTTTATATGTGAATAAAAGCCTAAATGTAATTTTTAGTTTTAGCTTATGACATTACAGAGGTGATGAGTCTCTTCAGGAAACTGGACTAAACTGATTCTTACGGATTTGTTTTACAATCCCTTTGTTGCATGGGCTGTCAGTGGAGGGACAGAAACTGCTCTGAGTTCATTTAAAACATCTTAAAAATAAACCATACAAAAATAACGTTTTATTGGATAAGAATGACACGAGGGTCAGAAACTCATCACAGAATTTTAATTTTGGGTGAACTAAACCTTTAAGACCGAATGCACGGATTCAATATAACGATACACATCCAATTTCTTTCTCAAATGTTAACTTTCACTTAAGACAGAGTGTGTGTGAAGATTCGCCGAGCTATTTTGAGAGAATGCAAGGAGATGTGAAAGAAGTGAATTCTGTGTTAGGTGTGTGCACAGATTACAGCGAGCGATGCCAAATTGAGTTCTTTTGCGTCTCCTTGCACATGAATGTTTAAAGTTACAAACACGCAAATGATGAACTTTTGTTCAATGATGGTTAAACTTTGCAATAATCCCCTGGTCATATGAGTGGGGCGTACAGACTGTGATCTGTTACAGCGGTGTGTGTGTGTGTGTTCACGCAGGTGCGGTGCTGCTGCACGCGGGCGATCTTCAGCAGCTGGCGTGGCTCGGCCTGCAGTGGGCGCTGATGGAGCAGAGTGTCAGTCTGCAGCGCTGGCTCAAGCAGATCTTCCCTCGCCTCACGCTCGAGACCTCCAAACTGGACACCAACTCACCCGAGTCCATCTGCCTGCTCGACCTGGAGGTGCGTCCACCCCTCTGCTCATCGGGGGGAACATTCACCTACATTTGGCTTTTATGAAACATGCACAGTCTTTTTTATTTGTTGTTGCATAATGTAGGTGTTCATTTAAAGCCTTTCAAAATGCTACTGCAGTAATTATTCCAGTGTAATGCTGTAAATATCTCCCTAACATGCATGTTTGGACTGTGGAAGTGTGTCGATCTCAGAGTTACGGCTCTGTTCTTCATCAGATCCGCTGTGTGTGTGTGATGTGTTGCAGGTGTTCTTGTGCGGCGTTGTGTTCAGCAGTCAGACGCAGCTGCAGGAGACGGCACGGATGTCCTCGTGCTCCTCACCCCATCAGCCCCGGTGTTTGCCTCTGCCCATCATCAGGCTCCTGTCCTCCGCCAAGCAGCGCGAGTGGTGGGACGCCGTCTACCGCCTGATCCACAAGAGAGCGCTGTGAGTGCCTGCCCTGCTGTGAGTGTGAGCCTGATGCATGGCTCTGTGTCTGACTGCAGTGTGTGTGTGTGTGTGTGTGTGTGTGTGACAGGCCTGGGACGTCGGCTAAACTGCGGATGCTGGTTCAGCACGGTCTCGGCACGCTCCGCGCCGGAGAGAAACACGGCCTTCAGCCGGCGCTGCTCATCCACTGGGCTCGGCATCTCACTGATGTGGTACGTCTGCTCACAGCCGTCCTCGTCATACTCGTTCTGAGCCAGGAATTAATGGGCTGATGAGGGGATAACGGCTGTTTTCATTTAGGAAATAACACATTTAAAGGAATAGTTGACTTAAATAAACATTCTGTAATCATTTACTCGCCCTCAAGATATTTAAAACCTGTATGAATTTCTTTCTTCTGTTAAACACAAACGATTTTTTGAAGAGTGTCGCTAACTTTCTGCTGCTGCGACCAAAGTTTGATCGAGGTTGAGCTGGCGTGACAGCCTCAAATGGCAAAGCGGAAAGAGAGTGCGCTACTCATTTGTGCTCATTAGTTTGGACCAATAATTATAAGACAGCACAGGCTACTCGCCAGTCACGGTCGATCTCGATCACAAAGCTAGAAGACCCTGTGAAGAAATGCGTTGAATTCACCACTGAATTAATAACAAAGCTGTGAGATCCAGTGAGAAACATTCAGATTTGGCTCAAGAGTTCAGAGATCGACAAGTGAGTTCATCATTCAACTGATTTAATTTAGACATTTATTGACACTGAGCAGCACACATACATAAGAGCTTATCAGTTAAATATGATACGGCAAACACGAAAGCTCAAATCTTCTTGCATGAAAATCCTCGAACCAATTCAGTTTAGGTCCCATAATTTTTGCACTTTCAAACAAACATTAATTTAATTTAACTGAATACAGAATAAAAGTGATAGTAAAATGAATAGCATATTACTGGCGCTATGGTGACTCATAGAGGAATAGTAATAGTAGTAATATGACTAATATTACAATTAAGCTACATTTGTCAACATTCTCAACATAACCAGAGAAACCTCACCTCCTGAGAAAATCAGATTTCTGGGAACCTCTCCCTTCTAAGTATGACCTGAACCGTTTTAGGACTATCCCAGAAAGCCCACCCAGTTTTCCATCCTTCAAGAAGTATGTCATGATCTACAGTGTCAAATGCAGCACTGATGATCGAGTAGTACCAGCACTGATACATGTAATAAATTCTGAGTTTATTATTACCTGTGCAGACTGAGCAGGTGTGTCCTGACATCGATGTGTGTGTTTGGCAGGGGGAACGGGTGAACTCTTACTATGATCAGAAGGACTATGCAGGCCGCAGTGTGCACTACTGGAAAGTTGTGCTTCCCTTGCTTGAGAAAATCCGAAACAAGCGCAGTATTCCTGAACCTCTGGAGCCGATGTTCATGCACTTTCACAGTAAAGACATACAGGTGTGTACTCTCCTCCTGCTTCTGTTTCATATGGTTGTTTGTCTCTAATGGTCTCTTTGTCTTCAGCCTCCTCAAGTGCGAGTATATGAGGAAGAGGCCGCCGTGAGCTCTGCCACACTGCTCGACATCGAGGGCAACACAGACGAGGCCATCGCAAAGCTGGAGAAGCTCAACAGCACCTTGTCTAACTGGCATCTTGCTAAGGTAACAGCGCTTTCTCTGGACGACATCAGAAGTAAAGTGATTATTATCGGTCTGTGAATGACCCTGACCTGATGAGTTTGTGGATGTGTTGATGGGCAGATCTATCAGAGGCTGTCGGAGGAGGCGGGAAACGGGATGGAGGAGACGCAGGGCAGGTGCACCAACTTCCTCCTGCAGTTCAGGAAATACCTCACAAAGATTTATCAGGCCAGTCCAGAAGACATGGACAAGGTATGTTGAACACCTCTGATGTTTACTCCAGGGTTCCTCAGATCTGACCCTGGAGGGCCACTGTCCAGCTCTAGCATTACACAAACACACCTGAAGAAGTTAATCAAGGTCTTCAGGATTACTAGAAAGCTTGTGTTTAATGAGTTAGTCCTTTAAATCTGTCTCTTCATGTTTTAAGTTGCCTGCATCTATGGAGGATGTGATTGATATGCTGAACGAGGTCAACCATCAGCTTGCAGAAGATGACGAGCGGGATGAAGATCATGTGGACTATCCGCTGACGTCCAGCCCCGGTCAGTCCACTGAGCCACATGTGAAGTTCTCTACTCCGTCTCCATCCAAAAGTGTCACGTCTCCATCTAAAAGATCTATGGTATGTCATGGCAATGGTACTTCTGCTAAAGCTTTGCTTGCTGTTTACATAGTGTTACGGTTCCTGACTGTTGTTCCCTTCTCCAGTTTTCACCCAAAACGACTCCTCACTGGGCCGAGGACCAAAAGTCGCTCCTGCAGATGCTGTGCCAGCAGGTCGAGTCCTTGAAGGTCAGTCGCACATCCACAGCTTTCAGCAGAATCAGTCAGTCTTTGCTTTTGCCTTGCCACTGACGAATGGGAACTTGCTTTCGATTCTGTGAACATTATTTTGAGGTTTTATTAATGTTTTTTACTTGTGCTCTGTGTATCTGCAAAGTCAGAATGAGAATCACTCAAGTCATCTTTATCACTTTATATAATACGTATTATTTCAAAGCTGCTTTACAGTGATAACTGAAAGTGCAGCGATTATGAAATGAGTTCAATTCATCTATAAAGCATCTCTGCAGATGGCAGACCGGGGTGGTGGTCATCATCCAGCTTTCATCCAATAGTGTCAGAGCAGCCAAATAAATAATATTCTTATTAAGTGTATATAAGTGCCCGTCTGGTGTTTAACCCTCTGGGGTTTGCTATCGCGTGGAGTGACGGACTCACTTTTTTTCTTATAAATGCAAAGGAGACTCAAATTACTCTGCTGATTTTGATCTTGCATATAAGTGTTATACACCATTAGATCCTTTTAAGTGTCTATTTTTTGTGGATACTCACAATAAAAACAGTGTTCTGCTTTTTGTCAAATAAAGAAAAATAAACATGATGCACGTTTTGCCTTTTCTCTGTCATTGAAGTTAATTCTGAAACGCGTCCGAAAAATGAACTGTAACTCAGTAAATACTTGTCACAGAGACACGATAGATTTCTTTATTAGGCTGAAATTGTCTTTTAAATTTAAGTAATTTATATAAAAAAAACAACTATTTTCAGTTGATTTAATCTGTTTGAAAAAAGACCCAACTTTAAGACCCGGCTCGAAGTCTTTTGTCTTCCCTGTTCCCTTCTCTGTGCTCCCCATTGTTTCCCGTTTTTACTATACGGTCCTGTCTAATAAATGCTGTAAGCAAGTGTTGTTGTAGAAATTAGTTTTTGATGATTTTTCCAGTGGTTTGAAATTCAACCATGTGAAACTGGTCAGCAGCTCGTTGTGAAATTGGTGCAGGCAAGTTTCATATTTTAGGGTTTGTAATATCATGTTTTGTTTTCCATCTCGCACAGAATGAGGTTCATGACCTGCGCCTTAATTCCCCTGAAGCGACAGCATCCTCATATAGGATGTACAGAGATAGTTATCCTGCAGAAGGACTTCAGGAAGGATTTCCTGGACCACAGGCCTTCCATGGTGCTCCTCTTACTGGTCAGTTCATGAGTTGCTTCATTCCCCAAATCTGCCGCCTTTAACATTTTTTTGTTTATACCGGTGGTTCTCAATGTGTGCCAATTGGATAGTGTAAGATTAATCATGTTTTAAATGAAATCTGACTATGATTGAGGTTGAAATGATAGCTGACTATGAATGAGGTTTTAATGCATGTTTTGTTTTAAACAGTCATTTGTCATTTGCTCAATTGTCCGTTTAAGTGTTACCAAAAATTTTCTACTTCTGAATGGTGAAATCACCAAAAAAATAAGATCCACCATTTAAGACATAATTAAAATCCATTCCTCTTTTTCTCAGTTGCCACTACAGGTCCCTCTGCGTACTACAACCAGTCTCCAGCATATAATTCACAGTATCTTCTACGCACTGCTGCAAATGTTACACCAACAAAGGTATTGGAGTGATTTTCATGTAAATGCTATAGATTCTATCTTTTTAGTTACCAGGAAAAAGCACAGAGAATCAATATCAAAGTATTGTTTATCTCTGCAGGGCCCAGTCTACGGGATGAATCGTCTTCCTCCACAGCAGCATATGTATGCCTACCAACAATCAACACACACACCACCTCTTCAGTCCACTCCTGCATGCATATATCCTCAAGAGCAGGTCTTTGGTGCTCCCATCCGGTTTGAGTCACCAGCTACATCCTTACTCTCCCCATACAGTGAAGAGTATTATGGTCACAATTTTCCTCAACCTACAGTCAATCCGACATTACCAGAGCCTGGATATTTCACTAAGCCATGTGTCGATACATCCACGCAGCCATCCAAGAGCACTGAAAACAAGGCTGTTGACCCTAAGATGAGTCTTGGGTCACAGTTCACAGGTGAACCTCCTAAGGTTCCAAACTTTGGGGGTGTGGCCGGTGCCCCATCGACATCAGCAACAACTGCCTTTAAGTTCAACTCCAATTTCAAGTCCAATGATGGTGATTTCACCTTTTCCTCAGCTCAGATGAAAAATAGTGAAAGCCTCTTGGGACTTCTGACGTCAGATAGTCCTCCCAAAGCGGAAGGACCATCAGAACCGAAACCTCAGACCCAAGACCAGCCGCCTAGCCAAAGTGGAGTCTTTACTTTTGGAAGCAAAAGTGCCACAGGGTTTTCATTCACCGACGCTGCTCAGGGCAAAATGAATATTTTTGGCAACACTGACCAAAGATTTAGCTTTGCAAGTGGGACCAAACCTGTGTTAGGAAACCCAGAGGCTCGGGAAGAGAAAAGCGGGGAAAGTGATAATGAAAGCACCCATGTGGAAGAGGAAGAGGATGGACCTCATTTTGAGCCCATTGTGCCTCTTCCTGATAAGGTTGATGTGAAAACTGGTGAGGAGGAGGAAGAGGAGATGTTCTGCAAGAGAGCAAAACTCTTCCGCTTCGACCCTGAGACTAAAGAATGGAAAGAGAGGGGCATTGGAAGTCTCAAAATTCTGAAACACAGAACATCCGGGAAAGTTCGTCTGTTGATGAGGAGGGAACAGGTTCTCAAAATCTGTGCTAATCACTATATCACTGCAGATATGGTCCTCAAACCAAATGCTGGATCTGACAAGTCCTGGGTGTGGTATGCTATGGACTATGCAGATGAAATGCCCAAGACTGAGCAGTTGGCCATTCGTTTCAAAACTGCGGATGAGGCCACACTATTCAAGTTCAAATTTGAGGAAGCTCAAAAATTCATTCTAGAGTCCCCACAAGGCCAACAAATGGAAAATAAATATGAAACTCCGAAGCCTCAGGTTTCATCCAAAGAAATGGATCTTAAAACACTGTTTTCCAAGAAGCCGGGTGAATGGGACTGCGATGCGTGCTGTGTAAGAAACACTCCCACATCTGTGGTGTGTGTTGCCTGCAACAGTGCAGCTCCTACAGCAAAGGAAAAACCTGTAGTGTCCCCACATGGCCAACAGTTGAAAAAGAAATGTGAAACTCCAAAGCCTCAGGTTTCATCCAAAGAAATGGATCTTAAAACATTGTTTTCTAAGAAGCCGGGTGAATGGGACTGCGATGCGTGCTGTGTTAGAAACGCTCCCACATCTGCAGTGTGTGTTGCCTGCAACAGTGCAGCTCCTTCTACAGCAAAGATTAAACCTGTAGAGGAACTTAAAGGCTCTGCTCCTGTGGCTCCCTCTGCCAAATCTTTTTCTTTTGGACTTACTGGAGACACTGATGTCAGCTCAAAGGGATTAGCATTTGGGTCTCAAATACCAGCTTCTTTTCAATTTGGATCAAATGATTCTGCAGGAACCGCTGTTGATCTTACGGCTCAGGCTGAGAAGAAAACTATTGAGGCTGAAGCACCACAACATGCAAAAGTGTCAGCAACTCCAGTTCTCCCTTTTGGCTCTGGGTTTGGCTCTCAATTTGTCAAGAAAGAGGGTCAATGGGACTGTGACTCCTGCTTCGTGAGGAATGATGCTTCAGCAACTGAATGCGTTTCTTGCAAAGCCCCCTGCAGCATTAAGTTATCCGCCATGTTTGGTAAAAAAGAGGGACAGTGGGATTGTGACACTTGCCTGGTAAGAAATGAAGGTACAGCTAGGGAGTGTGTTTCATGTCAGGCAGCAAACCCAAATATGAAAGGCAAGACCTCTACTGCACCATCAAGTTCCTCTTTTTCATTCAGTTTTGGTAGTTCTAGCAAGCAACCTGCTGCAACAGGATTTACTGCCAATTTCAATCCAGGCCCTGCTTTTCAGTTTGGTACAAGTAAAGAAAAAGCATCATCAGAAGGTTTTAAGTTTGTAGAGTCCTCTAAATCTCAGACTGATAAGTCAAGCAGTTCAGCGTTTTCGTTTTCCATGCCAGTGCCTGCCGGTGGTTTCAAGTTTGGCATTGCAGAATCTGAGGCAAACGCATCAGACGGACAGTCACAAAATGGATCTGCATCTGACCTCCTAAAAAATATTGCTGAACTTCACAGAGAGAAGGAAAAAGAAGCAATCCCAAGTTCCTCAGATGAGCCCTTAGACACTGGTAGCCATGATAATAATCCCCTCCTCACCGGTAAGCCTGACTCTTTTAGTTTTGCAGACTTGGCAAGACAAGGTAGTTTTCAGTTTGGCCAGGAGGATCCCACTTTCAAAGGCTTTGCCGGGGCTGGCCAGCAGCTGTTTACAGCAATTAGTTCCACCTCCAAGACGGATACCTCTGCTGATCAAGAAGATGAAATGTACAAAACAGAGGATAATGACGATATTCAGTTTGAGCCAGTTGTTCAGATGCCTGAGAAGGTTGAGCTTGTTACAGGGGAAGAAGATGAGAAAAGCTTGTATTCGCAGCGAGTCAAACTCTTCAGATTTGATACGGAAACAAGCCAATGGAAAGAAAGAGGAGTTGGAAACCTTAAGCTGCTCAAAAACAATAAGAATGGGCGACTTCGAGTTCTGATGAGGAGAGAGCAGGTGTTGAAGGTGTGTGCTAATCATTGGATAACAACCACAATGAACTTGAAACCCCTCTCCGGGTCGGACCGAGCTTGGATGTGGATTGCCAATGACTTTTCAGATGGAGATGCCAGATTAGAACAGCTTGCGGCAAAATTTAAGACACCAGAACTTGCTGAAGAGTTCAGGCTAAAATTTGAGGAGTGTCAGCGGCTGCTGTTGGATATTCCTTTGCAGACCCCTCACAAGCTTGTGAATACTGGCAGAACGGCCCAACTTATACAGAAAGCTGAAGAAATGAAATCTGGTCTTAAAGACCTCAAATCATTCTTGACTTTCCAAAGCAAGGAGGATGAAGGGAGCATTGCAGGTGTCAGTACCTCTTCAGTCACGGTCAAGCTCGACTCTGAAAGCACCTCAACTGCTTTAGAATGGGATAATTATGATTTGCAAGACAAAGCGCTTGACAACTATGCTGATTCCTCTGTGTGCAATACCTCTTTGCAGCCTGATCCAGTAGGAAAAAGTTTGTTCCGTTTTGGCGAATCGTCCACAGGCTTTAGTTTCAGTTTTCAGCCTATTCTCAGTCCCTCCAAGTCTCCATCTAAGCTAAACCAGAGCCAGGCTTCTGTTGGCACAGATGACGAACAAGAAGCATCGCAAGAGGAAGAGCGAGATGGTCAGTACTTTGAGCCTGTTGTGCCATTGCCTGATCTTGTCGAGGTCTCAACAGGAGAGGAGAACGAGCAAGTCATTTTCAGTCACAGGGCCAAACTATACCGCTATGATAAAGAGCTTAGTCAGTGGAAGGAGCGAGGTATTGGAGATCTTAAAATACTACAAAACTACGAAACAAAGCGCGTCAGACTTGTTATGAGGCGGGATCAGGTCCTGAAACTGTGTGCAAACCACTGGATTGCTTCAAATATGAGTCTTGAGCCCATGAAAGGATCCGAGAAAGCATGGATCTGGAGTGCCTTCGATTTCGCTGAAGGCCAGGGCAAGATTGAACAGTTGGCTGTACGGTTCAAACTGGAGGAAACGGCAAGAATGTTCAAAGAAGTCTTCGAAGAGGCAAAGACTGCCCAGGAAAAAGACACCCTTCTCACCCTGTTTTCCGCAAGAGTACCCGCCTTCAGCCAAGAGCCACTTTGTGGTAAAGCTGCAGTTGCTGTACTTGAGGAAACCACAAAAGAGCGTACTGTACTTCCTGAGGTTGAAAGCAGTCCTAAACTTGATGGGTCGCCTGGGGCAGAGCTTGGTGCTCAGGTCACCAAGACTCCCAAGTTCTCTTTTGTCTCTCCTCCCAAGTTTGTCTTTGGTTCAGACTCTGTGGAGAAGATCTTTGGGAGCCCTTTGTCATCAAAAGAGAAATCACCTGTAACGATTCCCAGTCCAAAAGATGAGGAAACGAGTGCCTCAAGACTGAAAACCTCTGGACAGGAAGTTACCAGTCAGCCATCCATTGGAAACCCTTTCAGCATCCCAACAAGTAAGCTATCTTATATGTCCAATAGTTTTTGAATAAATCTGTTTAGACCTCTTAGTGTAGGTCAGGGATGTCCAAACATGTTCTCAGACCCTGCTTCCTGCAATCTTTGCAAGAGTCCTAAAGATAATTATTAGATGGATTTAATCAAGGTTGGAGCTAAACTCATCCCTAGTTTATATTCTAGTTGTTTGGCTTCCTGGTTTATTTACAAGTTTATGATCTTATTGGACACTGTTCTTTGGTTTATGTTTTCCCAAGAAGAAAAAAATGTCCTTGAAATCTGTTGCCTCTGAAATGTCTACTTTACAGCTGATGACATTGAGCCCATATTTCTGAGACTGATTTTTACCATCCGCTCAGTAACTGAGATAAATTCAAAATATTTAAATCTTTAACAACTTTTTTTTAGGTTTGGATTTTAGGCTTTTCAAAAATAATCCAATGGCATTTTGGAGCTGCACATCAGCCACCCAGTTTGAAGCCCAAGGTATTTCAGGTCACAGTTTACTGTGGCACACAGAGCTCTTACTGACTGGCATGAGCCGGGAGACCTGACCTTGGCTGAATGATGTGATCATTTAAACATTGTTTCCTTGGCCTCGTTTAAAACGTTTGCATGGATCTGAAATTGGCTAACCTTTAGCTGTTTGTTTGAAACTTTTGTTTGTAAAGTGGACCAGTGGCTTCAAAGTCCTTTAGGTATTCATCAGGGAATGTCTTGTAAAGTTATTTTCCCATCTTGAAATGTGACACCAACAGGTGTGGTTACTGGGATGTGGTGTTGCAAGGTTTTTTGTCTTGGCTAAACATATACTCAGCTAAAGGATTATTAGGAACACCATACTAATTTGCTTCCTGTTTTCGGTCGAAGCCCACAGTAGTCGATTGTCGAGTTTGCACGCACGATCATTTGTATCTAAGCAATAACCCGCAAACTCGACAATCGACTACTGTGAGGTTTGACCGAAAACAGGAAGCAAATGCAGGTATGTGCGCTGGCTGATTTAACATCATTTTTATTAATATCTTTCACATCTACCGCAGTCAGATTGACCGTGGTCACTCTTAATAACGCCACACACATGGCTGTGCACTCCTAATGACAAATCAATTTTTTTTTTTTTTGTCTGTACTGACAGCACTCCAAATGTACAAAAAAAATAGCTCAATGTTAAAATTGACCGGAGTTCGCCTTTAAAATATAATACACATACATAATAGTAAATAGCTAAATTTACAGGTTTGAAACTTGTCATCATTTTCAAATACCCCCCGCTTCACAGTCCACACTACAATGCGAAAATGGTGTTTTCAGATTGATCCACTTTTAAAGTGTGTGTTCAGAAAGCTGTTTTCATTCATAAAAACGCCATCTCAATGTGGACGAGCCCGACCGATAAAGGATTTTGAAGGCCGATACAAATATTTGTTGGTTTTAAAATCCGATTATCCGATATATCGGCCGATATTTTATTTTTTTCAGAGACGCGCAACAAAACATTAACAGATTTCCCTAACATTAGTTATTTATGAAATTTAACTAAAATAATATGATGATGCATTTTAAAAAGAAACTTGTTTCTTATATTGTCACAAAAGAACAGAGGAACATCAAAATATATTAAAGTTTTGAGAAATAAAATAATAATTAGTCCCTTCATTGCCTTATAAGCTACATGCAACCCGGATCAGCAGGTTTTAGGATGTGTGGCGCGTTATACATGAGTGTTGCCTACAGGGACGTTGTAGAGCGCCCTCTGGTGGACAAACTATACAACTCCAACACTCATGACGTGGTTCAAGCGTGTTTACTCCTTTTTTATTTTATTTTTTAAATATTAATTTATCAGCCATTATAACTGCCGATACCGATAGTTTGGAAAATGCCTAATATCGGCCGATAATATCGGTCTAGCTCTAGTGTGGATGGCAGGCCAGAACCGAGAGGAAAAAGATTATTAGTGTGGACATGGACTGAGGAAACTCCACTGACCTGGAGTCTAGGGCTGTAGTCAACCAAAGAAATCCTTAGTCGACCAAAGTCTTGTCCTGCGCAACGATTAGTCGACTAAAAAAAAAAAAAAAAAAAAAAAAAACCGTGACGTTTTGATTGAACATTTTTTAAACAATTGTCATTGACTATTTATAAAACAACAACGAAAAAAGATCACAAATAAATAAAACTATAATAGCCTAATAATACAATTATTTGAAAATAAGTGATTTTTTAACTGCAAAAAGTGAGCAGCTCTGTCCTAGGTCTATAGTAACAGTCACAATCGCGCACCTGACCACACCACACGCTGCAAAGAAATATAACTGCTATCTGCCACATAATGAAAAATCCTAACAAAAGCTTTCGTTTATACAGGCTTTATATTCTTCTTTACTTTCAAAGCTATGGGTTAACTTTCGTCCTGACGAGGCGTTTTTAAACAACACACAAAAAACCCAAATAGCCATAACCCAATAATAGGCTGTAGGGCCACGTATAGGTTTATTTTCGTTCTGTTGCATTATTTAGGCTATTTTCAAATGATTCAAGTGTACAAATAAAAACGAAAACATATTAAAAAAACACAATCTATTGAGTCAGCGTGATAGCCGTTAAAAGGCACGTCTTTTGCGCGCTCAAGTTCTGTAGGCGCGCGACTTGCGCGCTCGCAATGGAGCAACGCGGTCGCCTCCCTCCACAGTCTTGTCGTCTTTGTTTCAAAATGCAGCCAGACAAAAGATTTAGATTTCCTGGACATTTTGTCGACTAAAGCCAAAACAAGCAGCGTTCTAACTGAATGAATACAGCATCCCATACCGAGCGCGAGCAGCAGCGCAGCCGGACACATGCGGTTCCCTAGTGTATTATGTGTGTGCGCTAAACTGTGGCGCTGTTACAAAAATAGCCTAAATTAAAGCATTTTAAAGTTGGGGACAAAACAGGCTAATTATATTTAGAATACAGCAATAAATAACTGTTTTTAAAGGAATAAATATCAAGGAGTAAATTATTGAAAAATTCTTTCTATTGGTAAAAAAAAAAAAAAAAAAAAATACGACTGGTCGACCAATAAGAATGTCAGTCGACCAAGACGGCATCGACCGATTAGTCGACTAAACGACTAAAGTTGACAGCCCTACTGGAGTCATCTTCTGGACTCTTTCAGAAGTTCAGGACAAACTTCTTGACTAGTACCTTGTGAACACACTGGTTAGCAGTTAGCACACTCAATTCCCATCACATGCTCGGATAGCGAACGGACAACTGAAGTATGCTTTCAGCTCAGAGTACTAGTTGGATGTTGTGAGTCTTCTAACCTGCTAACTAATCGTGTGTGGATCTGCATGCTGTGCTGAGATCTGATTCCACTAAACCTGTTTAGCTGTTGTTGCTGCCGACCTCATTCTTAAAGGGATACTCCACTTTTTTGGAAATAGGCTCATTTTACCACTCCCCCAGAGTTAAACAGTTGAGTTTTACCGTTTTTGAATCCATTCAGACGATTTTCTGATGTTTAGAAGAATATCAGTAACCAGACAGTTTCTGGTCTCATTGACTACCATAGTATATTTTTTTCCTACTATAGAAGTCAATGAGACCAGAAACTGTCTGGTTACTGATATTCTTCTAAATATCAGAAAATCGGCTGAATGGATTCAAAAACGGTAAAACTCAACTGTTTAACTCTGGGGGAGTGGTAAAATGAGCCTATTTCCAAAAAAAGTGGAGTATCCCTTTAAACTGTAGTTTACGTGCTTCATATGTTCCCTCTCTAAGTTATTGATGGATCATCGTGTTTCCCCTTTTTAGTTGAGCCTAATATATATATATATATACAGTGGCGCAAAAAGTGGGTATGCGCTATATGCGGCGCATAGGGGCGCAGCACAATGGGGGGCGCCAAAGCGATGGTAAAAAAAATTATATATAGGCTATATTGTATTTCTATATGTAGCATTCCTTCAATGTTATATAACATTTTAGAGGACTAACAGCTAGGGTAGAGTAGGCGCCCTCATGGAGAAGGGGGGCGGGTAATATCGCGAGCGGGCGGGGGCGCCGTGAGCGCTGAGCGAGCAGGTACGAGTAGTGAGTTGTCGTCGAAAAAGATGGATAAAACAAAATGCTGTGGGGCTAAAAATAGAGAAAGAAAGAGAGAAAAGGAGATGGCATGTCAATTGATGCGACAGCAGCTAAATAACTGCATGCATTGCTGAAAGCCAACAGGTAGGATTTAAAATGTGACATCCAGGCATGTAGGCTATCTATATCTCGGTGGCCATCGGGACTACCGGGAGATTCCCGCTGTGCCGACGTGCTTTTCAGCCAATACATTTCATCCTTTTTTAATTTATTTGTCTTAACGGCCCACAAAACTCATACATCGGCGGCGGTTTGTTGTTTGTTTTTGTTTTGTTTTTTGCTTAATTGGCTGTGCTGGTGTAATGCATTGGTCAAAAAAAGTCAGCTTTAGTTTTTTTTTCTGACACACTGGCCCATGAAATATGTTATTATGCGCTTATATCTTTCAAGTATAGAAATTAGTGCAAAACTAATTATGAAAGTTTCCTTTATTTTTCTGTGCATTTGTTTTACAATAGCCTTTATGGCTATTAGGCTACTATCATGGGATTAATATTGTAACTATTATTATGTAGTAGTGTAATGTAGACAGACACTTACTAAAAGAGGTTCAAATTTTTCTTTGTTTAATTTGCACCCTGAATATGGGTTGGAGCTTTTAATTTTGAACTCTCAAAGTGCACCAGACTGCTGAATATAACATTACAGAACACAAAATTTTCTTACGGGGGAGCATGCCCCCGAACCCCCCTACAAAAATAGAAGTCGACCTACCACAGTTTTACCTAAAATCCTGTGAGAAACACTGGTATTGCTGTTCCAATGGAGCTTATAGTTTTCTTAGGGGGGTTCATCAAGGTGGAGTATAGTTTCATTGTGTTAATAAATGACAATTTTGCACTTATTTTTCTCTGTTAGCTCTCATTTCTTCCTACTCACTTATTACACAGCACACTTACATTACATTTATTTTTTTTTTTTTTGGGGGGGGGGGGGGGGGGAGGCGCTAAAATTGTTGCCGCATACCCCTCTGAAACTGGGTAGTTGCGCCCCTGTATATATATATATACATACCCTCTTTACTTTACTTTTCAGATGCATTGCATTTAAGTTCTAGATTTGATCAGTTCATGCAGAATTGGCTGGATCTGGCTGGTGTGTTGAGTGCACTGGTGTCGTTGTTCTTTTCTCTGGTGACGTACGCAGGTCTTCTCCAATCAGCTCTGTCATAGAGAGCCACGCCCACATCTCAACATCCAATCAACAAGCAGTGATGGAACCAACTAGCGCCCTACTTCTATTATTTTCTAATAATCTGATCAAATTGTGGCATACATCCCAATATGGAAGGATGCAATATGATGCATTGTGATGTTGATGATGTCTTGATTCAGTTTATGATTCTGAGCTGAGTGTAGTGGAGCAGTTAAGAAGAAATCCATGGATTACATTTCTGGTTGGGTGCGTTTCTTTTCTCCACACAGTCTGATAGGGAGCATGAGTGTTTGCATGTGTGTGTGTTTATCATTGATCTAATGTTTGGTGTGAGGTGTGAGCCGTACGAGGGGTTTCTGCGACATCTCTTCAGTTCAGATCTGCTTCAGTCATGATGTGCCAATCTGTGTGTTGAACTTCTGTTGTTGCATTAGCTGAAATTATTCTTGTTGACAGTTCCTCATGGGGAAGAACAGAAGAACGCTCCGGTCGTGTGTGATGAAGATGATGATGATGACGTTGAGATCGTATTTGAGCGTAAGCCCACGAGAGAGCAGGCAGAACTGGCCGCCCGACTGATGCTTCCTCCTGCCTTCTTCTGTTACAAAAACGTCCCAGGATACATCAGTGACGATGATGATGATGATGGTAAGATCTACACTGTATTTAAAGATAGTCTGGTTGACCGTGTGGTTGATCATCACGTGTGTTTTCTCTCTCTGTGTCTCTCAGATGAAGATTTTGAAAGCGCAGTGAGGAGTCTGAAAGGGAAGCTGTATCCGGACGGGGCTGAGGGGCCGTCAGATCACGGTGGGTGATGTTCATTACAGTGTTTCCTCTAAGAGTTTTATCCAGATGTGGTGGTAGGCCTATTTCCACAGGGGGTGTGGCCTATGCTGACCACGCCCCTTCCCCCATTGGGTAAACCTCACCCAAAATCCGTGCACTCTCACACTGGCCACTAAAGGAATTGAAAAAGTGACAAGATATTTATTTGCACAGATTTAAAGGTAACGCTTCCTTTCACAGTCCAGTTACCCATGGAAATACTATGTACTTACTTACTGTGGTAACTACAATTGCTGGGTGTGTGTGCAGACTCTGATGGAGTGTGTGTGTTTGCAGACTCTGAGGTCACACTAGTGTTGGAGAAGAAGCCGACTGCAGACGAGGAGCAGAGAGCCAGACGCCTGATGCTGCCGCCCACCTTCCTTATCGACGTGAGCAGCGACTCGGACTCGGAGCGACCCGCTGACTTCAGCTCAGAGCTACACACACTGCAGCACGCTCAGGTCAGAGGACTTCCTGAACACTGACATGAGGCGTGATGAGCAGCACCGGTTTGACTCGTGTCTTGTTCTGGACACACAGGAGAAGACGGAGCCTTCCCATGATGCAGCAGCGGAAGAGCCTCCCGTGGACGGCAGCGTTGACCCCATTGACCTCTCCACGAAGAGGAGCAGCGAGAGCGAGTCCAGCTGCACTGCAGGTACACGTGTCCTGGACACAGTCCAGTTTGACCTCTAGTGCTGTAAGAGCACAACAGCAGAGGGCCTTTACCTGCCGGGAACGTAGCACAAAAGAGAGCCAATCACAGGGCTGTCTGATGCTTTCATCATAACACACAGAGCAAACACGATATAAATACGAGATTCGTCCTTCATTGATTATAACGAGAGAGCAGATCTCACCGAATGAAAACACACTGACACGATGATAAGACAATGAAAATCAGTTTCTACTTTAGTTCAGGGAAATGTAAGTTAAGAGTTTGAAACCAAAAATAAGGAATGTTTTTATTATTAGAATGACGTGTGGATGAAGTCAGAGAGTGAAGGACAGGGACGTTCAAACTCAACTTTGGCATGGTCTGACGTCTTTGCTCTTCTCCAGCAGGTCTTCCTTTTGCATTCGCGTCTGAGAGTGCGTTTTCATTCGCAGACTTGGCAAAGACTTCAGGAGAATTTGCTTTTGGCAAAAAAGGTGAGTTCTGTTTAACCATCGTTTAGCCAATGTTTCCAACTGAGTCATTAAATTTTATTTTTTAATAATAGAGCACAGTCAAATTCACAATCCTTTCTGTTGAGTTTTCTAGCAGGGCTGAGTGAGAAATGATAAAATTATGATGGCGGGGGAACTATTCCTGAGTGAGAATGAGAGATCTAGCATGAAGCTGTAGTGCCAACCAGAGCACAGGAGAGAGAGGAACACACACACACACACACACACACACACACACACACACACTGTCTGAGGTTTCCTGGGTGTGCCCTGTGTTTTCACTAAACAATACAGCATATTTAAGTTCATTCTGCACTGAGACCGATACTTTCATTTGTCTTGTGCTCTCCAAAAGTGTAGGACTCAGTGCTGAGGAGATTGTCAGATTTTTTGATGCCCGTGAAATATCACAATTCTCTTTTCAAATTTTGATATTGCAGCAAAAACTACTAGCCTAATGTAAATTTAACCTTTACAAAAGAAAGTAATCAGTTAGTAATAAAATAAAAAATAAAAATAAATAAAATAAAATAAAAATAAAAAGGACAAATAATCCAGTTTCAAGTAAGTACGAATAAATACAGTAGAACAAAGACACCAATGAAATAAACATTTTTTTTCACACACAAATTTTTTTGTGTGTGTGGTCATCCATGAATCCCTATACAATCACACCCGGGAAGCCCCGCCCCAGCCCATATAAACCATAGTGACGGCCCAAAATAGCATCCTATGGTTACTTCATTGAGACGAAGTTACATTGTACTTACTTTAGAGTTGGGGTTTGGTTTAGGGTTAGTTACTTGTAACAATCTATAATTTACTGTTATTACTAGAGGTCAACTGATATGTTTTTTTCACGCCGATACCGATCTCTTGAAATCCGGGTCGGCCAATAGCCGATTAATGCTGCTGATTTATTTTGGCTGATATTTGCTTGGTTTTTAAACTCTGTTTGAAAGATAAAATGTAAAAGAAATGATAATTACTTGATATAGACAAACTTTCTCAACAGAAACATTTTATCCTCTCAAAAAATGTCCTGAAACATGTATTTTTGGTTTTTGTTTGTTGACGGACAAAGACAAATAAACCTAATTATCACAAAAAAGGAGAAAAAAAATATTTAACTTATTTTATTTATTAATTTATTTAATTTAAATTTCACTCGGCCGGAAAATGACTGTAGCGGCAGCGCATGTCTAACACGTGTTCCACGACAACACTAGGCTGCCCACAGATGGACCTGCCTAATAATCAGCTTGATATACTTGGATGTTGGCCGATGCTGATTATGTTAAAAAATGCCAAAAATCGTCCGATTAATCGGTCTACCTCTATCTGTTTTCAGGTACAGGATTTGAGTAAAGTATTAAATGTAAAATAACACTGCATAGCCTTCACTCTATGAAGGATATATAAGTTAATGTTTATTAGTTGTATAAGTCATTGAGTGTAGAGCAGTGGGTGTATTTCTTCATTTTGTTGTTTAATAACTCTAGTGACGGCAGCCTAATATTCCTGATGCTGTCTGCCATTAAAGACTCAACGCCCAGATCCAATATCCTGTAACTCTACTCGTGTTGTCTTTCTCATAACGGACTGTTTTCCACAAGGACACTCGCCGAGACGGGCATTTGTGAAAATTCTCACTTTATTTCTGTAGATGCTAATTTTTCTTGGTCAAACGCCGGAGCCGCGGTCTTCGGTAATGCACCCGTGCGAACTGAAGGAGGGGAAGCACACGATGAAGGAGAAGAGGGCAGTGATGAAGAATCCCCCCGGAATGAGGAGATCCACTTTGAGCCCATCGTGTCCTTGCCTGAGGTGTGTGAGTGTGTGTGTGTGTGTGTGTGTGTGTGTGTGTGTGTGTGTGAGTGTGTGTGTGTGTGTGTGTGTGTGTGTGTGTGTGTGAGAGGTTAATCAAGGGCCGCACGAGCTGACGTGACGTGTTGACGTGACTCCTGCAGGTGGAGGTGAAGTCTGGCGAGGAGGACGAGGATATCCTGTTCAAGGAAAGGACTAAACTCTACCGCTGGGACCGCGAGCTCAACCAGTGGAAGGAGCGCGGTGTGGGGGACATCAAGATCCTCTTCCACCCCGTCAAGAAGTGCTACCGTGTGCTGATGAGACGCGAGCAGGTGCTGAAGGTCTGTGCCAACCACACCATCAGCCAGAGCATGGAGCTCAAGCCCATGAACACCTCGGCCAACGCACTGGTGTGGACCGCCACCGACCACTCAGGTACAGCCCGACCTCCGACCCGCTGGACACATTTGAGTTTCTTTACTAAAGTTTAGCTTAATTCGAACTCTTTAGGCAACACTTCATGCTACTGTAGTGTCTCCTGTGCCCACAAGAGGGCAAATATAAACCACTTTTCAACCACTTTTGCCCTAGTGGAAACTGCTGGGCAGTGTTGTTCACGTGTGTGTGTGTGTGTGTGTGTGTGTTCCCACAAACAGAGGGAGGCGGGAAGGTTGAGCAGCTCGCGGCCAAGTTCAAGACTCCCGAGCTGGCCGAGTCCTTCAGACGGGCGTTCGTCGACTGCCAGAGCTTCATGTCGCGGGCCGACTGCGCTCAGGTGTCCGTGGCCGAGGCGCACTCTCGAGACTCCAACCCCGTGGTGTTCTTCAACATGGCGGTCGACGGCGAGCCAGCTGGGAGGATCGTCATGGAGCTGTTCGCTCACATCGTTCCCAAAACGGCGGAGAACTTCCGGGCTCTGTGCACCGGCGAGAAGGGCTTCGGTTTCAGCGGCTCCGTCTTCCACAGGATCGTCCCGGACTTCATGTGTCAGGTGAGGCCGCAACACCGCATATCTCCATATGAGCCTTTAAATATGTTCACATTAAATGTAAACGAAAAGTCTAAGTTATCGTTTCAACCGTTCTTAAATTTGGGGTTGAAAAAGCAGGAATCATATGCTGTGTTTACTGAGGCATTTCTGCAGTTTCATTAGCTTAAACAATTTTTTTTCTTAAATTATTAACCCTTGTGCATCAATTAAAAAAAGTTACACATAGGTAAAAAGAGGACAAAAATGTCCATGTCAAAAAACTGTCATAAAAATGTGACGCTTTGGAGCACAGACTTAAGTTTGGTATCGTTTTAAAGAAGACCCTTTGCAGATTATTGCTGAAGTAAAAAAAAATAATAATAAGTAAATCCAAAAAAAGGTCTATAGTTATAAGTTTATGAAAATTATTTATAAAAAATATTGTATATAAAATATATATTTTATAAATCAGGTTGAACTCAAAACTGCAATAAAATCAAAGCCATAAATCTAAATAGTTTGTGTTCTAAATTTGAGGATGATATCTCAAAAAATGAGCTTTCTGTAACAGTTTATTTGGGCGTAGTAACATATTTTCCCCATCGGGTCCCAGCAAAACCCCACTGGAGCTCACAGTGATTGAATTATTATTTGCAGTTTTTCTCTCTCAGTATTACAAACACACACATGCACACACACGCACATATTTTTTTATAACACACATACTAACCACACTCTGGCATCCATACCAACACACCCACACAAATATCGTTGCATAATTTATCCAGTTGGCTCTATAGTATGACGAACCAGAAAACAGGAATAAAGCGATATTTGTTTTATAGGCCAAACTTAAAAAAATGACACCATCTGATAAAAAATAGTAAAAAATAAAAATTTGAAGCCTTGCCATCAGAATGAAAGCCTCTTAACAAAGATTGCATAATTTTATAGTTAACTGAACCGGGGATTAAAAATGGCAGTTTAATGGGTTTCAATGGGGACATTTTTGTCCAAAAGGTGCTGAGAGGAGTATTTTGTACCTAATTCAAAAAATATATATATTTTTTTTAAAAATGACGCTGAAATAGTAAAATTCCAATAAAAATACACACCTGTGCTAAGTTTTTTGCAGTTAGCTTTAACACAGGCAAAGTGATCAAGAAAACAAAACTGAAAAGGACAAAAATGTCCATAAGGATGCACAAGGGTTAAAGCCTTCAATTTGATTTTAAAGGGACCTATTATAAGACTCAGCTGTGCCCAGTGTGTGTCTGAAGTTTCAGTTATAAACACCCCACTGATAATTTATTAGATATTTCAAATTTTTTATTTGGGTGTGAAAAGGGTTTTTGTGTCCCTTTAAATGCAAATGAGCTTCTGCACCACGCCCACTTTCCAGAAGAGGGCGGAGCCTGAACAGTTCAGACTTCGAATACTCAAACCTGGAGAATCTCACAGTAGCCAAAATGTAAGATTCGTGTCAGTATTACATGTTAGACGCGGGGTCACTGATGGAGAGAGAGATTAGGACGTTTCTGAATGTATGTAGTGTAGTTGTGGAGTTAACTTTATTCTGCTCATGGATTAGCATGTGCCGTCATGATCATCTGTTAATTGTTGTACAGGTGCTGAAGTGGGAACTGTCATGGGATGTTATTAACCGATCTTAGACCAAAACTCGTAATTTCTCGACGCAAACTTTAAAAAATGTTTTAATGGGCGGGGAATCTGGAGCCGCTTATTCAGACACTGCGTCTGATTTATGGAGAATATAACAGAAGGATTGTGTGCGTGATTGGTTGTCTGGTCTGTTGTCTGTCAGGGCGGTGACATCACCAGCGGGGACGGGACGGGAGGACGGTCCATCTACGGAGGGAAGTTTGAGGACGAGAACTTCGACGTGAGGCACACGGGTCCGGGACTGCTGTCCATGGCCAACCGCGGCAGAGACACCAACAGCTCGCAGTTCTTCATCACCCTCAAGAAAGCAGAACACCTGGACTTCAAGCACGTGGCGTTCGGCTTCGTCAAAGAAGGCATGGATGTGGTGAAGAGAATAGGAGAGCTGGGCGGGAAGGACGGCAAACCCACTAAAGCCATCACCGTCTCAGACTGTGGACAGATGTGAACTCTCAGACCTTTGGAGAACTTCTGTGTTCCCTCAACTTTTGTGTGTGTAAATGTGTGTATATGCAGTGATTTTATTTTTGTCCTGTTTGTATTTCACTGCATTAGTTGATAATAAAATTTATGCTTTGCAAAAAAAAAAAGTTTACTTTTTTGAACTTGTGTTTGTATGTATTGAGTCTACAGGGGCGTTTTCTAGGTTGTCTTTCTCTCTCTTAGAGGTGTGTGTGTGTTTTGGCTGAAAGGCTCATTTCTCTCCAGTGTTTTAGATGGAGCTGATAGGCAGTTTTGCTGTTCCTCAGTCCAACATGAGCTTTTCAATCTCCTGAACATGAAATAAACATCTGGCCGGTTGATTTTCACTGTTTATTCAGTGTCATTATTGATGATAAAACATTTTAATACGACTACAGGATAAAGTGAAGTGGTTTCAAGAAAACTGGTGACCAGTATTTAAAGGTGGAATACCTAAGCTTTCTGCATTAAAATATCCCAAAATCACAAGGCCAGTGTTATATATTTAGTTAAGATGATAACTTACAATATTCCAAATGTTTCAAACAATGTTAAAATGGCGAGAAAATTGAGATTTTAACCAAGGAAACGGGGCGTGTGAGCATATGGGTGAGCTGGGAGTCGCCAGTCAATCGCGTCATATCCGCTTACCTCGGTTACCTGGACAAATGCGGAAGTTGTAGTTTTGTGTTAGCGTCTATCAAGCAACAAACGTCAGCTTATTTTGCGCATTTGTGATGGAATGGAGCACAATTATTCTTTAGCGATTGCCCCTGGTTCTGTAGACAAAGACGAGTCTCATAAACGCAAACGTCAACGAAACAACCCAAGAAGAATTTGGGACAAGAGAAATTAAACCAGCTCAACATCGGTGTGGCATTTCCTAAATGTAGAGAACCTCGTGAAAAACTCGAACTAGAACGAGACGCCGATCTTGCATGTGTTTTACGTGACCGGTGTAACACTGTGTTCATGTCAGTAAACGATGCAAAACAATTAGTATTATTGTTAGAATGTCTTGTTGTCTATGCATATGATGTGAAAAATCGTAAGGTCATAATCACCGCGAATACTTCTCAAATGTGAACTATTGGCTGTATCTTAGAAATCGATGTTTATCTGAAAAGTGTTTCAACCGTCCCGGCTCTCCCCTAACATCTGTGATAACTAATTTACTTTTAAACCTTTTCTTGCGGTTATTTCAGTTTAATGAAAAACAACAAGCATGTCATTAAACGCACCATTTATAGAAATCGAACTTTACTTCATCCATGACAACTAATTTTCGATTCCCGTCTGACTGATTTATCCACGGTGGAGTGGAAAACAACAGTTTCCATCATTCCGCGTTCCTCCACGACGTCATCAAGCAAAGCCGTTGTTGTTGTTGTTTTGACTGTAGCGCCCTCTAGCGACATAAAATCTTACCGCTGTATAACCAGCAGAGATCAGGAGCCATTATTTGTTCATTAAATCCAGAGGTTTTTTTTTTTTTTTTTTTTTTTTTTAATTGAACATAGAAGCCCAGGGGATACATCAAGCACAAAAATAAATAAAATAACATAAAAACAAGAAAAAGCACAAAAAACAGTGTACACAAAAATAAATTAAATCCAGAGGTGTAGTGGTAAAAAAAGAGGTGGGTAAACTATAAATTCTGGTGGACCACGACGTGGTCACCATAAGGTGGGCCACTGTCTACCGGTGTATGTGTATCCTGATAACATAGGGAGGCCTCGACATTAACCCTTTTAATACGCCTGTCCTTTGGACAAGTAAATCTGCCATTCATTTGTCTGAGTAAAAAAGTTGCTTGTCCGGATTTTTTATTTTTATTTTGTGTGTGTTCATTTATTCTGAAACAATATTTTCATTAGTGTTCAATCAGCTTTGATATTTAAATCACATTATTTTAATATCTGCACCTTTAAAGGGCATCCCCTCACCCAATTTTAGTAAATGTATGCTTCATATTTCATTTTAAATTCTTATATTTGATCAATAAATTCAATTATTTCGAATAATAAGACACTATGGGCTGTTACCCTAGGGGCTGATCAAATTAAATCATTTACACTGAAAAATAACAATTGCATTAAATAATGTTATGAAATTTATTTAAATTTACATAAGAAACTTGGAAAGAATGATCCTACTTTTAAACATATAACACTAAATCGCCAGTAGGTGGTGGTAGGCGACCGTCTTAATGAGTGAGTCATTGATTGATTCATTCAAACGATTCGTTCAAACGGCTGATCATTCAAGAATGAGACCGATGTTTATGAATGGCTCATTGAATCTTTGACTCAATCGATTCGTTCAAAATGCTGAATCATTCAGTAATGAAAACACGTGTGAGATGAGATGCGCCGTGGTTCTGCTGTGATTATTGTTTGGAACTATTTTCGCTGCTGAAACAGAACAAAAACAGCCAATATTGCATCTAAAATGTAAGTGATTTAATTTTTACTGTTTATTGAACTGTTGTAGGAAATCAATGTCACATTTTCTATCGTGATGGTGATATGGTGTTCAGGAAAAATAATTTAGGTTGTTTATCATGTCAGAATTATAAAAACTCTATTTAGATTTTCATAGGCAGTAGCCTATGTTGTTAACTGAGTGTGTTCTGCGCTCATTTGTGTAGATTTCTGCTCGAGAGGCTGCGCGAGGGTCAACAGTGCAACCTTACCGTCAGTAATTACTAATTACTAATTAATAGTAAACACTGACAGTAATGCAGCGCAATATGAAAGAGTTCGTCTTAGGTTTTTCAACCTATGAAACTAATAATGAACAATATGAAACTAAAACGACACAAGCTTAATTTAAAATGTCTTAGGAAATACATCCAGGATATTTTGAGGTGGATAAACGCACTTTGGAGGTGGATAAACGCTATTTCCAAATTTGGGAGGTGCGTAAACGGCGTTTACGTACGTTTAGCCTCCACTACATCCCTGATAACATCACTGTAATACACTGCATTGTTGCCAAATTCAGTTTTCAGTTTTAACTATATTGACTTTGCAAAATTATACTAGGTAAAAAAAAAATAATACAATTCTGAGCAATTTATGTTTAAATTATGTGTTTTTGTAAAACGCGAAAAACAGGAATATAGCGCAACTCTCTGAGAGAACAAAGCAAATGAACATTTGAACTCCCTCCCTCGTGAGGTCTATCTATATAATGAGATGCAGCTGGAGATCAGGGCCCTTTACTGTCTGTAAAGTTGAGTGAGGCCGAGTCTCTCAGCTTCATGTGTTCCTTAAATATCAGGTTCGTCTTCTCTTTATTCCAGAGCATGTGATGTTTTGTATTGATTATCTTTGAACTGATTATACATTTACCTGCATAATAAATTGTTACATTTTGATTATTCAAACTGACTTCATTAAAATAATGTCAAAAGGAATATTCAAACATTGGTTTATATTTAATTATGCACCCATCATGCCAGACCAGCAGAGGGAGCCGTCGCCTGAGGACTGACTGTGTTCCACTCCCTCTGCTTCTTCTGCACTCAGTCTTATACTCATTGCGAAGTATTGGCAGTTTACCTGCCTTACTGAGTGTTATTGCCTGTCTACTGTGTTTGAATCTGCCTGGTTATCTGTTTTTCGATTTCCTGGATTATCTGCTTTGTTTTGTTGTCCTGATTGGACTGATGTTTAGCCTACTCGCTCTTGCCTTTCGGAGTTCCCCTTGTGTGTTCAAAGATCTGACTGAGACCTTGGGTTAGACCCTCTGCCTGCCTCACCGTGTTTGTTTTTTGAAACTGTCTTTAATAATCTTCAGGCTCCTCGTCGTCCTCATTCCGTGCACAGATATCACTAAAAAACCTTTTTCTTTATGGAGTCAGATAAAATAACGAGAGAATACATATGAAAAATGTAGGCTATTACATTTAATCAAAAATAATTTGTAACACACAGAGTCCTTCACCCGCTGACCGGACGGGCCGATGGAGCCGGGCTTTATGTTTGGATTTGTTGTAACCTTGACGTTACACTTCATATTTATCTGTTTATATTTCTTACTACTTTTTTCCTGTGTTTAGACTTTGTCAAAATATTTTGTTGGAGAACCTAAAATGTGGTTTTATTTTAATCAAAATAAATTACAAATATGAATTATGACTGAGTCTTCCTGACTTCTTTATGTTGCAGCAGTGAAAGTAACTTTAATGGATAGATGAGGGGAAAATGTCTCTTTAATGAAACAGCTGCACTGTGTAACACTGGGTTACTGGTTTCCTTCAATAACTCTTTGTGAATCACATGCACTCTCGAGTAAGTTTAGACCGTTTTAACTGTGGGAAGGTCAGCACACAGTACTGGTAACCGACAGCAAAAAGCCATTATTGAATAATATTTAAATTAATACATTTATTCATACGGTGTGTGTTAAAGATAACTGCTTTGAGGATGTGATGTTGCTGTGCACCTCTAGATGGAGAATGACTGCTTTTCGGACGGAGGGAAGTGAAAGTAAAAGAGGATGAAATATTATCCAAGCCAAGGCTGTAAACCTGTTTGATCTGCAGATATTCACACGCCCGCATATTTCGGTAAGTCCAAAACTTATTCTTCATTTAACCATGTAGTCATAAATATAAGCTTCTGTTTTTTCTTTTTTGTTTTTCTTCCTGAAATGATATTTTAAATCAGGATAATTATATTTTGATGTGATTTTGGGTTAAACTCTTATGTCCATACAAACTGATCTTTGCTCTGCTTTGATCACAATAATAACTAAAGCTAAATTACTTTTGGAAGTTTTTGTTTTAGTATTTTAAACTGTCAATATTTTCAGATCCTACATTCACATATTGATGAAGCAAATATTAATATATATATATATATATATATATATATATATATATATATATATATATATATATTATATCTGAGGAAACTGTAAGAAATAAGAGTTTAAATTATGTTATGTGTGAATATGAATTAATTTAAACTAATTAATATCTGACCTGCATATTACTATATATTTTTATTCATTTAATGAATGCCATCTACTCATAGCCTCTATAAATTGGGGTTTACCAACAAGTGGAATATGCTAATAAACAACAATAATTGATTATTAAAACTGAATAAATACATAAACACAAGACCGAAGTTCTGTAATTGTCCATCATTCTGTGTGTGTTTTGCTGTTCTTGAGTGTCAGTTCCTCTCCGCAGATGATGTGGGTTTGGGCATGTGACAGTGTCTGTCTGGGCAGAAATGTACTTCACTGTCTCTTTCGTTTATTAAAGTAAAAGCAATCGTGTTTAGGATGACCAAAGCACAAGAAGACAGGAATACAGAAACCCTGATCCCCAACAGAACCATTCAGATTAAGTGTTTATGGGGAGGATATGGTTAATAAATACGGCCTTTAAACAACCATCTTTGTTTACAATTAACTATAATTTTACTTTGTCATTTATGAGAAATATAATGAGATATCAAAGGAGTTTCTGCAGTTTCCAAATATACTGTTGGTTACAGTTTGTCAACTACAGAAAAACTCTGTGTTTCCAAATTAAAGGAATCAGTTTCTCAACACTCGGTTGTAAGAGTCAGTAAGAGTTGAAGGACAGTGACAATGAGTCTCCATGTCAAAAGAGATGAAGAGGACACTGCCTCTAAAATGAGTTCTCCATACCCTGGATCAAGCTGTGTCTCTCCGAAGAGTAATCAATCTATGAATGAGCCTATTAAACTCAGTGATGGATCCATGACCTCTGACCCCAGGTAAGACACTAGTGTTTTCTCTGAGTTTTCTCTAAGCTCTTGACTGAATCCTGTTAATGCAGCACTGTATCTCTTTAATACTATTAAAATAAAAAAAATGGAAAAAATTAAACTCTGTTAAACTCTGTATAAATTTTTCTCTGTAGTCTGTGTACTATTGATTACATTAAAGGGTCATGAAACCCTAAACCAAATTTTCTGAGATTTAAGTCTTCTGAGATAAAGTGCTGAACACCATCGAAGAAACCTGAAACCTGGTCTAAAGTCAGTGGCGTGTTAAGCGTTGTTCATAATACTATTTTAAGCGCACATGCTTGGCCATAATATAGCGGGTATACAACGCGCATACACTTTGATTCTCTCATCAACTCAGATGCAGCAGTTTTTATTTTTTTAACTCATACATTAAAGGAAACATATTAACACATGAGGGAGATCATTGTGCTTTACATGAAGATGAAAAAAACCTAATTACCCATTTTTTACGGCTTGATGTAGTACTGAAGGATCAGACCTGTTAGTACAATAGTGGCGAGACACATATGTATATAATGTTTAACCGTCGCTGATGTGTGAGGGTTTCTCCATCCCCATACAATGTCACTTCTGTCTTTCACTGTCCTGACGAGAGCGTCGGTCTCATCGGCTGTGAACACTCCTGGCGCATGCCTGGTAAACTCGCCGTTATAATAACAATCCGTCATGCAACATGCGCACCTGCTCTTAAAGGGTGTGTTGGATGGCGCTCTGATTGGTTTATTTCACGTTACGCCCAAACCACACCTATGAATAATGAAGCTACTTCAGACCAACCTCTTTTAGATTTGCGCCAGACGCAAGTCATTTATCCCGCCAGTAAAATAGCAACAGCGCCCAAGACTCGCCCACAAAGTTACT
Organism: Cyprinella venusta; assembly: GCA_038021265.1. NCBI lineage: Eukaryota > Metazoa > Chordata > Actinopteri > Cypriniformes > Leuciscidae > Cyprinella > Cyprinella venusta. Next base: position 193,928 of record CM075867.1, on the reverse strand, counting down.
TGCGCTTTATGCTTTGACACTTGCGTTCCAGATCATTAAAATAGGGCCAAGAGTGTGTACATAGACAACTATGTATTTTATAATGACATTATAATTATACATGTACATTAATATGTTTTAAATAGAATTACAGTTAATGTAGGCTAATATATGAAGCAGAGCATTCAGTTACTTTTGAGAGGACAATAATAAAGTGTCAGTGTATTTCATAAGACTAACTTTGACAGCTATATAAAAAAATCTATCTAGCGTTTCCTCACGTTTTACCACTTCTTTTTTGTGACAGTCGATATGCATGGGACACTGGTGATAACAAATAACCCCTGCCATGCCACACACACACACACCCGCCCTTCTTCTCACAGCTAGCCACGCCCATTTAAGTTGCATTTTTCAAAAAGATTGTGAGCTAGACTTGAGCTGAAAGAGGAGGGTTTCATGACCCTTTAATCTCCATACTAAGATGTCCTCATATGAACAGTCGTTTAAATTCGTATTACAGCATTATGTCAATAAATAATTTTGTATACCCTCTTTGTACACGAATAAATGTTGATCTGAAGTGAATTCAAGCTATACAAGAGTGTAAAATACTTGTAGCGAGCAGGGCGAGGCTGAGGGCCGTGAGTGAGCGGCGTGAGGCCGGTGGCGTGATTGATAATGATTGACACCTGCGTGACGGACCGGTCTCGTATCTCTCACTTTTTGTTTTTGTCAGCATCAGCAGTGGACAGGAATCTGAGTCTCCAGAACCCAGCAGTGTGTCTGTGAAGAGTCTCAGGTCCATAGAGCGTCCTTTATACTTCAGATGTGGAACAGAGACCTCTGACCTCATGATGGATGACACACAAGCAGCCCTGCTGGTGGAGACTGGAGACCAAATACTGGATGATGAACTACAGACAGTCAAAGACCGACACAAAACCAGCATGAAGAGCAAGTATGAGAGATTATTTGAGGGAATGAAACTACAGGGGAATGAAACCCTCCTGAACAGGATCTACACACAGCTCTACATCATAGAGGGAGAGAGAGGAGGAGTGAATGAAGAACATGAGGTTTTACAGATGGAGAAATCAGCCAGAACACAAGACACTCCGATCCACTGCAATGACATCTTTAAAGCCTCATCTAAACCAGGACGCCAGGAGAAACAGCAGATCAAGACTGTTCTTACTAAAGGTATCGCTGGAATCGGGAAAACCGTCTCTGTGCAGAAGTTCATTCTGGACTGGGCCGAGGGGAAAGACCATCAGGATGTAGATTTCATGTTTGTGCTTCCATTTCGAGAGCTGAACTTGATCCGAGATCATCAGTACAGTCTTCACAGACTTCTGCTGGACTTTCATCCTGAACTCCAAGATCTGGACTCAAAGATGTATGAGGAGTGTAGAGTTGTGTTCATCTTTGATGGTCTGGATGAAAGCAGAATCCCACTGATGTTTTCAGACGCTCAGGAAGTTTCTGATGTGACTGAGACTTCATCAGTGGGTGTGTTGATGTCAAAGCTCATTAAAGGAGATCTGCTTCCCTCGGCTCTCGTCTGGATCACCTCCAGACCGGCAGCAGCCAATCAGATCCCCTCCAAATACATCCACCGTCTGACAGAGATTCAGGGATTCAGTGATCCTCAGAAGGAGGAATATTTCAGGAAGAGAATCAGTGACGAGCATCAAGCCAGCAGAATCATCTCTCACATCAGAAGAGCAAGAAGCCTCCACATCATGTGCCACATACCCGTCTTCTGCTGGATCTCCTCCACTGTGCTTCAGAAGCTCCTGGAAGAAGATCTGAGTGCAGAAATCCCTCAAACTCTGACTGAAATGTACATCCACTTCCTGCTGATTCAGATCCACATGAGGAAGCAGAAGTATGAAGAGAGAGATCCAGAGAAACTCCTGCGCTCCAACAGAGAAGTGATCGTGAAACTTGCTGAAGTGGCTTTCCATCAGCTGATGAAGGGCAATGTGATGTTCTACGAGGAGGACCTGATTGAGAGCGGCATAGACGTCACTGACGCCGCAGTGCATTCTGGGATTTGCACTGAGATCTTTAAGGAGGAATCTGTGATTCATCAGAGGAAAGTCTACAGCTTCATTCATCTGAGCGTCCAGGAGTTTCTCGCTGCTTTATTTGTTTTTTATTACAATTTGTGCACTATTATGGAGAAGCTATCCTTTTTTGAGCTACATAATTTGCTTACAGCAGCAGTAGATGGAGCCATAAAAAGCGAGAATGGTCATCTGGATCTGTTCCTGCGGTTCCTGCTGGGCGTCTCACTGGAGTCCAATCAGAGACTCTTACAGGATCTACTGACACACACAGAGAACAGCTCAGAGAGCATCAGGAGATCCACACAGTACATTAAAGAGAAGATCAAAGATGGACATGGACTCTCCACTGAAAGATCCATCAATCTGTTCCTCTGTCTGCTGGAAGTGAAAGATCAGACTCTGTCCAGAGAGATTCAGGAGTTTGTGAAATCAGACCAACACTCAGAGGAGAAACTCTCTCCTGCTCACTGCTCTACAATCTCCTACATGCTTCAGATCTCAGAGGAGGTGCTGGATGAGCTGGACCTCAACAAATACAACACATCAGATGAGGGCAGAAGAAGACTGATACCAGCTGTGAGAAACTGCAGAAAAGCACTGTAAGCATTTAATTATCAACAAGTAAAATCTTAAGTAACATGTGCACACACACACACACACACACACACACATATATATATATATATATATATATATATATATATATATCAACTTTTTTCATAGACTTGCTGGCTGTAATCTGTCAGATCAGTATTGTGAAATGATATCATCAGCTCTACAATCCTCAAACTCTGTCCTGAGAGAGCTGGATCTGAGTAACACTGACCTGCGGGATTCAGGAGTGAAGCTGCTCTCTGAAGGACTGAAGAGACCAAACTGTCAGCTGGAGATACTGAGGTGTGTAAAAAACATCAAAACAAATGTTTAATTACTGATTATGTTTATTCTGTAGATGATCAGTCTGTTGATTTGTCTGTCTGTAGGTTGTCAGGCTGTATGGTGACAGAGGAAGGCTGTGGTTATGTGTCTTCAGCTCTGAGTTCAAACCCCTCACACCTGAGAGAGCTGGATCTGAGCTACAATCACCCAGGAGAATCAGGAGTGAAGCTGCTCTCCGACAAACTGAAGGATCCTAACTGCAAACTGGAGATACTCAAGTATGGGGGGCAGTGTAACGCATTGAGTTGTGTGTGTCTGTGGCAGGAGTTTTCAAATTGGGACACTCATCATGATTCCTCCATGTCCATGCCTATATTTCTTCCTTTTGGATTCAAATATTGGCCAGGATAAATATTTACGTTTGTTACAATCCATATTTATAGATCAGATTTATTCTAACATATAATAGTGGTTTAATATAGTGAACTTTTAATAATTATGTTGCATATTCTCTCTAATAATTTGTCTCTTTCTAGTTTGGACCATGGAGGCTGTTTCAGAATCACGGCAGGACTAAAAAAATGTAGGCCCTGTTTCTCATTCTGTCTTTCAGACTTATTTAACAGTGTTATGAACTATTTTTGACTAAGATGCCTTGTGTTCAGATGCCTGTAATCTCACACTGGACCCAAACACTGCAAACACTTACATTGAGCTGTCTGAGGAGAACAGGAAGGCAACATATGTCGAGGAGCCGAAGCCGTATCCTGATCATCCGGAGAGATTCGAGGGAGGTGAGCGGGTTCTGTGTCGAGAGAGACTGACTGGGCGCTGTTACTGGGAGGTTGAATGGATCGGCTGGGGTCACGCAGCAGTGGCCTATGGGGGAATCATGAGGAAGGGAGGCAGTGACTGCAGATTTGGATACAATGACAAATCCTGGTGTCTGGGCTATTCTGATAACAGGTTCACTGTCTGGCACAATAAGAAGCGAACTGACTTATCAAACCCTTCTCCCATGTCTAATAGAGTAGGAGTGTATGTGGACGTGTCGGCCGGCACTCTGTCCTTCTACAGCGTCTCTGACACACACACACTCACACACTTACACACATACAACACCACCTTCACTGAACCCCTCTATGCTGGATTCAGGGTTTATAATTCTGAACTGTCTCTGTGTCAGATTTAACAACATAGAGACACTCTTTATAATTAAATCCATGTAAATTTAAAGTATTATAAGTCACCCTCTTGTCTGATTTTTTTCCTTAAACCTTTTATGATAGTACAGTTTCTGTGGCAAAGCTTCTGCATTGGCTCTCGCTCGCCTTGCCCTTTTCCAATTATTCCACTGCTTTACTTGCAAGGAGAAGAGAAGAGCATGCTGAAAAGAGTTTAATGAAGGTGATTGGGGAAAGCTTCACAGGTTCTGCTATTGTTGTGTTTCGCTGGGATCTTTTACAGTCATTGTATTTTTTTTTATTCACAGTATTATTCAAACTCATTATTACGCACACTTGAATATGTATACCAACTCCTACTCCTTTAAACTACTAAAGCCATCTAATGAGTGAGCAAGAGTGAGAGTCGGCACATTAAATACTTAAAACATGTCATTTATTAATGAAATTAAACTGTATGTGCAAACTCCAGAGTGATGAAACCTAAAACAAGCTATAATCTGTATTGGCATAACAATATCATGTATGAAACGGACAAAAAGTTGTAAAATAAATAATAAAATAAAGTCATGTGGCTGTCTCAATTTCATTTCAGTATATTGTCCATAATCATCTAAACAAACAAACACATTTATGTCAGGTACCAAAAATTCACTATTCACCCCCAAGATTATAATAAATAATGAACAAAACAAGAAGACTGCCAGCTGACTCACTGTTATCGTTGACAGATGGTGGTTATCAACAAAATAATGTTCTCAGTGTATCGTGGTGTTGTTTTTATTCAGGACTGTATTTCTAGTCTTTTGTTTTGAACATCCAAAGCAATCCAAATGATATTATCTAGTTCATATAACAAGACAATAAAATAGCTACTATAAAAATTAATAACAATATACTATAAGTTTTCTAACCAGATATACAGTAATATACATCCCTAACACACACAATGCCACTGAGATCTGCTACTCCTCCAACACCCAGCAGGTGGCGCGAGTTTCTAACCCCGTTTATCCAAACCGAGGCCTCGTTTGACATTAGTCACGTGATTTTCACGTTAACAACAACACGAGCCCGTAATCGCGGCTTCATCTGCCACGCCCATTTCCTCTCGACACGAGCTCGACGCCCCTCGGTTCACACGTCACATCGGTAGAGCTGGAGCTCGAGACTGGCGGAACCCGAAACACACTCGAGCTCACAGGATCATCGCGATGCGGAGTCAGATGCGCAATGAAGATCCGCGGCTCTGAAGTGTGTTTGTCACTGCTGGTGTGTGTGTCACTGGGTGAGTCCAGCATTACTTTGTGTGTGTGTGTGTGTGTGTGTGTGTGTGTGTGTGTGTGTGTGTGTGTGTGTGTGTTAGTGGCGATAAAGTGTGTGTTCCTCTAGTGCTGCTGTAACATTGGCTTTATCTGGCTTCAGACGTGCAGGGCTGTGTGTGTGTCTCAGTTTGTAGTTCAAGTTCATTTCATTTATTGGTGTCAGTAGTGCGCGAGCTCGAAGGGTTATTCACCCAAAAGTAGTTCTGCTTTTGTTTGATACTCGCCCCCAGTCGACGGTGGTCAGGGGGTGTAAACAGTGCAGCGCTTCCGGGTTGTGCGTCAGAACGCGGCTCAGTATTGGCAGGCTCGTGCGTCACGTGACCAGAGTCAGAGAGCCTGACGGAAGAGAAAAATAGGGCGAATACTTTTCTTCATAACATTAGGGCTGAACTGCAGTTACATGGACTATTTGAGCGATGTATTTAGTGATTTTCTGGGTGTCGAGCGTGGCCGTCGCAGTCTATGGAGGAATAGAAAGCTCTCCCGTATCGTGTGTTCCGAATGACGGAGGTCTGACGGGTTTGGACCCACATGAGAGTGAGTCATTACTGACAGAAACTACATCATAACACACACACACACACTCACGGTTTCAGTATCTCGGGGGAAAGTGTAGGTCTCGTGTTTTGGTTTCATGTTGAAAGGGTGTGTGTTTACTTCTCATCTATTCATTAATGCTGTGTTTTTGGAGATATAAAGTGCTTTTGTATCCATATAACGTTACCACACAATTCCTCAACTACACCATTAGCTTGCTTATGAAATATTTTTTTTTGATACATTACATTTATGCTCTAGTACTAGGCTTTCATTTCTGTGTAAAAAAAAATTCAGATTTATGCTGGATTTTTTTTTTGATTCATCAAGTAAAAAAATATTTATTTATTTTTTTCACATTTCCCATTCATTTCAATGTGGGGTCATATTGACACCGAAGACCAGAAGTGTAAACATTTTTTTAGATACCTTCAGAACAACAGAATCAAGCTCAGTGTGTGTGTGTGTGTGTAGAATGTATACTATGACTACATAAATTATATTATGAATATAAAATAAATTATGCCAGTTTTCTTCATTCAACTGGTACCATGAAACCCATTAAAGGATTAGTTCACTTTCAAACTATGTTTTGCTGATAATTTACTCAGGAATGTTTTCCTCAAAAACCTTCATTTCTTTTCGACACACATGGATATGTTGGATGACATGCGGGTGAGTAAATATCAGCAGAAATGTTTTTTGAAAGTGAACTACTCCTTGAACATATTCTGTTTACTTGTTATATCCGTCATATCATTGTTGTCGTCTGCTAGGAACAGATTAGGTCGTCTAAATAAAGTGTCATTATTGTTACTGGTGGCATTGTTGTTAGGCCGTAGACTACTACAGCAAACTCATGCGATTGACCTCTGGCTAAGCCATGCTGATGAAGCGAAGTGACATGATCAACACAGCTTGAAGCTAACGTTAACGTTTTCTAATGTACGTCTAATGTTAGCCTAATTTTTACATTAGAGATTTTAAAGATAACCTCCAAATATGTTATTGACTTAACTTAGATCAGATGTAGACATCCGTGTTTAATTCATCCGTGTTTAGTTGGTGTTGTGGTCTACCGCTTAACTTTATCCAGAGCAGACGCGTATCTCGGTTGAGATGTGGTTTGGGAAAGGGTAAAACACACACACCGTCGTCCAGCCTCTCGATAAACTAGTGCCGGAGCTGCATGTACCCCATACACACCGTTTGACTGTTTTATACTTTCATTTCATTTATTTTTCTATTCTCTGTTCATGGTAATGCAGCACGAAATACCACAAGAACAATTTAACAAATCCAACAAACACAACTAAAGTACATATGACAAAAACAACAGGAGTAGGGTGAAGAAAATAAATCTTATTAACTCCTACCCCATTCCTATAAACAAGATTCACTAATTAGACGACCTCACCGACATAACATGACAAACACCAAAAAAAAAAAAAAAAATATATATATATATATATATATATACATACACACACATGCACAGACTAGACCAGACCAGATCTAATCTACTTTCCATTATAACACATTTTTTCTCTCTCTTTGTTTATAATTATTATTATCTATTAATTCTAATTCTGCTTACATAATAGGCCACCAAACAAACAAAAACAATGATGCAATAACAACAGATCCAGCAACCAAAATAACAGTAAAAACATTATTGTTGTAATAATTTTATCAATTTTCACATTCATTTTTATATAAATGAAGTATCTTTTGTTTATAAGTATTTTAAATTGTAGGATATTTGAAGAACATTTTAGATAATTTTCTAGAAGATTCCATCTTTTCAGACCAGAAACTGAAACACACATTTGTTTGAGGGTATTTCCAGCAAGAGGTTGTGAGACTGGATGCTCCGCTCCGGCTGTGAAGGCACTCTCTGATTACACTAGCTCATAATAATGCCATCAGATAGACTACATTTGTTTCTCATCACTTTAAAAAAAAAACAAAACATTTTTTCCTCTTTGTGACTGTGATCTGTCAGGATTTTTTTCAGTAATTTATCTTTAGTAACACTAGTGGAAGTGATAGAAATAATCTACTAAATAAAATGTCTAACTGATTTCTTCAACCATAACCGTGTGCTTATTCATATGCTTAAATTTTGCATACTTAGAGAAGATTGAAAAATGATTTAAAAAGTCTTTTATGCAGTAAATGTAGGCTAATCATCTGCTTTTAGAAGATAAAGCCTACAGACAGTTTAGGCAAGGCCAGGTCAGGGTGAGGGTGAGGGTGTGGTCCCGGACCCAGACCTCAAGATTGTGTCAGCAGTTCATTTAATTTATTAAATTAAATTAATATAAATGTCAAATAGCCGACAATTAATTTATTTTAAGCTAGTAAATTCTTGACGACAATTAACCGATAATTGAGTTAATTCTCAGTTTAATCTAACACAGTCCATGACATGTTTTATGATAGTGAAGAGAAGAGAAAGTGTTTCTGGATCCAGTGCTGCTGAGATCGATGCGTCTTCAGCGGTTTCTTGGATGTGGTTCCTGACTCTGCAGCTCTGGTTGAGTTACATCCTTCCTCCTGCAGTCGTGGTGAAGGTCTGAGAGAGAGATTCTGGGCCTCTTTCAGAGACAGTTATTCAGATTGTGATACTAGTTTTGGAAATGTCTCCAATACCAATAGAAATTCTGCCTTCGGCGAGTATTTTACCCATGTACCGATCCGATACCCTTTTCACAATCTCTTTAAGCTTCGCTCAAACAAGAGAGAAAGGGTTTTGAAAAGAGAGCCAACGAGCGATAAATATATCCTACAAAATTATCGAGTATATTATGCTGTTTTTTTATTATTTTATTATTCTAGTTTATTATTATTTTATTATTCTAACCAGCCATTGTCAAAACTGAAATGTTGTGTATTTAAAAAAAATTCTTTCTGGACTTTGAGTTATAAAGAGGATCTTTTCTTATATTATATTCATATATCATTCTTTAGATTTCTAGATTTATTTGTTGCACTTTATTATACAGTTATATTGTAAAGCTAAAATACCTTTTCCAGTTTACAGTGTTAGATGTGTGTGGCTGTATTTTAAGCTCTTTTCACTTAAGAAAAATAAATAAAATAGTGCTGTGAAATGTATTTTCAGATAATTAAAATACTCTAGTTCACTCTATATATTGTTCATATTTAATTAAGGGATAAGTCTGAAGCACACTGTGAAATAATCCTATCAGTTCCTGCAGTGTTGGTATGAAGTTCAGCGATATAGGCCTTCTGCAGCAGAGAATCGTGGGCTCCGTCATCTGTAGAGTATTATCTTTGAACTTCTGCTTCTGTATATCTCTGTGGCATCGCTGTCGAGGAGTAATTAGCTGGTGAAGTGGATTTACTTATTGTAGAGTTAACAAACGTTATCATGAGCATTGTAATGTTTATCATAATTCTAAAGCAGATGTCTTAACAAATGTTGAACGGGAATGTTTTTCCGAGCAGTTCATTCATCCCTATGCAAGATCGCTGTGGACATACAGACAACGAGCGCAGCGCTGAAAAGGGGCGGGGCTACATACGGTCTGTCGATCACACTCAGGTATCGGATCAGTACGTGCCCGGATCTGGCTGACATGCGTTGTGGTCGTGTGTTGGTGCAGTCTGATCTGGATACAGCTGTTTTATGTAAACCTCGGAATATAAACAGAAAGACTAGCATTAGCGTAGATGCTGCTCTTATGATATAATAAGCACAACAGGTGTTATAGGAAATATACTTTTACATCTACAAAAGCTCTATGTGACCTGTGAAAACCTATATGTGACCTTTACTAAACGTGTGTGTGTGTGTGTTAGCTCTTGCAGATTGTATCCGTCCTCAGAATGTCTCTGTCGTGAGTCTGAACACTCAGTATGTCCTGCGCTGGGACTGGGCTGATGATCCACAGCACACAATCAACGGGACGCTCACCTTCAGCGCTCAGTATCTCTCGTAAGAACACCGCTTTCATACATCACATCAGCTTTATTCATGTCAATCATCTCATTACAGAATTACAAAATTAAAAATAATTACACAGGCTGGACAGGTCATTAGAGATTCATAAAAATATGTTTAATTTCCATCAAATTTCTCATTATTGTAACTGTAATCCAGATGTTTGGTTTTATTCTTGCTCTTGATGTCACTTATTTCTGCAACACAAATAAATATCTTCTTAAAGGTAGTACAACAAACACTATTTTGATGTGTAATATAGGATCATTGTTCTACGTAGTAATTTATGTAATTTTGCATTATAATAGTAGAGATGAAGTGACACTCAGACACTCACACTCACACACACTCATGTGGTGTGTCCTCCAACAGGGGGTTTCATTCCCGTAAGGCTCCTGATAAGCAGAAGTGGAGGACGGTGTGTGCCGATGTCCAGGAGCGGCGCTGTGACCTCACCGACGCTGGACTGAACTATTGGGGGATTTATCTTCTGCGTGTGCGGGCCAACACGACCCCGCCGTCCTCCAACTGGACCAGCATCACCTTCTGCCCAGATAAAGATGGTGACTAACCCGTCCGCTGTGATCTGACCTCTTGACCTCTGCGGTGTGACCACAGCTCTGTCCTTCTCCAGCTGATCTAGGTCCTCCGTCCAGTGTGAAGCTGACCTCTAGTGCAGGAGATCTGGAGGTCGCCATCGCTGACCCTCTGAGGAGCAACAACGAGTCCATGAGGACACTGGTCCAGGACCTGCAGTACCTCATCCACTACTGGAAGCGGGACCAAGGCTATCAGGTGTGTGTGTGTGCTAATCACAACCAGTTAGACTGAATACACCAGTGTCCTGCAGAGGTCAGCCCGGGTCAGACACACCTGTCTGGGGTTCATTGGTCAGACACACCTGTCTGGGGTTCATCAGTGTCCTGCAGAGCTTGTTCAGCTAGTTGAGGTGTGTTTGAGTCGGGCTGGACGGCCAGTGGCGTTAGTGGACAGCACATTGGTCAACAGCTGTTGTTTTAAACTGTCCTTTACAAATAAAGTCTCATTGTCAGTCAGTGTGTCCTAGTCCAATCCCTGATGTCAGCATCATATCTGAGACTACATCATGTGTTCAGAAGTTCTTTTAATAGCATGATGACCTCATCCTTCAGAAATATGTTGGTTTCTAATATCTATCCAGATTAGATCTTTATACAGATCCTACCGCTTTAAGTACTGTAGTATTCTTCCACAAACACTGAGGTCTGAATATGATGATGTCACTGATTGTGGACCAGTAATAATAATCTGATGGTGTATTTGCGCTGTATCTAAACCCTTCCCTGTGTTGGTGTGCAGACGGCTGAGGTCTTGAAGACGCAGATTAACGTGGTGACCCTGTCTGATCTGGAGCGGTGGACGTGGTACTGTGTGAGAGTTCAGAGTCGCTACGACTTCTACAACAAGAGAAGCGTCTTCAGTGACACACACTGCGCTCGCACCGAAGGTCAGCAGATCACACACACACACACACACACACACACACACACACACACACACACACACACACACACACACACACAGTGTGCTTTCTAGTGAAATCATTAAACCCATACTTCAGGATTTAGCATCAAGCTTTGTATCAGAAAACCAGTAGTGTTTCCGAATTACTGATGATTAAAAATCGTCATTGGAAGATTTTTGGGCCAGAGGCTAAATCAAATCAAATGAAGTTATTTTTATTTCTAAAGCACATTTAAAATCAGCCTTGTTTGGCCTGTGCAGTGCTGTACAGTAGAGTGATCCAACACTCCAGCCAGTGTCCCGCATGTTTACACTGTGATCATATGGGGCGGATCTCACTCACTGAATGTAAACATCCTGTCAGCCATCTTTCTGTTGAAGGGTGATTCCTCAACTGTGGTACTCTTTCAGAGACAGTTTCAGAAAATAAAATAAAATAAAATATTAGTATCAGTTGTTTTCTCAATCTGTCTAGATAGAAACCTTCCCTTAGTTGGGTGTGATGATTTGTATTGAATAATATATATATATATATTGGCATTTTTATCTGACAGCCCATAAAAATGCCCAAGTTCTCTTATTTACCAACAATATTGTTGCAATAATAAATAATAAAATATTTCTTACTACCTTAACTTAATTAATTGTATGTTTTTTTATTTTTACATTAACATTTTAGTATTATAGCCCAAAATAATTTGCAGTTTAGCACGAACAATGTCATTTCCACCACAACCTGTCTTTACCACCACAATGAACACCGTGGTGGAAATGACATTTCCCCCCTTTTCCTCTAAAATATCATGCTATGTTAGCCTGTTAATATTAGTTTTACTGTTAGCATTTAATATACACAAATGACACATTATTAAATTAATTTTATCCAGTTATTTATACGTCCACGTGAAATATGAGCCGTTTGGAAATGACGACTAATCTCAGTTTTAGTCATATTTACCTTGATTTTTCTTCTTTTCGTCACCCCCTATAGAGGTCACCCTCTCACCCTGCCATGTGTTCACTGTGGAGTTTCTGTTGCTATGGTTACTGAGTATTCAAACCTAAAACATTGATCTCAGGACTCTATTTTGTACAGTGTGGCGGAAATGACAGTGAACCCAAGGGACAAGGGTTATACTTATGAAAAATATAAAAAAAGGTGAATAAATATTGCAATATATAATATGTATAATTGAAATAGATATTATTTTATCATTTGTACTTAAAATCTACATTATTTAAATTTTTAATTTAGAATTAAGCGAGGTTGAAGGTACAAAGTCTGGTTTAGGGACAGGGGGAAAACAGTAAAAATCATGCATAAAACTCCTCATATTATATAATAAAAAGAATGATTGAACCATGATAGATTTTTTGTAAGTTCCTGTTCCCCTTAGGGTGAAGTAAGTCTGACAAAAACAAAAAAGAAGAATTTTTTTAGATTTTATTATTTCATCCAGAGACAAGTAAAGTAGCGTAGTTGAAGAATCCCCCAGAAGCTAAGCTAACGGCTCTTGGCTCGGGTCTGTGTATGACGTTTGTGTAGTAGGCTGATCACGATGCTGGAGGGAAGATTTGAAGTTGAAATGGCAGAAGGGGATTTGGAAGATCTGTTTGGAGAATCTCAGCGATGCCATCTTCCTCTGGTGACATCAGTGAATCCGCTGAGCTTTGAGTGTAAAAGTGTTAATATTCATTATTTTTTAAATTAAAAGTCCCTTTAAGAAGGGTCATATATGGTTGTTAATAACTCTTCCTGTCTGAGAACAGATTTCTTGTGTCATTTATGAGGCCCTCCTCCTCAGCTCCATCATTCATATGGTTATTCAGCAACATCTGTGACATTTATTACCCAGCATTCATGGGTCTCGTTCCACAAGGCTGAATCTATGCGTCAGGGGTCGTGGCTCGTCCAGCCCAGATGACTGAAGACTGATCTCTGTGTGTGTTTCAGGACTGACTCCATACTGGCAGATCTGCCTGTACTTCCTGTTGTCTCTGGGGCTGTGCTTCCTGCTGCCGCTGCTGCTGTGGTTTATCTTTCACAAGGTGTTCAAGCCCATAAAGAGCGTCTTCTACCCTAATGTTCATCTCCCGTCTCACATTCAGGAGGTAAACACATTTAAAACATTCTTACATGCTGTGATATCTCAAGGTTTCAATGAGCGTTGATTAGAGACGTGTCCGTTAGTTATGCAGAGATATGAACTCTGTCAAAATACATTCATCAGATTTCTCCAGGAATGACAAAAGACACATTTCTTTATTAAATTAAGCACATTTTCCTATAATTACCTGTTGTAATAGGGCTATGCTGGTGAAACTTCTGAGCTTGATTCCTGCGATTGCCTAAATAAACTCAATATAACCCAAACAATAAACTGGAAATAATAGATTATTCTAAATAATTTTAAAAAATCTACTTGTCCTGCATCAACACACTTGATTTGATTATTGGGCATTTACGAGGCCTTGATACCAGTCGGTGTTAGCCGCATGTTGGCCCTGTGTTAGCTGTGTTAGCTGTGTGTTGGCCATGTTAGCTATGTTAGCCATGTGTTAGCCATGTGTTGGCTGTGTTAGCCGTATTAGCTGTGTGTTAGCTGTGTTAGCTGTGCGTTGCCATGTTAGCTGTGTTAGCCATGTGTTAGCTTAGCTGTGTTGGCTGCATTGCCCGCGTCGGCCGTGTCGTTAGGATGCGTCCGATATGGCAGTGATGTCAGTTCCTGAGATTATGACGAGTCGGCTCTGCTTTCTGCTCCAGTGATTGAGTTCTGTAACTCTACAGCCTGGAAATGAACATTTGTTTCCACACTACAGCCTTCTAGATGAACATCAGATGAGCAAACTCCTGAATCATTAGCAATGAGTTCAGACCCGTCAGAGTGACCATTATAAACGTGTGTCCGCTCTCACACCCGCCTGAGGCCCTTCACACCAGCAGTGATATGATCACATGACCACACAGGCAGATGATCACATGACCACACAGGTAGATGACCACATGACCACACAGGTAGATGACCACATGACCGTCCTCTGTTACGGTCTCCGCTGTGCTGGAGCCTCTTGTTCTCAGGCTGATTATGAAAGCTCTGTCGTTAGCGTGTCGTTAGCGTGTCGTTAGGATGGCGTGTGGTTTGGTGGTGTGTTCTGAATGCGAGAGCTGAGGTGTGTGTCGTCTCTCACCGCGCCTGCAGGTGTTTCCGCTCCAGCTGCTGCTCAACCACTTCCTGTTACCACACGCGTGCAGAAACCAGACATCGCTAGCGCTCGACTGATCAAACACATGTAAACTGGGACACAAGACTGGATTAGAGAGCGGATCAGTTCAACTCTCTGCTCAAAGGATCCTCAAGAATAACATCCATCACAGTTTCCACTATAATAAGACTGTGTCCACACTGATCATCATCATAACTGTGCTGATCATCAGATCCTCATATTAGAGGGATCTCTGAAGGGTCATGTGACTCTGAAGACTGGAGGAATGATGATGAACTACACTTTACTGTATAGAGAACAGCTGATGTACACTGGAGGAGTATTCCTCTGTTTCTCTGACTCCTTCAGAGACTCCTTCAGTTAGGGTTAGTGTCAGTTAGTGTCAGTTAGGGTTAGTGTCAGTTAGTGTCGGTTAGTGTCGGTTAGGGTTAGTGTTGTTAGTAGGCCGGGAGCCAGGTCCACTCCTCAGGATGTTTTTTGCTACATTATTTCACTATTATTTGCTATTATCTTATACCTCGGGCCATCAGCAGTTGATAATGACCACCCCTAACTCACCCCCGTTTGACCTCAGGGCTGAAAAACACCCTTTAGGGGAAAAGCTTTTGGCTGAATTATGTAATTGTGAATATTAAGAGACTGCAGCGACATAGATGGTCATAAAACCCTAAAATTTTGCATAGTGTATCCTGACACATAGGGGAAACTAACAGAAAAACATTCTGGAGATTGAGAACCTTTTTACTGTCAAATATCACCCTCAACATACCCCAAAAGACAAAATAATGTCTGTCCACCTGACTTATTGTCATCAAAGAGGATCATTTTCAAGCATTTTATTATACTTTTAACTGCCACTAATGTACATTAAAAACTTCCCAGGTTTATATGCTTCAATTTAAGTCCAAGATGACCTTCCTATCTAGAAGATCACAGCTGGGATAACCACTGGACCTCAAATCAGAGAAAACCGAACTTTCAAGCATTACCATTCCATACGGATATTTGCATATTCACAATATCTCTAAAAGAGCTGAGACTTGACTCATCTACTGCTGTACTGTATGAAGATTGAGTAATGTTATGACCCGAGGTGGACTGGGGTCAGGGTGCAACATACAGTACATTCACCACAAAATCTATTAATCAAATGTGAGATTTAAAGTCCTCGCAACACAAGGAATAAAGACGACTCTCGTGTGCAGTCTGTTATCAGAAAGACAAACTTCAATAGAGTAAACGCTAATAACCTTCTGTAAAGGTAAACCTTCTTTAGAGCCAAATAATGAAAATGATTTACTTTACAAGTATAATACTGTCAGCCTCCTCTTCCCACATAGACATAAACAGGTAACTTCAGACTTAAATGGGTGTAATTAAAGAAAGCTTTGGGATATAGATCTATAGATGGGCTTGTTTTAAAGAAGACGTTTGTCTTGAACAGCTCTGACTCTCCTGGAGTTGAGGAAGGAGATCCTGATTAAAGCATGTTCTCTGTGTGTGTGTGTGTGTGTGTGTGTGTGTGTGTCTCCAGCTGTGGTTGTCGGACTCAGAGACTCCTCATCTCCTGCCTCCTCCTCCTCCTCGCTCCGGCTCGCTGTGGGATCATCTGGACGTGAGCGCTGAGCCGGACTCTATCCTGCAGATCTCCACGCCGGAGGATCAGGACGCCAGCCTTCCCAGCAGGCACAGCAGCGGAGACTCCGGCTTCAGCTCCACCGAGGAGGACTCCAGCGCCCGCCAGCTCCGCTCCACACACAGGTCCAAGACAGACACGCTGCACAGGGAAGAGATGCATGATGGGACGCTGGAGATCTGCACTTGACTCATGACAGTCAAACAGACACGACTCGTTTTTCTTCCTTCAGATCCTCTTGTTGTTCATGTGACCGCAGCACTGTGTAAATGCTAAACCTGTGTGTGTGTTTCAGCCATATTTTCATTTCTGTATTTAACGCATGCAGATTCTTTATGATTCTTATAGAATCTTTATTAATCTCTTCGTTAGCTTTACTCTCATCTCTCCCCAATCTCAGATTAAACAGACTCTATCACACACAGTGTCCTGTTCCTCTTCAGGTCCTGCTGTCTCTGCTGTTTGTTAACCCTGTTCCTCTTGTTTACATGCATATTTGCTCCAGGAAGAGTGTATTCATTCAAATGTTTGTCTATTTTGACTCTTCTTGCATTTGTTTGTTGTAATAATAACAGTGTGAGGCTCTACAGCACGCGGAGAACAGCATCGATGCCAAACCACCAATACATCCAACCACAGGGGAAATGCTGATTATTAGCTTTTCATCAAAAAAGGTAACATTCAAAAACATCTGCTAGATGTTATCAAGTGAACTCTATCAGATGACCTCATTTAGACTGGTTTCTCCACCACTATGGTCAAACTTCCGGGTTCTGGACTGGCTGCAGTAACACGTCTCTGTCCATGCGGGGGCGCTCGCGGTCCAGTGCAGAATGAATGGGAGTCAATGGGGTTTCCCCCCAGAAATCCACTTTTCTCAGGATGTAATTTTTTGTCAAGTAATTTGAAAGTTGCATTCAAAAGGGAGGGCTAAGATAATACACTCAGCTGAAAATTGCATTTTTAAGTTCACTTATCTGTTCTTTTTTTTTTATTATTCAGAAATTGTATTACAATAGTGCAAACAGGCACCTCTTAAACATCTGGATCATATCCAATAATGTACAATTTCAACACGTAGATTAATTCTTGCATTAACACAATAAAGAGGGAAAGAAGAGAAAGAAAAAAAAAGAAAGAAAAAAAAAGCAAACAGATTCTAATCATCAAGGTACATGAAAGATCTCATCATATTTCTTCAGAAAAGAAAGACATTTTCTATTATCAATTTTCCTAAGAGATTTGATTAGATAATTTACTTCACATAAAAATTCATTAAAAATTGGAATTTTCATGAGAAATCTTTGCTTGTGAAAGTAAAATTTTGCCACAATAATCAAGAAGTTGACAGTAGATTCTAAGGACTTGTTTGGACATTCAAAATGACAGATGATATCCTTGATGCAAAGACTACCATTCATATTAACTTTAGAAAAACAATACTTATCTGTTCTAAAAATCCGTTCAAAAATGTGATGACGTCACACAATAGCAGAATGCTAGCGTGTTCCAGCCAACAACGGCCTAACCTGTAATACATCAAAAGGACATAAGTACTCGTTCTCGACTTTTGGTCTAAATCCATATTGAACTTGCGGAATCAACAATAAAATCTATGTTAATTTAACGACACGCAGGTGAAAGAGACACATTTAGCCGTTTAGCCCAAAACATTAAAAATTCATAAAAAACATCTTCATCAGTTCCACAACACACGTGTGCTCCAAGAACTCACAACACCACCAAATACAGAAACGCACTGCAAATAACCAATAACACGGTCCACAACGGAAATGTTTCCGGGGAACCAAATAAGTGACGGACCCGACTGGGACTCGTTTTATTGCGCGTGAGCTTCCCTATGCCCTACTCCCTTCAAAGGGCAGACGGCAAAGCTCTTCAAGTGGGACTTTGGCGTGAGCATGACACTAGTGGGTCATTTATGGAGCCGTTTGGAACTTGATGAAGGAGCAACAACAGACAACTTAATGTCATTATTTTTACCTTGGATGTTCCTATGACAACGCAGCACTTTATCCATCAGCTGTATAATATAATGATTAACATAACGGTTGCAAATAAATTATTTATTTTTTTATTTTTACTTTATAAAAATCTGTTAAAATATCTGTTTTATATATCTGTATGTCAGTGCCGTACATTACCTAACATTTTTAGAAAACTTTTCTTATGAAAATTAAAACATAAAATGAAACTATTTGTATAGTGTAACTGATGTATAGAATAATATCTTGCCTTCATGTTCTTCTAGATCCTTTTTATTTATTTAGTTTAGTTTTCAGATCATTGTTCTTTTCTCATTTGTATTGTGATGACATTGAACATATTGTTAACACATATTGCACACAAGTTGTATGTCATAATAATTTGAATCTCGGTGTTGTGCGGGGGAAAAGCCAAAAGAAATTCAATAAAACAAAGTAGAATTTTGAGTAAGCAAGGAGTATAGACGAACTATAAAAATATCATATTATAATATAATGTATACATACAATATTATTTTAATAGTATAGTTTATTTATAAAAAAAATATATAGGCTTTGAATTCTTGTCAATAAAGGTTTTTTTTTGCTGTAAGCACGTCCTGTGGTTCCATAGATATATACACTAGACCTCACCTTGGCTACGGCAGTTCATTGAAACGAATGCGTCAATAGAGCCGCCATCTTGAAACAGGGGAACCCCTCCACTTTAATGCATCAGTGTCAATGTAGTAGACACAAGTCTAGAAATAAAATCACCATAAATCATCATGAATACGATTTTTTTTTTTTTTTGGTTTGTTCCAACGGTCAGACATGTATTTATATTGATTCCAGAAATAATTATTTATATTTTTTTTTAAAAATTCTTCCTAGTTCAGATTTCATCCGTGAACATCATTCGCTGCACAAAATTCCGCCACCATCAATGAATTCGAAGTAAAGACAGAGACAGCAGCGTTACCTAGTTACTTCCTATGACAAGACCCCTGTTCCAAGATGGCGGCGGTTTTGACGCATGCTTAGAGCCCCAAGGTGAGGTCTAGTGTATATGTCTATGCTGTGGTTCCAGTTGGGTCCGTCACTTATTTGGTTCCCCGGAAACATTTCTGTTGTGGACCGTTTTATTTGCAGCGCGTTTCTGTATTTGGTTGTGTTGTGAGTACTTGGAGCCAGAGGTGTAGTGGTAAAAAAAGAGGTGGGTAAACTATAAATTCTGGTGGACCACGACGTGGTCACCATAAGGTGGGCCACTATCTACCGGTGTATGTGTATCCTGATAACATAGGGAGGCCTCGACATTAACCCTTTTAATACGCCTGTCCTTTGGACAAGTAAATCTGCCATTCATTTGTCTGAGTAAAAAAGTTGCTTGTCCGGATTTTTTATTTTTATTTTGTGTGTGTTCATTTATTCTGAAACAATATTTTAATCAGTGTTCAATCAGCTTTGATATTTAAATCACATTATTTTAATATCTGCACCTTTAAAGGGCATCCCCTCACCCAATTTTAGTAAATGTATGCTTCGTCTTTCATTTTAAATTCTTATATTTGATCAATAAATTCAATTATTTCGAATAATAAGACACTATGGGCTGTTACCCTAGGGGCTGATCAAATTAAATCATTTACACTGAAAAATAACAATTGCATAAAATAATGTTATGAAATTTATTTAAATTTACATAAGAAACTTGGAAAGAATGATCCTACTTTTAAACATATAACACTAAATCGCCAGTAGGTGGTGGTAGGCGACCGTCTTAATGAGTGAGTCATTGATTCATTCATTCAAACGATTCGTTCAAACGACTGATGTTTATGAATGGCTCATTGAATCTTTGACTCAATCGATTCGTTCAAAATGCTGAATCATTCAGTAATGAAAACACGTGTGAGATGAGATGCGCCGTGGTTCTGCTGTGATTATTGTTTGGAACTATTTTCGCTGCTGAAACAGAACAAAAACAGCCAATATTGCATCTAAAATGTAAGTGATTTAATTTTTACTGTTTATTGAACTGTTGTAGGAAATCAATGTCACATTTTCTATCGTGATGGTGATATGGTGTTCAGGAAAAATAATTTAGGTTGTTTATCATGTCAGAATTATAAAAACTCTATTTAGATTTTCATAGGCAGTAGCCTATGTTGTTAACTGAGTGTTCTGCGCTCATTTGTGTAGATTTCTGCTCGAGAGGCTGCGCGAGGGTCAACAGTGCAACCTTACCGTCACTAATTACTAATTAATAGTAAACACTGATAGTAATGCAGCGCAATATGAAAGAGTTCGTCTTAGGTTTTTCAACCTATGAAACTAATAATGAACAATATGAAACTAAAACGACACAAGCTTAATTTAAAATGTCTTAGGAAATACATCCAGGATATTTTGAGGTGGATAAACGCACTTTGGAGGTGGGTAAACGCTATTTCCAGATTTGGGAGGTGCGTAAACGGCGTTTACGTACGTTTAGCCTCCACTACATCCCTGCTTGGAGCACGCGTGTGTTGTGGAACTGATGAAAATGTTTTCTTAATTTTTAATGTTTTTTTGTATTTGAACGCGTTTTTAAAGTTGCAAACGTTTTTTTGTAAATGCATTCGTCTTCATCAGGTTGCAGCGCGGTGAGCTCTCTCGGCCACCGTACAGAAAGAGCATGAGACACACTCTTGTGGTTTAGCCCGCCACTGTCCACAAACTTTTCAAAACAGAGAACTAAAATAAACAATACATTTCCCAAAAGTGAACAATTTAATTTTAAATGTATTATTAGCCCCTCCCCCTGCCCCTCAAATATTTATACATCTAGAGATGGCGTTAATGGGACAAAAAGTATTTTAACCACCGCATGGACTGTCTACTGGGGTTCGCGTGTCCAGCGAGAGGACGTGTTTGGTTTGGACCCAGGTTTGATAACAGTGAGTTAACAGTAACACATTGCCCGCTGATTTACAGAGCTGCTGAGATCTGTCTCATTATTTATATTTTCTGGAGTGGAGCACCACAGAGTTAATGCTCTATTTTCACCCCTTCTATGTTTTTCGTTACGGAGCTAACAGGGTATATTGATTATTTCTCGCGAACTGACTGTATATTAGTTGGAGAGACTGGAGCGCGCTCTTGAGCCAAACTGGAGATTTTTCGGGTGAAGTTCATGGACTGGGACAGAATTGTGTGGAAATTGTGGGGTTGCACTCAATATTATATTTCTCTCATAATATTCAGCGCTCAGCGCGTCAAGCAAATGAACGTGTGTGTGTGTGTGTTTTTCTGTTGAATGATTTTCTGAAGATTTGTTGTGGTGTGTGTCATTGTGATTAATTGAGCATGCTTATCTGATAAAGAAAACGTTAAGGATGTGTTACGATTGAAGTGTATGATTTTTCTGATTATTGCTTTCATTCTAAGGACCCCCTTGTGCATTTATAGTGACACATCTGTTAAAAACAAAGAGAATTAAATGGTCGAGTGACAATTTGTACAAAATGAAATTCACTTTAAAGAAAGGCTTTCTTCAAAACAAAACTTGATGAAGTGGTCAAAATCATGTCTGACATCTCTGTTCACTTTTAATAATCAACATAGATGGAAAAAAATAACATTATAATATTTTAACAAATATTAAATTAAATGTTCTTATTTAAATGCTACAACACATAAGGGCTAGACTATCTATATGAATTTTGCACACATATTAAGTTGAAAAACATTTGTTTACTTGCACAGTAAAACATATTTGCAACTTTTTTTAAGTGCAATAGTTACTTTTATTTATTTAATTTTATTTTTTTGCACACAAAATTGCATTCCCAGTTTTCTTTTTGTCTGGTACTGCCCTTAAAGTGTGTGAAGAGATCAAATATCTTAGCCATCATATTGCAAATGATTTAACGGATGATAAGGACATCAATAGACAGTGTCGTAAGATATATGGTCAGGCTAATGTGCTGGTACGTAAATTTGGCATGTGTTCTCCTTATGTTAAGGTAGCTTTATTCAGAGCATTCTGTACACCTCTATATACTGTGAATTTAGGAGTACTTGAATGCACCAAGACACCGGAAGATCCAGTAACATTTTGATTAAATTTACAGAGTCAATAAAAAATAAATATATAAACACATGTATGATTTGTTCACAATAAGATATGCATTCAATAATATCGGCAGGAAAATAAATTCACCCTGTCTGTTTTATAGATTAGCTATGCTTTTATTATCTATTTTCCGCCTCTACTTCCTGTTGTATAGGGGGGCGGGGCTTGCGGTTATTGACGTGTACTGGCTCTGTCAGAGATGCGCGAGCAGCTGGAGCTACAGCTGATCATCCGAGGAACACTAACTAGCTAACTAGGTGAGTTCATCATCTGCTGCCTTAGACACACACTATATACACACACTGTCACACGCTGTTGAGAGTTTGATGTTTCATTCTGTTAATGAAGCGAGAAGGCGCCGCTTCATCTGTTAATAACTGCCTGATGACGCTCATAGGCGCGCGCGCGTGCTGACTCCTGACGTAAGAGACCAGGCGCGCAGCTGAATGTTTCGGCCTCTCTCTCTCTCTCTCTCTCTCTCTCTCTCTCTCTCTCTGTCCTCTCTCTCTCTCTCTCTCTCTCTCTGGGAGTCGTGATGTTGATCTGTTAATCTAATGCTGGAATCACTGCGACGGAAAAGCAGATCAAATAATATCATACTCGAATAATAATTATTAATGTAACTGACTGAACTGTAGAAGGGGAATGAAGTCTTCTGAACGACAGAAACAGTAAGGTATTTACAATAACTATAAGTTATTACTTTTACAAAAAATGCAACAAGCTTTTTATATTAATAATTTTTATATTATTATTTATATTCCTATTTTAATCTGCATTAATAGTCTTTAGTCTATTTTAGTCTGTCATTCAGGTTCATGATTGAAATGCTAATGTCACTCCTAAAACTGCAGCATATGTGGATGCGGGTCCTCTTAAAAGCACCAAAACCAAAATTCTAATAAAATAAATCACGTGTGTGTGTGTGTGTGTGTGTGTGTGTGTGTGTGTTTGAGAGAGTACACAGAGTGCTCCCTTTACCGTCATATAAACAGACACACTGGGTGGTTTGAGCCTGTGTTTGGCCAGTATGCTGTGATCCCAGTGACTACAGTGTGGATCTTAATGGGAGTTGTAAGTATAATAGTTTGATATTCTAATGAGTTATTGCACAGAGAAGAGAGGGGTGAGTATTTCTGGCGAGGGCTGTGAGAGCGGACGGGCTGCGGAGTCTTCAGTCCAGCCCAGGATATTAAGAGTAGAGAAGCAGAGGCTGGGATAAGGTCAGCTTTATTGATTGATAATTCCATAATCCCACAGGAAGAGTGTGAGGATAAGGGGATAGGGCTCAGGTCAGCAGTACTGCGCTGCCTTCTGTGTGTGTCTGGATCATCATCTGTAATCTGTGTTATATCTGCACTGGGAGCCCATTCAGATCTTCAGACTGAGTTGAATAATTCATATCGCTGTGCATTATGGGTACGGCTGCTGACTCTGAAAGCAAGGAAGGCCTGGTGTTGATCATGTAGGCATCAGTGCAGGACACTGAAGGGTTTAGATCCGTCTCTGCTCTACCTCAACCTCTGATACCAATCTCTCATCTGAAAGAATGTTTAAAGAGAAGGTTGTCCCTAACCCTGACCCGTCCACTGACGAGTTGATTGTGAAGGTGTGTCTAATCTGCAGTGTGTGTGTGTGTGTCTAATCTGCAGTGTGTGTGTGTCTGTGTGTGTCGTGTCTCAGGTAGTGATGATGGCTACAGATAGAGGGATCGTGGAGGACTGGCTCTCAGAGTTCAAGGTAAGTCAAGCAGCATGCAGTATTAAGGCTTGATGGTGTGTGTGTGTGTGTGTGTGTGTGTGTGTGTGTGTGTTTCCAGATAAACAGACTGCTGCTTCAGGACGCTGGGCCTTATTATCTTGAACACACACACAGTGGAGGATAGCACTGTTCATCCAGGGGAATGCTATAATGTTGGGCTTCTCAACATACTAATCAACATATTAATCATACTAATCAACATATTAATCATATTAATCAGATCTGTTGGGATTCTCCTCCTTGCAGTATCCCCCAAACACACAAAGATCTGCAGAAACTGACCCTAGAGTCTAAACTGTGTAATTAGCAGCATGATGATCAAAGCAAATGTTCAGACCTTTTAAATATCTGTGTTTTATAGTTTCTGGAGTAGATGACGGTCGAGGCTGCAGGAAATGACACGCTCTTGATCGTTTTTAACTCTTTCTGTAAGCCTGATACAGATGATCTGAACACATCTTTAGATCTGTGTTGGTGTGTTTTGAACCCAGTGCTGGTTTATGTTGTGATGATGCTGAATGTGTGTGTGTGTGTGTGTGTGTGTGTAGGGTCTGTCTGAAGCGCAGCTGTCCGGCTATGCTGTGATCCTCCTCCAGAAGGAGACGCTGGTATCTGCTCTCTACAGGGTCATCCAGGACCCCGACACTGAGGTGAGGTCTCACACACACACACACACACACACACACCCCTCCTCTGACCCCTGATCATCTCCTGTGTGTTCTCAGCTGCTGGAGCCCGTGTGTCACCAACTCTTCGAGCTGTACCGCAGTCCAGAGGAGCGTCTGCGCCACTTTACTCTGCAGTTCCTGCCCGAGCTGCTCTGGGTCTACCTGCGCAGACGCAGACACGCCAGCAGCTGCATAGAGGCCCTTCTGCTGGGCATTTACAACCTGGTGAGTGTGTGTGTGTGTGTGTGTGTGTGTGTGTGTGTGTGACGCGGGATATGTTCTGTATTTAATCAGGCAGTGAGAGTGATGTTCAGGCCATAGAGCAGGAGGAGAACTGAAAAGCTTTATAGTGATAAAAGAGGCTGAAGAACTCAAAGCAGATCCTTCAGTGTGTTTGAATGTATTGTAATATGCCCTCAGTGTTTATACTGTAATATGCCCTCAGTGTTTATACTGTAATATGCCCTCAGTGTCACACATGTTTATTGTATATTTTACAGGAAATTGTGGATAAAGACGGAAACAGCAAGCTGTTATCTTTCATGATCCCGTCCCTGTCCAAACCATCCATATATCACGAGGTAAACCACACGTGTAATACTCATACGGCCTGTTTACTGCTGCTAAACTTCTAAACTCAACTAGTTTCCTTCCTCAAGCAACACACAAAACACCAGTTCTGCAGAATTAAAGATTGACGTCATTCTGCAACCTTTTCAACTTACCTTTTTTCTAATTAATGTTTTTATTTTTAGACATCTAATATAACACTTTTAACCCATGTGTTCCCCGTCTGTGTTCCCCCGTGATCACCCTGAAGTTAGTAGTTATAGAAAAGTTTAGATGTTTTATATCAGTTTTAGTCTGTACACATCACACTCCAGACGACTGCACACACCAGAGATTATAAATATATTCCTTAACAGAGGGTCGTAAGGATACTCATCTTTTCATATCATCCATTTATGATTGATGTTTAATGATTTATTTGTTTAACATTATTATGATGATGATGATGTTAATTGTGCTAATCTTCAGGATGTGTGGTGTGCAGTGTACAGTCTAGGACATCCTGAGACTTCAGTCATATGATGAACAGCTCTCAGCGTCAGGTCTCCGCTCTCAGACGATTGGGCATCAGACTCTAACCCAACACATGAAGGCACTGGGAGAAATGGAGTCAATGCCCCATATATATATATATATATATATATATATATATTCACTGCAGAATTCTTTGTTCTTCATGTCACAGTTCACCCTAGTCATCATCCTCTTCACTACACTTCCCAGCATCCATCCACCGCCCCATCCAGGCGATGCTGAGGAGGAGGAGGAGGAGGGACGACAGAAGCTTTCAGATCGCTCAGGCTATCGTAGGCTAGGGTATGACATAGAGCGTGGATATGGAGATACTTCTGATTGGCTGGTGCAACAGTGTTGAAAGAACCAATCGGTGTGGGAGATGGTCTATACGTGCCATAAATTTGAATTAAAACCGTAAGAATAAAATATACTCAGGTAAGCTTACCTTCGGTCTCTACCGTTCTGAATCTATTCTGTTCCACTTCTGAACCACACGGAGCGAATCTTTCACGCTGGCTCCTCAGTAGTCCGCTTGGCCCGATGCCGTGTGTCTGAGGGGTTTAGTCCGATTGTACGAGACCTGAGACCTGATGTAGGTCTTCCTGAGATCTAAAGCTTTCAGTCTGAGGCGCAATGCCGTTTCATCATATGACTGAGGTCTGAGGGTGTCCTCAGATGTACACCGTGGTGTCCCTGATCTCTGTTTAGTGTAAACGTGTGTGTGTGTGTGTGTGTGTGTGTGTGTGTAGCCGTCCAGTCTGGGCTCCATGGGTTTGACGGAGGGCGCGCTCTGCCAGCATGACCTGATCCGAGTGATCTACAGCGGCCTGCACCCGCAGAGAGAGACGTTCACTGCCCAGAACAGGTCATTGGTGTTTCCAAAGGATAGATGTGTCAAATGAACGAACAGATGTGTCAGTAGTTTGTACAGCTGACTCTGTGTGTAATGTGTGTGTGCAGGTTTGAGGTGCTGTGTTTCCTGATGCTGTGCTATAATTCAGTGGTGGTGTACATGCCGCCCTCCTCACACCAGGCCGTCTGCAGAATGAGCTCCCGGTGAGACCCCCCCCCCCCCCCGTTATATTAGAAGCAGACCGCCGCTATCATGACCGCGGTTCTGACCCGAGTCCGTCCGACCCCAGAGCTGACCCCATTACAGGGATGAACAGGGAGAAGGGCTGCCAGTAGATTAACATTTTTAATCACCATTATCCCCCCCCCCCCCCCCCCCCCCCCCTTTGTGAAATGATTCTTGTTTAGCACTATATCCAGCAAAGGAAACCATCAGATTGAAGGTTGATTCTCTCTAAATTGTATTTTCTGCCACTTTTGAAGGTAAATTTTGGTTTCTTTCCAAAAAATTAGACTTTGAGACTCCAAAACGACAGAATAAACAAATGATATGAGTCCATACAATTCATAAGTTTATGCACACCAGAGTTTATGATTATAAACAAGTTTATGCACACCAGAGCATCCATGAAGAAAACATTACAAAAAATCTTTTCAGAATTAGAGTATAGTATATACACTACCAGTCAAAAGTTTAATATCGGTAAGATTGTTTATGTTTTTGAAAGAAGTCTCTTCTGCTCACCAATGCTGCAATTATTTGATAAAAAATACAAAAAAACCCAGTAATATTGTGAAATATTATTACAAATTAAAACAGCTGTTTTCTATGTGAATATATAGTGAAGTGTAATTTATTCCTGTGATCAAAACTGAATTTATCATCATTACTCCAGTCTTCAGTGTCACATGATCCATCAGAAATGATTATAATATGATGCTGAATAAACATTTATGATTATTATCCATGTTGAAAACAGTTTTATTTCAGGATTCTTTGATGAATAGAAAGTTCAAAAGAACAGAATTGATCTGAAATGGAAATTAAGCTTTTGTAACATTAATCACTACTATGGGGTCAGTTAGAATTTATTTTTTATTTTTGGGGGAAAGAAATTAGAAAATACTTTTATACATCAAGGATGAGTTAAATTACTCAAAGGTTACAGTAAAGAAAGATTATTTTTCAAATAAATGCTGTTCTTTTGAACTTTCTATTCATCATAGAAGTTTAGGAAAAAATGACTGTTTTCAACATTGAAAATAATAACTTATTTTAGCATAAAATCAGCATATTAGAATGATTTCTGAAGGATCATGTGACACTGATGTGTAATCAACAACAGTAATGATGTGGAAAATTCAGCTTTCAAATTACATTTTAAAATATATTAAACTAGAAAACAGTCATTTTAAATTATCATAATATTTCACAATATTACTATTTGTCTTTTTTCATCAAATAAAGCAGTCTTGGTGAGCAGAAGAGACTTCATTTAAAAACATAAAACATCTCACTGATCTAAAACTTTGTCCGGTCGTGTGTGTAGAGTTCAACAGCACAGAGCTTGTTTAGATATTAGACGAGTCGAGTTACGATACCGAACAGGACCACATATAACGGACTGACGCGTCTACTGTACGACTTCTGTACGTCACTGCAGTCGATCCTAACATTGAAAAGACTATTCTCAGCGGTGCGATATGAAATGAGTTCGTTCATCCGTTGTTTTCTTGATGGAGAATGAGTCGACTTCCAGATCCCTAATCCCGCAGTGCCTGGCAACAGTGTGAAATACTTTTATGATGAGAGGAAACTAATATATCAATATCCCATAATAGTCAAAGTCTATGATCATTACTAATGGGAATCCTATAACCTTTGAAGATATATCAATAATCAATAATTACCTTGATTACAATCAGCATCCTTCATCCACATACGTTAATGATGCGCTTTGACATGATTCAGGAATCATATTCCAGAACGTGGACAGTCCTGATGGGGAGATACATGTTCAACTGGTGTGTTGTGTAACTGGGGTACTGGTGTGTTTTTTAACGGGTGTGTTGTGTGACTGGTGTGTAACGGGTGTGATGTGTAACGGGTGTGGTGTGTGACTGGTGTGTTGTGTAACTGGGGTACTGGTGTGTTTTTTAACGGGTGTGTTGTGTGACTGGTGTGTAACGGGTGTGATGTGTAACGGGTGTGGTGTGTGACTGGTGTGTTGTGTGACTGGTGTGTTGTGTGTGTGTGATGTGCCAGGCTGTGTGTGTGCGGGTTCCCTCGGCAGCAGCTGAAGGCGTGGACGGCTCCCTGTATCCGTGTGTTGTTGGACCCAGAGTTCATGGTGCAGATGCTGACTGCGGTCTATCATGCCATGTGAGTGTGAACACGTCCCATTCCTCCCAGTCTGCCCATGTCTATTCCTCTGTCTTGTGTGGAAAGAAGCTGTGATCAGCCTTGCTCTGGTGTTTCACTCTTGTGTGTGTGTGTGTGTGAGATATAACGGGGAGTGGGATGCCGGGAGAGAGGCGCTGGATGATATCCTGTACAGAGCTCAGCTGGAGCTGTATTCTGAGCCGCTGCTGGTACGCCTCCACACACACACACACACACACACACACACACACCTGTGCTGTTCCTGTCTGAGGGATATTGGACTGAGCTCTGTCTGTCCTGTGACCTTTAGCTGGGCACGGCCATGAAGAGCTCTCTGCCCGACTGCAAACCAGACGGATCCCACCAGGGGAAGAAGATCCTGCAGGTGGAGGAGACCCCCACCATCAGACGGATCTCCCACTGCACCATCACAGCGGCATCCATCCGCAGACTGCGCTGGAAGAGAGAGGGTACGCTCACACACACACACACACGCCTGACCGGATCTCACAAACAAACGAAATCCACAGAACCAAGAGACATCAAACTAGAGAAATGCTCAGAGATGCAGTGAGATCAACTAACAGAACTTTACATCGAGTGAGAGGGTGAACCAGGCTTTGATAGGCAGAGCTAATGAAGTCCAGCAAAGGATTATGGGGAATGGAGTCTGTGACGGTGTGGTAATGGTCCGGGTTGGTCTGCTGGTGATAGTTACAGGAGCGTTCTTTCATTGCTTTCTGTATATATGTATTTAATAATAATTTAAATAACAGATTATTTTCATGCTACTAAGAGGAACAATGTAAAGTTGTCCGTTTAGTCATTGGCTTGATTTACCGACACATAAATGGTTTTGAGATTAAGAACATCTGATATCGTATATCAGAAATCACTGGTCTCAGATCAGGCCCCTAGAGCCAGGTCCACTTGCAAGAGCACTTTTATGACGATAGATGCACTTCACGTACTTCAGGAAATGTACAGCTATTCACTGCCATTATAAAGCTTGGAAGATCACTATCAGTATCATCCGTTTAAGAGCATATCTCTTCGATTTACATACACGTGTTAAGGGTCATCTAGAGGAAAATCATGATGTTGTGAATTAGGCAAATCAAATAATGGCATTGCAGGACAGTGAAAACCAAAACCTCATATTTTAAACTGATGAGTTAGATTTGAGGTAATGTATATAGATGAAGTTAAAGATATAGACTTGGCCATCACCCTCTGTATCTTCCTTCTGGTCCATTTGTTTGTGGATTTGCCTGCTATTTTAGACCATTAAGATGTTAAAAAGTCCACTCTCAGTTATAATGATCATTGATGATCTCTCATTGTCTCAAGCACTCTTTGGTATAAAAGAGCACTTCATTGAACAAGAGTTAGGTTAACACTTGCAAAACTAATCTTATAAAAATTAAAGTCTCAAAAAAAAGAAAATAAGACTAGACGTGTGTACCAGGCTGGACTGGTGAATCGTGCATGTCATGGGGACGGCCCGCTGTGGTTAGATTGCCGGTGGACTGAAACCTCCATTTGTAGATTATTTTACATGCAGGGGAATCGTAAATTAAATAGCTTGGCTTTAAATCACTTTCCAGACAACAAGCCACATCAGCCTGTCTTCTGAGGGGCTCGGGCAGCTCTTTTGATTGCAACATGATGGACCTATGAACATAAATGGGGGTACTGCCATGCCTGCCCTGGTTCTCCCACCCCGATCCCTTCTCATTTCCGGAAACTGATCACCTTCACCTGTTCACTATTGCCTCTCTCGTCATGGCTCATATTTACACTCACTCTTACCTGAACACCATTGTCTTGTCTTGAGTTTGTAAGAAATGACTACATTGTGTGGCGTCTCCTAATCTTCTTCGGCTGTGTGTTTCCTGTCATCACAGGGACTGTGTTAGTATTCATCCATTTCCTGCAAGTTACTGTGATGTATCTGTCCTTGATTATTGCTGTTTGTCTGCTCCGGTGTGTGACGGTCTCGATAAATAGATATATCTATAGGTAGATGGAGAACTTGGAAGTCTGCTAGTGTGTGATCCTCCCAGATTTTCTCTGTAAACATTGACACAGTGTATGTATACCTAGTTTTTTTAAAATCTGTTCACATTTTAGAAGTCGAGCAATATATCCCGGCCTTAAATCTGATCAGAACGTCTGAGCTGTGTTTTGTGGATGTAGCTTAAAAGTTATAGAAGGATTTAGTGATAGAGATTATAGTCTCATATTATTATATAATAATAATAATAATACATATTTTGTCTGTACACCAGATCAGTATGTGAAAAACTGTGCTCTCTGGTCATGTTGTTCAGCGTGTTCCCGTTGGACACAGACACTAAGAGGCACATTCCCTGTTCTGTTACATCCCAGATTGTTTTGACTTCTCGAGTGATGCAGAGTTCAGCCTCACCATCGGCCCCAGCCGACACGCCCCCTGGGATCCTGCAGCCAATCATGAGCCAGGAGGGAGGGGCTCTCTCACAGTCACACACGAGGGTAGGCAGGGGGTGGAGTCAGATCATGGAGGCGGGCTTTCCCCCTTAGACTCCCCCAATAGACTCCTGTAGGGCACCTCCGCTTTCCTGGAATGCACCTCCCCAAAACTCCTCAGAGTCATGCCAAGCCCTCGTAGGACATCCGTGAGTGAAGCATGGGGCGTCGAAGCGGTCATTAACCGACAGGTCTCCTGCAAACACAAAGTGCAATTAAAACATTGATGTAAATGTTAATACAATTCATTCATAGACATCGAAAAGCTTCACAAATTTGCTGAAAGTCTGAAATCCCTTTCATGCAGAGATGAGATTATCTTATAGTGTTCATATAAATGTAAGTGCTTAATACATTATGTAAGAACCAATTTCCTGGATTGATAAGTTTATTTCAGTAGTTGATGATGCAATATTTCTAATTGATATTGATTGATGTAACGATGTGGAATAATTAGATTACCGAATGATTCTCAGTGCAGCTGTCCCCAGTTTAGTTTTTCCCTCTCTAGGGGTCAGTGTTGTCATCACACCAACATTCAGATCTCATCATCTGCAGAGTGGATAGAGTGATCACATCCGAGGATCTCTCTCATTAAAAAAGCTGTCATTTGTTATTGGTCAATACGATGATTGAAGTTTATTAGAACGTTCAAATTAAAAGATAAAAAAGTATGTGTTAGTATTATCGTAATATTAATTGCAATTAGGTGCAGAAATCTGTGCAATTATTAAATTTACAGCCCTAGTTTATTTAAGTGTCTTAATTTCACTTTGTGTTTTTTAAAGAGACTATTCACCAATTAAGGCCCAAACAGCCCTTATTATTATTCTGCTCTGCATGGACACGTTTCATCCCTGAGCTTGTCGTTTCATCTTGACCGTTCTTACTGAGCATGCTCAATGTGTCTGATTATCCTGTCGATTCTTTAAACTACGTTTATCGGCCTGTGGTGGACTTCACCTCACCAGGGCAACGGCGAACCGTCCAAGAAGACACTTCCACTTCCTCTACCCTTCAGAAGAGTGTGTAGACTCTTTAGCGCTTCCTGAGCTGTGCTGCATCAACACACACTCCCACAGTAATAATGATTATTAGCGTTCGGCCATGCTGGACACAGCGGAGGGAATCGACACACACTCCTACCTTGATGATCATGCTCAAAAATCAGCAAATTAAACAAGGTTTGCAGAAGCTGAGCAGTTCCCTTTCAGTCGGTCACGGTCGACGCCACTCCCACTGAACCGACTAATAGGAGTCTCACCAGAAAGGCCAATCTACTTCGAGTGAAACTAAACGAGCCAGTGAACATTGGCATACACTGATGTGCAGAAGCTGCTCTGCCTCGCAGTGTGTGTGTGTGTGTGTGTGTGTGTGCGCTGTTGGTTCTCAAACAAAATAACACTGGTTCCCGCGGCGGTAAATGGCGAGTGTGTATTTGCTGCTTTTAGCCGCTAAGAGGCGCTAAAACATGAAACACATTAGGCTACATCAGTGAGGCTGTGCAAGAGCAGAGGCCGTTATCTTAACAGTGTTTCGACGTTAGCTCAGTGGTTAACTCAACAACACGAGCCTCGCAGAGCCTCAGGCGATCCGACATCGAGTCTCAGTGTATGCTAACCGATACTGGCTGACAGCGTTTCTGCTTTACTGTTCTTGATGCTTAAATAGGCAACGTTATTTATTCAAATTCAAGCATTTTGTTTAATTATCAATGGCACATTACAACATAAATTTGCTTGATTCCAGTAGAGCCGACACACAGATGACAAAACTGATGAAGGAAGATTAGCCGATCGCGTCAGAAAATGAAGAGGATGAAGCTTGTCTTCAATCATTCCCTAAATTGAGATGACTGACAGTAACACCCGGCCGTAGGGACAGAGGAAATGTTTCAAAACAGATCCATTGGACAAATCAGAAAAAGACTGATTTTGTTGACTTGGCCACACTAACTGTCGGTACGGGTTATTAATTTACAACAGCTGCGTCGAGTTTAGTTTATTTTCTTTGCGATGCAAAATAAGCAACACAATCTTATTCTTGCGACATTTTAAATGATTATTTTAAATAATCAGCTTCATTGCACCCAATTAAAGTTAAATTAAACAGCATTTATAGAATAATTCTGAACTTAAATGAAACAATATCGCAACATTTGGACAATTATCTCTGAAATTATTTGTTCTTTTTTATACATTTAAATTCAGGGTGATTTAACTTCATTTAATGATGAGATTTTCTCTCTTGTCCTTTCCTCATTGGCAAGCGCTCATACACGTTTGAGTAGATCCTTGATGCCTCTCGTTGTTTTCATATGGATAATCAGATCATATTTATTCACATTTAAAGCTTTAGTCATTTTTTGACATGCAGGACAGCTGCAGTTTCTTTGCTGCGTGTGTGAGCAGGAACAAACGCGTCCATAGGGAGGCACTGGAAGCTAATAATACACGGCCAATGAAATCACACAATCTCACAGATCTGATTGTATATTTAAGCGTGTCCTAGTTTTCCTTTATACTGATTGTCAGATTCCTATGTCCATCATTCCTGTCTGTCTGTCTGTCAGATCCAGACCAGCCCAGCAGAGACGAAGAGTCCTTCCTCCTGAACGATCCTGATGAGGGCTTCTCGTCCGGAGCGTCCAATAGCAGTCAGTCGAGTGGTTTCCGTGGGAACGCTGTGCCAGGTGTGTCCGGCCGAGGGAGCAGCTGTAAGAAGATCCGCATGTCCACAGAGAAACAGAGGAGAGCTCCGGTGAGCAGCAGCACCTCCTGCACAGCTCCTGACCGCAGGCCTGATGTGGGCTCGACGTCTCTCGACCGTAAGCCAGCCGTATCCGATGTGGGCTCCACGGCTCCTGATCGCAGGCCAGCCGTACCTGAAGTGATCTCCACAGCTGATCGGAGCTCCACTAGTGCTGAAGCGCGCAGATATTCCAAGCTCAGCCTGCAGGAGCAACATCTGCCCGAGACAGAGCTGCTCTCACCCAAACACACCCGCTCTCCCAGTTTCAACATGCAGATCATCTCACAGGTGTAGAACTGGATCCTCTACCACATCTCTGAACTTCTCAAAAGAATAATTTACCGTAAAATGGGAATCATCGTTATTTACTCACCCTCGTGATATTCCAGACCTGTGCTGTTTTCTTTTTTTCCATGAAATATAGAAGTGGTCCAAACGAGGAATGAGGCTGGGGACAGATCTACATGATTGAGGAAAACATGATCTTGGAAAGGGGAGTTATGAATCAGAAATGGCTTACGGTTGGGGCTGTTCCAGAACATCTAGAATACTACTTCAGCTGTGTGAAGGGGAAGAAAGTCGTACAGGATCAGAATGACCCGGGAGTAAATGAAATGTGTTGTTGTTGGCTGAACTAATGCTGCGTTTCATTAGTCCTCGGAAGTGGGAAAGTCCTGGGAACTTTAACTGGAACCCCACTCATGTCAGCTGCAGCTGGGAAACAGAGGAAGCCCAACCCTGATTCAGTCCCCGCTTTGACATTCCCCTTCCGAGGTTAATGGAACACAGCTCTATCCCCTAAACCCCCTAACCCCTGACCCCCTGACCCCCTAACCCTACAGCGAACAGACAGATCCGAGCGTTCCTCTCAGTGACAGGCCGACCTGAAGGGTGAGTTCTGGACAATCAGCAATAAATGATCATAGTTGTGTTCGTGTATCCTCTAATGCCTTTGTCTTATTTAGATCATATTTTTCATTAGTTGTTTTACAGTGTATTGAAATACTTTCATATAATGTTTGTTTACGGTTCAGACCTGTTGCTTTTACTATTGCTTGCTAGCTTGATTCATTTAGGATTAGTTTATGCCATTCAGAACGGCCTATAGATGTATACAGTACGGCTCATAGAGATTTTGACCAACATCAGATAATGTTTCCTTCTGTAGAGACCAGCGGCTTTCAGCAGTGAGTCCATGAACTTCAACATATACATTATGATATTTCTTGTTTACCTGTAATACTGTATGCTGCCTTTGGACTGAATGATCAAACGTAATGTACTGTGGGCGGTCGGGGTTGTATTTTGAAGACACTTTAATTGAAAGGTTTCAGTGCTGATCATAAACTAGAGGTCCATGGGTGTGTCCTCATAGAGATGGTCTGCAGGTCAGGCTGTTCTGGGACTGAGGATTGTGGGATCAGACATGACGTTTGTTTCTATAGATGGCCACACTGTCCAGCCCTGATCTAAGGCACACAGGTACAGATATAGATGTAGACCCTCTCGAGAAACACAGCAAAAGATGTCCTGTACTGCTGTTGTGTGTTATGCGCACTATATGTGATGTAGTTCCTCTCTCTGGTCATAAACTCATATGAGTGTGTGTGTGTGTGTGTGTGTGTGTGTGGTCTGTCTATGTGTTTCAGCATAAATGTGGATCTGTACAGTGTATTCCTCTGGTAGTTTCAGGCTTCACAGATTGAGGTCCATGATGTCGAGTCTCTGTTTGTGTTATCTTTCACATACACACAGCTGTAATGTGTGTGTTCATGTCAGCATGACATCAGTTTCATATCTCGTTTCAACATGTCTCCAGTGTTTATAGTGGTTGTTGTAATCAAAGCTCCCAATACAGGTGCACTACACATACCGACGCTGAAAAACAACATGTGAGATTATACTGTGAATTAAACTCATGTCCGTGTTAACTGTGATAAGTGTCACTGTGTTTAAATGATTTTGATATCAAGTGCCTACTCAATACCTGGACTTGTTCTTGTCACTATTGCATACATTTGCAGGATAATCTTGGGAGCCTTCTTCTTGATCTTGGACTGCTGTGCAGAGCTGATGGAGTGTGTGTGTGTGTGTGTGTGTGTGTGTCCTCAGCGGCCTTTAGGGGGCGGTGGAGTTACGCCGAGGTAAGACATGTTTCTTCACTGACGGAAGTCATTACTAGTGTCTTTACCATGATCTTCACTTTAGATACTGATCCAAACAATGAGCAATTGACTTCGCCAAGACCCGCCCCCTTTAGTTACTGTTGCTATGTCTGACAAGCTGTGTTTTCACTGTTTTCATGACACATGTTCTCACCCAGTGAAAAACACATCGCGGAGCAAAGAGGTCACTGACTGACAGGTAGGACAGAGCCGGTTACTTATCATATGAAACAAAGTCTCAACTTTCAAATTTGGTTAAAAAAAAAATTCAACAATAAATAGGGATGCACCAAATCCAGGATTCAGATTCGGATTCGGCCGTATATTGGGCTTTTTTACAGGTTCGGCTTCTGCCGAAACTTAGAATCTAAACAATGCTGGGTTGTTTTAACCCATAATTGGGTAACATATGGACAAACCCAAATGTTTGGTTAAAAATGTAATTTAACATTTTAACCCAACTTTCACTTTCAACTGTACATTTTTTAATTACATTTTTAACTCCAACATTTGGGTTCGTCCATATTTGACCCAATTTTGGGTTGAAATAACCCCGCATTTTTTAGAATGTCAATGTAGAATTTTTTCAACTGAACCGAATCCTAGGCTCGCGCTACAAACGCCACGCTACGTCATTGTAACCCCGCTGTTGATTACGGGAAGGTATTTACTATGGGTGGAACGGTACACAGAAGTCACGAACTACACGGTTCGGTATGATTTCGGTACAATGGAGGGAAAAGCAAAACAAAAATACAGAAGGCATTGCATCTTTTAAAAGCACAATATGTATTTTTTTCTGCTGTAAAAATAGCAAAAATAACTGTATCTATGTTATATATTTCTATTAGATATGTACTTACATTATCCCAACAGTTTCCACCAACTTTTAAATATGGAGAAATTTAAAGTTTAATTCGAAGACACAGACCGTTTCTTCATTTCCGTTTCGTCGTCTGTCTATGGCGTCATATAACCTTTGACTCCTCTATTTTCTCTAACTTCCTAGGGAACCCGGCGAAGCCACCAAACACAAAGGGGAACACTGGACTACTGCCAAAAAAGCAAAGAAAATGACGAAGGAAAAAAAAGTAGTACGTATTTTTATGTGTGTAAATCACGTGCCCGCTCACTCTTAACAGACACTGTCCCCGGCGCTGCTCACGCATCACAGAATGTTCATAAAGCGCTCCCCGTTCACAGTAACTGAGTCGTCTCATTCGAATCAGCCAGCTGTTGCTGTCAGCAAGCCGCGCACATTGAATACTCATATGAGTCAGGCTACGAATGTAAGTTACGTGCCTGCCCCTGCGTGCTCACGCTTACTAAATAAACGCCTCACCTCTGGCCCACCACACCACAGCTCTGCTGGAACTCCATCGCTGCCCAGTGACTTGTTCTAAGAGCTGTGATTGCGTGCTCTATTTCCATTGCTGAGATCTCCGTATCCAGTTTGTTAAGGACAGCAGAAACAACATTCAAGTCGGCGTCCACAGGAGTGCCATACAGTAAGCTGTAATGCTCTACACATCTACTGGGAGGTCACTGACAACAGAGCCATCAGTGGCTCGCAAAGATGCTGTTTTTTTCGCTGTAGGACCCCGAGCCTCACTGATGCCTCTATACATGCCGCCTATGTCCCCAGTACTTGCACACCGTTCTACCTTCTCACTGAGGTCCTGCCAGTACTGTTCATAGGCCTGGCGTGTAAGATGCTTGACGTCATTTCTGACCTTACGATAATGAGCAATGGTGGAATCATTACTGTCTTGGAGAGCACTGAGACGGGCTGCACGCTCGTCAGCTAGGGCCGGGAGCAGAATAGCAGAGCTTGCAAGGAACCAATCAGGCTGTTTCCTTCTACAAAGGCCGAAGACCTCAGATGCAGCCTCCATCATGGAAACTCTTAGCTCAGCCCAGGTGTTTTCAGGAGTGTCGTCAACTCTGAAGGGAAGGCTTATATTTAGCTTTGGAGTTGCCCTGTGAATCTTCTTTGGGGTGAGCTTTAGAGTGCAGCGGACAAAGGCGTGGTCAGTGTCACAGTCTGCATACTCCTGTACGTCTGGACAGCATTGAGCTGGCTCCTCATGACAATAACGTGATCGAGTTGGTGCCAGTGTTTGGACCGGACCGGGGATGCATCCAGGTAACCTTGGATCTGATAGTCCCAGGTGAGAAGGATCCCAGAACACACTCCTGAACACTAATTGTTTCCATGATTTTTGACTCCCTTGTTCATTTTCAGTGGGCAGTCACTTTTGACCAGTCAGACAAATCAGAACAGAGTAGAGTAGTTTATAGAGAATAACTGAAAGTGTTTTTGACCTTTAATTTCACGTAAACCTGTTGTAGGAGACACTAAAACCGTTTTGGCAAAACAAGATATGCTTGTATTCTGTGAGCAACTGGAGACCCAGAATGAGACTGTAGAACAACAAACCCCTGGAAGGACTGCTGTATTAAATAAGTATTAGTTTAAAATGTGTTATTTGTGTTAATTTGTTGTCTTGTCAATCAGTTGTTGAAACCTCAGCTGGACCTTTGTCAACTCAGTTTTTGTCAAATTATATTAAAATTAAAATGGAGGGTAGAGAATTAAAGAATTTAGGACCTGGATTGTTCATAATAATCCTAACCCAGGGGGAAAAAAATAAAGCATGTGTTTTTTCACCAAGTTCCTTTACTGAACACCATTATTACATAATTAAAGACTCTACACGGTTGGATCAAATTAAAATAGGCTTTTTATTGCATCGGATGGAGTTGACAAAAAAATAAGTTAAAAGTGAATGAATTATTTAATTTAGAAAAAAAAAACATTTTCAAAAAAATGTGTTACTTGTATGGTTCATTAGCTGAGAGCTTTGCCTGCAATTATATACATTTATAATAAAATATTAGCTATTAAATAACTTTGTCCCTTATCTCCAGAATCAGTGATGTAGTCTACAGTATATACAGTGTATAGTGTGTTTTCCTCGTCTGTGTGCAAGAATAGCCCCTTCCCTCGCTGTCTCCACCCCCTCCGTGTCTCTGCCCACTCCGTCATATACTGACCTAGACTCTTCATCATCATCATCATCCTCCTCATCGCGAACAATAGAGGACCGCGGAGGGCCTGCGCTGCTCTCTCAGGATTATCGCCGAAATATAGCGATGATCGACAGCGTCGAACGGGCACCACACGACTGAAGAACGGAATACACACCGCGTCGCTGATTCCTGAACAGTTTGGAGAAAGATGGCGAACGACTCGCCCGCTAAGAGCCTGGTGGACATAGACCTCGCCTCTCTGCGCGTGAGTGCTCTTCTCACACACTCACCCAACACACACTCGGTGTCCGACAGGCCTTGTGCATCAGTAGTGTTTCAGTGAGCTCGAGAGTCGTGCTCGACCTGTGTGTAACTCTAATGCTCGACCTGTGTGTAACTCTAATGCTCATTGTTACAGTGTTACAGCCCTTTGTTCGGCGCGCGCTGTTCTCGTGTAAAGCATAATAACGGCAGCGGAGCGACACACTCTCGAGCTCATCGCATCTGACACACACATAATCATACGTGCTATCATCATAGAGTTTCTCTTATTAACCGATGTGGTGGTCATTTGTGTGATTTCAGGACCCTGCTGGCATTTTTGAGCTGGTGGAAGTGGTCGGCAATGGCACCTATGGACAAGTATACAAGGTCGGTCTCGGTTGATTCTTACAATATTTACATTGATCTTTACTGCACCTTCGAAACTGCTCGATCACTGTTTTACATCAGTGTAAAATGAACGTTAAAGACGAGTTTTCTCATGTCAGCCCTGATGGGTGTGATCTGCTGCGCATGCGCATGCGCACTCAATGCGACAAACATGACATTGATTATAAACTAGCTTTGAAGCAGCAGGAACGCCAGTGTTTCTCTCGTTCATAATGAGTCCTGATATGAAGAAGAACAGCTCTCGATCTGTGCATCAGCGCGTTATTACTGTACCGATGCTGTATTTGATATGTGTGATGAAAGAAGAACTGGCACTTACTCCAACATCACTATTCTGCCTCTATTTGATAGATTTTGTTTGTTTAAAAATAAGAAGAAGCAAAATAACTAGTAGAGTTAATTACTGTTTGCCATTCACATCATATGCAATTTTTCTTAATGATGCACAACATTATCAGGTGATAAAGGCTTAAACGTTGATTATGGGCATGAGAGATGGATATTTCTGTACAGGATAACCTACATCTGCTTTTTTCAAACATTGGTTATGTATTTAAAGAAGCAGTATGCTCCTGTTTTTGAACGATTTAGTATATGATATACACTTTAATTTAAGATTAGGAATATCATTATGTTAATAATGCAGTGCTGTTATTGTTAGTCCACCCCAAAGGGAAACGTGTAATATACGTGTCGTTCTAAACCCATACGACTCTCCTTCATCTTCAACACACAATAATGTACGTTTTGAATGAAACCTGAGAGATGTTTGTCTTCATGTTAGTCAATGCAACCCAAATCTTCAAGATAGTACTTGTGGGCCTGGTTTCACAGACAGGTTTAGATTAAGCCAGGATTAGGGCTTTTTAATTAGGACACTTAAGTAGCTTATAGAAATGTGCCTCAAAAAAACATTACTGGTGTGAATCTTAAGACAAAATAATGGGTCTGATATATTTAGAAGTCCCAACTCTATGCATGATTTGTAAGATCCCCCTCTCTTATAAATATATTTTATTGGACTGTCCTTGAACTACGTATAATAATACTATAATGCTCTTTTATGAAGGTATTTCACTTAAGGACGTATTTAGTAAGATTATGCCTCCAAAGGTCTAGGATTTTTTATAATATGTAATTTTTTAAAAAAGTATATTGTATACTTTTATAAATATTTTATTATATATTTATAATATAAAGTATATAAGTATTTATTGTATTTATACATTTTTGCCATGCAAATAGCCTTAGATGCTGACATGGCATTAAATAAAACTATCTATCTATCTAACTAAGATATGCTTTCAGTTAAAGCTAAACACGTGATACACCGAACCCGTGACCCTAAACCCGTGATACTCCGAACCCGTGACCCTAAACCCGTGATACACCGAACCCGTGACCCTAAACCCGTGATACACCGAACCCATGACCCTAAACCCGTGATACACCGAACCCGTGACCCTAAACCCGTGATACACCGAACCCGTGACCCTAAACACGTGATACACCGAACCCGTGACCCTAAACACGTGATACACCGAACCCGTGACCCTAAACCCGTGATACTCCGAACCCGTGACCCTAAACCCGTGATACACCGAACCCGTGACCCTAAACCCGTGATACTCCGAACCCGTGACCCTAAACCCGTGATACCCTAAACCCGTGATACTCCGAACCCGTGACCCTAAACCCGTGATACTCCGAACCCGTGACCCTAAACCCGTGATACACTGAACCCGTGACCCTAAACCCGTGATACTCCGAACCCGTGACCCTAAACCCGTGATACTCCGAACCCGTGACCCTAAACCCGTGATACACCGAACCCATGACCCTAAACCCGTGATACTCCGAACCCATGACCCTAAACCCGTGATACACCGAACCCATGACCCTAAACTCATGATACTCCGAACCCATGACCCTAAACCCGTGATACTCCGAACCCATGACCCTAAACCCGTGATACACCGAACCCATGACCCTAAACTCATGATACTCCGAACCCATGACCCTAAACCCGTGATACTCCGAACCCATGACCCTAAACCCGTGATACTCCGAACCCGTGACCCTAAACCCGTGATACACTGAACCCGTGACCCTAAACCCGTGATACACCGAACCCGTGACCCTAAACCCGTGATACACTGAACCCGTGACCCTAAACCCGTGATACACCGAACCCGTGACCCTAAACCCGTGATACACCGAACCCGTGACCCTAAACCTGTGATACATCGAACCCGTGACCCTAAACCTGTGATACACCGAACCCGTGACCCTAAACCCGTGATACACCGAACCCATGACCCTAAACCCGTGATACACCGAACCCGTGACCCTAAACCCGTGATACTCCGAACCCGTGACCCTAAACCCGTGATACCCTAAACCCGTGATACTCCGAACCCGTGACCCTAAACCCGTGATACTCCGAACCCGTGACCCTAAACCCGTGATACACTGAACCCGTGACCCTAAACCCGTGATACTCCGAACCCGTGACCCTAAACCCGTGATACTCCGAACCCGTGACCCTAAACCCGTGATACACCGAACCCATGACCCTAAACCCGTGATACTCCGAACCCATGACCCTAAACCCGTGATACACCGAACCCATGACCCTAAACTCATGATACTCCGAACCCATGACCCTAAACCCGTGATACTCCGAACCCATGACCCTAAACCCGTGATACACCGAACCCATGACCCTAAACTCATGATACTCCGAACCCATGACCCTAAACCCGTGATACTCCGAACCCATGACCCTAAACCCGTGATACTCCGAACCCGTGACCCTAAACCCGTGATACACTGAACCCGTGACCCTAAACCCGTGATACACCGAACCCGTGACCCTAAACCCGTGATACACTGAACCCGTGACCCTAAACCCGTGATACACCGAACCCGTGACCCTAAACCCGTGATACACCGAACCCGTGACCCTAAACCCATGATACACTGAACCCGTGACCCTAAACCCGTGATACACCGAACCCATGACCCTAAACCCGTGATACACTGAACCCGTGACCCTAAACCCGTGACCCTAAACCCGTGATACTCCGAACCCATGACCCTAAACCCGTGATACTCCGAACCCATGACCCTAAACCCGTGATACTCCGAACCCGTGACCCTAAACCCGTGATACACTGAACCCGTGACCCTAAACCCGTGATACACCGAACCCGTGACCCTAAACCCGTGATACACTGAACCCGTGACCCTAAACCCGTGATACACTGAACCCGTGACCCTAAACCCATGATACACTGAACCCGTGACCCTAAACCCGTGATACACTGAACCCGTGACCCTAAACCCGTGATACACCGAACCCATGACCCTAAACCCGTGATACACCGAACCCGTGACCCTAAACCCGTGACCCTAAACCCGTTCGTGATCTCAGCCGCTGCAGTATCTGCTCTGCCAGCACTTCTCTGGGATGAACAGCAAATATTGTGGGATATTTGAAAATGCATACGTCATCTTTATCCAGAAACAGCTCATCACTGTCAAACTGAAGCTTCTGTAATCCAGAGTAATAAGAGTGTTCAGCAGACTGAGGAGAATACACTCTAATAGTGTGGAACACTCCCATCAACATTATTCACTAACACACCGGTCCAATGAGTAAAAGATCCACAAAGATCAGCAGATCTAATCAATCATTTGAAGAGATGTTTCTGTCACAGCAGGGTCTGACATCATCGGGTCGTGGGGATATAAAGTAATGTCCTTAAAGCGGTCATGATTTAAAGAGCTGATCGTGGCTTTATATTTACTGTTATTTGCTCAGATTTATTTTTATGCGTGGTTTGCAGCGTTGATCATTCTCCAATCCCGTTTCTGTTGAG
Source organism: Cyprinella venusta (assembly GCA_038021265.1). Lineage (NCBI taxonomy): Eukaryota > Metazoa > Chordata > Actinopteri > Cypriniformes > Leuciscidae > Cyprinella > Cyprinella venusta. The sequence goes on along the minus strand of CM075867.1, from coordinate 149,744 downwards.
CTCATGCAATGCAAGGGCCAATCAGAGGCGTTGTGATTGGTCACCGTGGAGATTGGAGAGTGATTCATGTGTTGTGATTGGTCACTGTGGAGACTGGAGAGTGATTCATGCGTTGTGATTGGTCACCGTGGAGAGTAGAGGTGTTCAAAGCAGCCAGTATTTGTGTCTGTGTTGGGTTGAGGGGGGGGGGGGGGGGGGGTATTTGTATTTGAGTAAGGCCACGCCCCCTTTGTTGGGTTCTGATGTGTAATGATGGCTCATTGGTCGCGCGTCAGACGCTCCCGAGCCATTGGATGTGCAGTTGCCGCAGCTCAGCCTATGAGTGAGCCAGATGCTAAATGTGCTAGCTGCGCAGCTGCAAATGCATTTTACATAAAACTTCCTTTTCCTCGATTAACAGAAGCTTTGATGGAAAACACATTTGCTGCTGCACAGCTCTGGCTCACTGATAGGCTGAGCTACGCCAACTGCACATCCAATGGGGCGGACATGCAAACATGGATCATCTCCCGATCAAACTCCGCTTCCTGAAAGTTATAGAACCCATTTGATGTTCAAAAGTCTATCCAGCAAAACTAGTGATGCAGTTGAGTGTTTTTTGGTTCAGCCGTGCCCTCTCTGATCCTGTGCCAGTCTCCTCCTCCTGAACGTCACTCACACACTGCGGTCTCATGAGCAAACCCAGCTGTGTGATATCAAGTTTTTCTTGTTCCCGAATACAAATATTTGTATTAAGTGTTTGTTTAAGTATTGAAAAACACATTATTTGTGCCGAATACTGTACTCAGGTTCGGCTCCACCCCTAGTGGAGAGTGATGGTGCACACGCTCACTGACTGCATTCTGAACCCGTATTCCAATTCTCTCAGAGAAGATCCGATAAGAGACTGACGTTCAGTGTAGAGTTCTTCAGGGTGTTTTTAGTGTATCTCTGAAGGTTCATCCCAAATTGCATAATTATACACTACTCTGACGTTTTGTCAAGTCCTATTTATTTATTTTTATTGCGCTTTATAAAATACAGATTTTCAAAGCAGCTTTACAGAGATAATCAAGAAAATAGTGATTTATTGATGTGAACTGAGTTCAGTTCTAAACTAAAGATATTGTCAGTGTTCAGCTGAAGTCAGTTCAGTGTAAAGATCATCAGTTATTAAATACGTTTATTTCATTTCGTTCAACTGAGCTCAGCTCAGTTCTCGTACAGTGACAGGTAGGGTTGTAACGGTATGAGATTTTCACGGTATGATAATCGTCTCAGAAATATCACGGTTTCACGGTATACGATATTAAACTATCATTATTAAAATCATCATCAGCTACAATGGCCCTTAAATGAATAACACAGATATGGTTTTTGGTTGAACATGGTTTATTGTAACAGAGTTTTTTCAATAGTCTTTATGAAACTTATATTTATTTCCTCAGAAATTCTGGGTTGTCTGAAATAACTGGTAGAGCCTCCTGTAGAGAACCGTACAGTAGATTTACAGTGGAGATCATTCATGGTGTTAAAGCTGTGTGACGCTCCTGAATCCAGAAGTAGGAAACATGTGTCTCTTTTGTGAAGCAGAAGAAACTGGATCATTTGTTTATTATTGTGAGAGATATTGTCTGTTTGATATTTTAAAAAGTTTGATGGTTTTGGTGTGAATTTTTCTCATATGGGTTTACTATTGGTTTAAAATACAACTTCCAGGAAGTGAAAAAATGTGTTTTTTTAACTTTATGTTAGGATCAGCAGAGATTGCAAACTAGGAAGAATCAAATATAAGGTACTGGATCTGTTGATGTAGAGATGGGATTGAAAGGGTTGCTTGCTGCTTGTAATAAAATTGAGTTTTCATATTTTAAAATAGTTAATAATGTATTAGAATTTTCTATTATTTGGGCTGTGGAAAGAGTTTTGTGTGAGTTTGGAGATGATGAAGGGCTAATTTTACATTTTTAAAGTAGATATATTTTTTTTATTTATTTTTCTTTTTAATGGTTTAATTGTTAGTTTTTGTTAATTTAGGGTTCTGTATTAGAGTGTAATATTGATGAAACATCTCTAACGATAAAGTTTTGTTAACTTTTAGCTCACTTAAAGTGGAGTAGAGCCCCCCCCTCTCTCTCTCTCTCTCTCTCTCTCTCTCTCTCTCTCTCTCTCTCTCTCTCTCTCTCTCTCTCTTTTGTGTATTTCCTCCTGTGAAACACAGAAGATATTTTAAAGAATGTTAGGAACCCAACAGTGACTTCCATTGGATGTGCAAAAAGACATTTCTCAAAACATAGGCCGTGTGTGTGTGTGTATATATATATATATGACAGCGTGTCAGTGAATGTTTAGCCAGTAGAAACAGTGGATTGTTGTGCGGCCGTTGATATCAGAAATGAACATCTGCCCTCCCACAAAACCCTTGTGTTTTCTTTTCTTCAGTGCGTGTCGATTGTTTTTCTTTGCATCGGCCAATGAGACGCCAGCTTCGTGTGTCACATGACCGCAGCCGCCTTAGACATGCATCAGAGCGTCTGGTGTCGCTGACTCACTGAAATGACCATTACATGCTGCACAGACGCCTGAGGTCCATCATGTGGTGGACCTGCCCTCTCTTAGGAGTCTGGAGTTCAGAAAATCCTTAATTTAAGATCACTTTACAGATGTTTTGGATCATAAAGGAATATAATGCGGTCTGTGTGCATGCATGTGTGTATCCATAGATTTGTTCATTTATTATCATATGATTGCCAAGCCCTAGAGAACTCTGAGCATGTGACCTCAGCGCATGTGTCTGATTGGCTGAGGGAGTGTGTATCCAGGCAGACTCGTGCTGATGTTCACACACACACACACATGCACTGAAACACCACTCTGACAGGTTGAGTGTATCTGTGATGAGTGTGTGTGTCTCCTCTGATTCTCCTGGTCATGTTCAGGTGTCTGTTGATTCGAGGAAAGCTCTTATAAATCCAGCGGTCTGACCCATCATGCAGGAGTTTCTCTGTTCGCTGTGTTTCTCTCGTCTCGTGTGTCCATGCAGATTTAAAGAGCTCTGAATGATAGACGAGCACCGCACTGACCTCGAGGGCCCACAGATTCTCTTACTAAACGGCATCAGGGTTCGAGATGAAGCTCTCCAGTCATCGGCCAGTTTGAGTTTACGGCCATTCAGGACTTCTACTAGCTAGGGCTGCAACAAACCATTATTTTGATAATCCATTAATCTAACGATTATTAGAACGATTAATCGACTAATCATCCATTATTTTGCCAGCCAATCATTAAGTTTGGAACAATTATTCAGCTTTTTCAATGAGTTAAAACATTGAGTTAATAATATAATAATTGAATTATAATATATAAAAGAAAATCAGTTCATCTTTTATAATAGTGGTTTTAATGAACTTAGAGTCAACTAAACATGTCATTCTCTTTAAGTTGAACTCGAATCACACACAGATCTCTCTCTCTAATCACTGTTTAATAAAGCCACCGCTTTACAGAGAACTGGAACAGAAGAAGGGTCATCACTTCAGGACACAAAAGGGTCAAATATTAATCTGCAAAACATTATTATAGATATAAAATTACAATAATTTTTTTTACATGAGAATGGAGCTGACAGAGATGTTCTCATTCACCTTTTAATTTACACAATGAAAATGAAAAAGTAATTGCCCTGATATTCTTCCTAACATCCTCTTTTAAGTCTTCATGATTATGGAACAAAATACAGGCAAGTAATAAGACTATAATACCAAATAGTGTTCCAATAATAAAAGCAGCCCTGACTAATAGATAGACTATATAGACTTCAGCTCCAGCCGGAGAGGACTGACCCCATTCCTAGAGTCTGAGTAGTTTCAAAGCAGCTTTACAGAGATAACAGGAAAACCATGCATTTGCAAATATTCACCCAGTTGAGTTGTGTGACATCACCATCCCGTTGCATTTTGGGTATGAGGTTGGTCTGTCCATCTAAACTTCTCTTGTCCACTCGAGGGATGGAGCGGTGTGTCTCAGCTAGTGTTGGTTTAGGAGGACACAGTCAGTCCTGCACAGTTACAGTGAGTTCAGTGAAGCCACAATCTCTTCACATCAACCCTGCTCTTCATCACACTCATCTTCAGGATATTGAGTAGTGAAGTAATGCTCCCGTCGTCCACAAACTTCAGCCTGTGTTCACTTTAAGCGGCTGAATATTCAGAGTATTATACAGCACTATTAAAGGGCACGAACACACACACCTTGTTGTTTTGTTAATTGTTGTATATTGTAACTTATTTCCTCTGTGTTTCCGTTCAGGGTCGACATGTCAAAACCGGACAGCTGGCGGCCATCAAAGTCATGGACGTGACTGAAGTAAGTGCACTGACCCTGACCCTACACTGACCCTAACCCTGACCCTACACTGACCTCACTCACTCCAATGAGCTCAAGATCAGAATTTACAACAATAAAGCCAAAAATACCAAGACAGACTCTGTTTAGTTTAGACCAAAAGTATTTCTACGGGTTATATAGAAATACTAAATAACATATTTTAAACATATTTTGTCTATTTTTAGGCTAGTGAAAACACTTCCTTGATGTGTTGTCATGATTTAGGGAGGTTTGTCATGTATTTAAGAAACATGTCTGCCTGTGTGTGGATTTATTTCAGTTTGAACACAAGAAGGGAATCAGCCTGGTTAGATAAGCAAAGTTTAGCTTTATTTACTTTTCTGCTTAGCAATATTACGATTGAGTTAACACAGTCATCATTGACGCAGTACATCAGAAAGTACAACTACCCTCAGAACTATAAAAACGGGAGTACAATGACAACACTCTAGTTTGAGAAGATAAACCAACCTATCATATTTGTATTTGATGTTAGATGACAATATGGTCAATACTTTGTTCTTCTGCTAGTTTGCTAGACATGTGTACATTGATGTCTTTCCAGATGTGTGTGAAAGTCCTGATTGTCTACACAAAGTAGTTATTCGAGATATTTGTCAGGTGTCAAATATAAACCTTTTTACTCCTGGATTAAATGTTGTCAAAAGTTCAGAAGGATTTGATCTGTAATATCTACAGTGTTAAAGAAAGACTAGATCATTATATCAACAAATCATCCAATCAGCCCATTCCTAGCATACATCTGATTCAGAGTATTCATTATTCATAATTCATAAGAGCAGAGATGTTTGTGCTCGTGATGTTTGTCAGAAGAACAGTTGCGTACACTGGCATCTGTGACACACACACACACACACACACACACACACACACACACACACACCTCAGTTTTCTGTCCTCATTGACTCGCCCTAACCAGCGTGACTGACTGCCTTCAGAAAATAGTTTGAGAGATGTCTCATGGTCTGTTTTCTTTCGTTGTTGTGTTTTTTGCCCAGTCATGCTTATTTATTATAGAGAAAATCTGTCCATATTGTTTTCATTTATAGAAGGAAAGAGTTGATTAAAATAAAACAAACTCGTGTAACCCCTCATATCTGTCGACATTGATGTGGACTGGTTGGGGTTTATTGCTTGACGTGTTGATTTACACCAACCAAGTTTGATCCATCTAAAATCCACATAGACACTACACTGCTGTATTCGTGACACTTCCTGTGTGTGTGTGTGTGTGTTCAGGATGAAGAAGAGGAGATTAAGCTGGAGATTAACATGCTGAAGAAATACTCTCATCACAGAAACATTGCCACGTATTACGGCGCGTTCATCAAGAAGAGTCCTCCAGGACACGACGACCAGCTGTGGGTCAGTGACGCTCTCTCACACACACACACACACACACACACACACACGACACACTCGAGAGAAATGTTTGATAAAAAGCTGTGAAGTGTAAGCATGTCAATCTGAGTAAAGATGGAGGGAAACAGATTCTTCCTCCAGCCAGACACAAAGCAGGAAACACACGACGACCCTTCATGATAGACAGGAGTTTTCCGTACAGTCTCCGACACCACGGCCCTGATTTATTCCTCTACTGTAATCAAAGGAAGATGGAGAAGAGTCAGTAAAGGCTCTGTTCACCCTCTGGTGCTGATTGCTCAATGTCAAAAATAGTTTTTCCTTCATCAGAATGGTTCGCGACTTATTAAAGGGTTCATGGACTGGCTTTTTAAAGTTTATTATATTGTTGTCTGAGGTCAACTTATAACGTTCGCTTGGTTTTTGCATTTAAAAACATCAAAATGAATGAGTAATAGGCTAATTCATACCCTAGTTTTGAGCCTCTCTGAAAAACGGTCGGTTTTTATGGGCGTGTCGCACTGAAGACTTGGAAGTAAACGCCCACTGCTGTGATTGGAGAACTGTTTTGCATATTATAATGAGTTTAACTCACCCGTCGGTGTACGTGGGGAAATTGTTTTGAAAATGGTGACTGTAATGATTGGCCCATACATGTTGGACCCAGAGTCCGTGTGTTACATCATTCCTGTCAGATCAATATAGACGGCACAGCAGCAAGGTTTATCCTCTATGATGTCATAGTTCCCCTCTTGATGACCTCTTAGATGTCAAAAGCTCAAGGAAAGTTTGATTTCTCAGTTCATCACCCCTTTAAAGGATTTGGGACTTGCTGTGTGAACGCAAAAAAATAATAATTCATGGACATGATTTATGTAGTTGTTTTGTTCACAATAAAAAATAGTGCATTGGTAGTCGTATTTCACCTAGTGGAAGCGTTTGGTAGTGTGCACAAACCAATGACTGAAAGATATTAAATAATCAATCAATCAAGGTTCAGAATTACAGGTGAGTATGAACTCACAACGAGCAGAAGTTTAGATGAGAATGAACACGGAGTTAACAAAAGACATACAAGAGGAAGAATGATTAGTACACACCTATGACCAACTCTATAGCGCCACCACCAGTTCAAAAATTCACATTTGAAACTGTTATAACTTTAAAACAATTTGATCTAGAAAAAGGAAATTTAGTACACCTGATTACTCTCGTTATGCTGATTACGTTCAACATCTTACTTTAAGACTCCGCCCGTTACAGCAGTGGCCATTTTCCAGTCGTTTTTGTAGGCGTTTACACTTCCTGATACTCCTAAAAGACCATATCTCTGCAGATACTGTTCATGCACCATCAGCAACATTACACACATTTAAAATCAAAAAAGAGAAATGATGTGTGTGCAGTGAATGTGTGTCTGTCGTTTGTGTAGCTAGTGATGGAGTTTTGTGGAGCCGGCTCGATAACAGACCTTGTGAAAAACACCAAAGGAAACACACTGAAAGAAGACTGGATCGCATACATCTCCAGAGAGATCCTCAGGGTATGAAGCGCATGTTGACAGTGGATGTGTGTGTGTTTGGAGTCGCTGATTGACTCATCTCTCCTCCTCCTCCTCCTCCTCCTCTCATTGGTTGTTGTCTCGTCTTCTTCAGGGGTTGGCGCACCTGCACGCTCATCATGTGATCCACAGGGACATCAAGGGTCAGAATGTGCTGCTGACTGAGAACGCAGAGGTCAAACTAGGTCAGATCTCCACCGATTCTCTACTTTTATCCCGAACACAGTCTCATCTCCAGTTCTCACGGTGTGATTGATGCATTTTCTCAGACTCGTGTCAACATCCTCTCTTGAACTAAATCATCAGCGATAAACAAATGCTTGCGTGTTTCATTTATTTTCTGTTTTTAGATAGATAACGACTCTCATCTAATCCAGTTAATCACACTGTTGTGCCTCAGTTTACAGTGATGACGAGACTGTTATGAAATATTATATCAGTTTAAAGAGGAGGAAACATTATGATTGAGAAGTGTCTGATAACAGCAGTTCCTGTAACATCAATATCCTGAGAGAATAGCCTTCATGTATAGTCCACTAAAGGGTTTCTTACTAATCGCATCCAAAATACAAGTTTGTGTTACATAATATATGTGCGTGCACTGTGTATAATTATTATATATATGTAAATACACACACATGCATGTATATTTAAGAAAAAAAATATTATTTATATATAAAATATTGATATTTACAAATAATATAAATGACCTATAAATCTATATACAGTACATATATGGAAATATTTCTTAAATATATACAAGCATGTGTGTGTATTTACATATATATATATAATAATTACACACACTACACGCATATATTATGTAAACACAAACTTTTATTTTGGATGCGATTGATCGTTTGACAGCCCTACTTCTTACATGAACACGGCAAGCATTTCTTGTGTCCACTCGTGTGTTTTTCATACAGGAGGAGCATGTTTCATGTGGACGTGTAAGAGGTCATTGTGGTAATGAATATTAATACCTGCTTTTGAAGGAGAGTTAAAAAAAATCCTAATTTTGAGGCTGTCATTAAATATTGAGAATGAAATGAAGCAGCAACATCAAGTATTATTTTTAAATGTTGTTTTAGGTCGCTCCTTTTATTATTTTAACACACGGTTGATCAGGGTTAAAATGATCCTTTAAGTGTGTAAATTAATCAGATATTATCCTTTCATTTTTTTAGCTTAGTTTTATTAGAAATATTATATAATTTATAAAATAAAATGTATTTCTATTTTTTACATCTATAAGTGCCTTATTTCATTTCCTTAAAAGTTTAGAATCATCTTTTATTGTGAAAATCATCCACAGCACCACCTAGTGTCCAACCAGCGCTAATACAGTATACCCGTCTGCAGACTGGACTGGAGATGATGCAAAATATGAAATAATTCACTTCTGCTCCCCAAGCCAGTAATTACCCTCTGGATTTGATTATCTCACACATTCTGCAGCTCCTCACAGTAAATGAAGGTAATATACAGAAGTACAACTATGATTAAACGCTTGCGTCTACCCTTTTAATGTGATCAGACTCATTTTAACACAGATGCAGTTCAGCATGAGACAAACGCTTGATTCCTCTTCTTCTTTGGCTGATGTGTTATGGCGTAGCGGATCGATTGGTCCTGCAGGTTTATGTAAAGCAGGATAAAGATAAGCGGTGTCGGACACGGATGGTGTATTCTGGCCTGAGTGTAGATCTCACCCGAGCGAGACTCTCTCCGCTCACCCTCTCAAGCCTGAGTGATGTTTTCTGGAGTCCATGTGACCGTGATGGAGATGTGTGTGTGTGTGTGTGTGTGTGTGTGTGTCTGCAGTGGACTTTGGCGTCAGCGCTCAGCTGGACCGAACCGTCGGCCGCAGGAACACCTTCATTGGGACGCCGTACTGGATGGCTCCGGAGGTCATCGCCTGTGACGAAAACCCAGACGCTACTTACGACTACAGGGTAATAACCTGCACACACACACACACACACACACGTTCAGCATGATAAACATGGACGAGCTGACGAGACGATGTTCTTCTTCCCTGTAGAGCGATCTGTGGTCCTGCGGGATCACGGCTATAGAGATGGCGGAGGGCGCTCCCCGTGAGTACTCCATCACACTCCTCCTCCTCCTCTTCCTCTCTTTCTGTCCAGTTGCTTTACTCCACCATTAGTCCAGTCTAGAGGAGATGAATGTCTGATTTAGAGCAGGAGTGCAATAGCGACACACATTCTCCAGTAGTCCTGAAGGACTGGTTGAGTTTAACTGAGGACTGTTCCTCCTAACCCTACTCTGACTCATGATGATGTGTCCTTGTTGGAGCTGCTCTTGTCTTAATCCTCCGCCTCACTCTTGTGGTGATCTACATTAGGTCATTCGTTCCTCATTTGCATACTCTCAAATAGGCAGCTGTTTTTAACACTCAATCGATCATCTCCTCTGCTATCTGAGATAATAACTAGGTTTCATGGACGTGTGTTTTGCAGCGTTGTGTGATATGCATCCCATGCGCGCGCTCTTTCTCATACCCAGAAATCCTCCACCCAGACTCAAGTCCAAGAAATGGTCAGTACCTTCATCTTACTGGTGTAGTGATGTCATCAGGTGTCCGGTGCTCCTCCAGAAACGCTCTCCTCTCCCGCGGTCTTGTTTTCAGGTCCAAGAAGTTCTTCAGCTTCATCGAGGGCTGTCTGGTGAAGAACTACACGCAGCGGCCGCCCACCGACCAGCTCCTGAAGCACCCCTTCATCAGGGACCAGCCCAACGAGAGGCAGGTGCGCATCCAGCTCAAGGACCACCTGGACCGCTGCCGCAAGAAGCGCGGGGAGAAAGGTACGGGTGCGCTCCCGTGTGTGTGTGTGTGTGTGTGTGTGCTCGCCTGTGACGTGTGCTTATACTCCGCCTGCAGACGAGACCGAGTACGAGTACAGCGGCAGTGAGGAAGAGGAGGAAGAAGCTCAGGAGCAGGAGGGAGAGCCCAGGTATGACCCAGATTACACATCTCTCATTGGCTGATTTCTTCTTACTCCTCCTCAGGATTCCATCAAATATCCATGTTTAATATCTCAGAGGCGTGGATTCAGTTGTTCCCACATTTATTACGTATAGTAGGCATGCATTTCAGCATTTGGAAACGTTTTTATGCAGATTTCATGCATTTAAGAGCTGCACGATTCTGAATTGAGAATCATGATTTTGAATTCATGATTGTCCTGTTACGATCCAGCTCTCGGGTCTCCAGTGTGTGTGTGTGTGTGTGTGTCCTTGATACGAACCCTTCGCCACTGGAGGAGGATTAAAGGACAGTCAAACATCTGAGTTTAATATTTGGCTCTTTAATTCCGATGGAAAAAACAAAAACAACAAGAAGTCGTAGTTAGCACTTCCAGGAAAACTCAAACTCTCTTTGAGAGGGTAATCCAGACAGAAGATGATCTTAAACACCAGTCCAGACAGGAAAAACCAGAAATACACAAAACCGGTTACAAAAACATACTTTACCAGAGTTAAACAGAAGGAAACATCTCTAATCCAAACCTTTTTAGGAATGACAACACTATGGCTGACATCAGGACTGAGCAGGAACAGCCTTAAATAGGGTTTATCATTAGGTGTACTTCAACACAGCTGAGAGTATGACAAACACTAATCCAGGGAGACATAATCTGGGTAGAAACAGGGCCATCTAGTGGTGAAATCAAGGAACTTCAGACAAAACATGACATTCTCCCATGATGCTCAAAAGGGTTAGGGTTAGGGTTAGACCTGACCAGCTGTTTGTTTGTTTTGGATCACTCAAGAAAGGTCTTCCTGCTTCTAAACAGACGGTTAGCTGATGGATAGTTGAGGCTGTTTCACTTGTGTACAAGTACTCAATCTACGAGGAGTGTGGCGGCCTCTAAAGCCTTATTATTTGGGGTTTCTCTCCAAGACGTTTGTGATGCAGTGGGCTGGTCCTCGCCACTCGCATTCGTGAGGTTTTACAGCTTTGACCTGGATGCTGCCCCAGGTGCTTAGACAACAGACTGACACTCGTGTACTCGAAAGTTTGGCGATTTGGGTATTGTCTGAAGTTCTGAAGACTTTGCCTCTGGCAACCGATAGTGTCTCCTACCATCATGGCCGACCGGCTCAGACCCCGCCCAAATCGGCACACGACTCCTCACTCTCAATACATGAAAACGGCTCTCTCTGGAGCAGAATATTCGCTCTGATCGGACATGTTTAATAGACATAGATGACGGTCATTTAGGAATAATATGTGTCTGATCATGATCTTTGTGAGAAGGGAAAAAGGAAAAGTCGTGTAGTATTTTAAGGACCAGTGTGTGACTCTGCCGTGTTCTGAATCCCGCAGCTCTATCGTGAATGTCCCGGGCGAGTCGACTCTGCGTAGAGACTTCATCCGTCTACAGCAGGAGAATAAGGAGCGCTCGGAGGCAATGAGGCGACAGCAGCTGCTCCAGGAACAGCAGATGCGTGAGCAGGAGGAATACAAGCGCCAACTACTGGCAGAACGACAGAAGCGCATCGAGCAGCAGAAAGAGCAGAGGCGGCGGCTGGAGGAGGTGACTCTCCACACCACACCTGAACCAGTCAAACACCAGTCACCGCACCATCAAGAAGAGTTCATACATGTGAAGGGCTAGAAAAACAGCTGGAGAACTGTGTCAAAAGGCTGCACTCTGAGGAACAACTACATCCTCCACTACAATGGCAACAGTTCTGTCACATGTCATCAATGCCTGACTACATTTATGAGCCTGATTTCATCATTTAAGTCACATGATCAGGAGTTGGTAAAATCACTCATCAAAATACACTCCATCTGCAACAATATAATCCTACAATAATATGCATTGCATGTGCAATAGCAAAGGATAGGTCAGTTAAACATCTCCATTTGGCAAAGAAACATTTTGAACAACATGGGTCACATGATGACACTCACATGGCATACAGTAAGTCTTCAATGACATGAGCCTGTTCATCCAGCTACAACATTCCACAGTATAGAGAAATAGTTTGGCGAAATTAGCCATTTTGAAAGCAAAATTGGCATCTTGTTCTTTAGTTGGTCAAAACCTAGAATAACAGTGACCCTTTCAGCATGGTGTTATTGCAGTGCTTCATGTTTGCTGAAGGACAAGGAAGTGTTTAGGCCCTTCTGTCATTATATGGTGAAACTTTAAGTGGCAATACTTTTACGAAGAACAGCACAGCGTAAATCTTGTCCTGCAACTCAACACAACACCATTACTGAGTCGAAACTGTAGCAAATGTCTATAATCACTGTAAGTTTATCTACAGAGTAATCCCTGTGTTCTGCAGCAACAAAGACGAGAGCGAGAGATGAGGAGACAACAAGAGCGAGAGCAGAGGAGGAGAGAGCAGGAGGAGAAGAGACGTGTGGAGGAGATGGAGAGGAGACGCAAAGAAGAGGAGGAGCGAAGGAGGGCAGAAGAGGAGAAGAGGAGGGCCGACCGCGAGCAGGTGAGCTAGGGATAACTCTCACTTTAAACTAGGGCTAACTCTCACCCTAACCTAGGGCTAACCATCACCTTAACCTAGGGCTAACTCTCACCCTAACCTAGGGCTAACTCTCACTTTAACCTAGGGATAACTCTCACTATAACCTAGGGATAACTCTCACCCTAACCTAGGGCTAACTCTCACTTTAACCTAGGGCTAACTCTCACCCTAACCTAGGGCTAACTCTCACTATAACCTAGGGATAACTCTCACTATAACCTAGGGCTAACTCTCACTTTAACCTAGGGCTAACTCTCACCCTAACCTAGGGATAACTCTCACTATAACCTAGGGATAACTCTCACCCTAACCTAGGGCTAACTCTCACTTTAACCTAGGGCTAACTCTCACTATAACCTAGGGCTAACTCTCACTATAACCTAGGGCTAACTCTCACTTTAACCTAGGGCTAACTCTCACCTTAACCTAGGGCTAACTCTCACCCTAACCTAGGGCTAACTCTCACTTTAACCTAGGGCTAACTCTCACCCTAACCTAGGGCTAACTCTCACTTTAACCTAGGGCTAACTCTCACCCTAACCTAGGGCTAACTCTCACCATAACCTAGGGATAACTCTCACCATAACCTAGGGATAACTCTCACCCTAACCTAGGGCTAACTCTCACCCTAACCTAGGGCTAACTCTCACCTTAACGGGCTACATGACAGGTCTAGAGACAGACATCAGATGTATCACTGTAAACTAAAGTAAATCATAGCTGGACTAAAGTATTTGGCAGTAAAATACTTTTAGGTTGTCTTAATTCCAAAAATGGAGTTATTTGGACAAATGTATGTAAATAAAAATGTGTAGATGGGCTACTGAATCCAGTCTGTTCATGCAAAATGACTGGACTCCATCGGTCAGGTGTGCGATTACGTGGACACAGAGCATGAACTCACGGCTACACCTGTCCCCACGCTAACTGCTGGTGTACGTTTGGCAGGTGTGTGTGTGTGTGTGTATCAGGAGCACATCTGACTGTAATGTGTGTGTGTGTGTGTCAGGAGTATATCCGTCGGCAGCTGGAGGAAGAGCAAAGGCACCTGGAGATCCTGCAGCAGCAGCTGTTACATGAGCAGGCCATGCTACTGGTGAGTCAATCCCACAAACACACCAGCACTGGTGAGGGAATCCCACAAACACACCAGCACTGGTGAGGGAATCCCACTGGTGCGTTTGTTGGACTGAAGGTTGGTTTGACTGAATGTTTGTTTGACTGAAGGTTTGTTTGACTCTAAATGTTTGTTGGACTGAAGGTCTGTTTGAATCCGCCTGCCTGTTTGTGGGTTAAGGTTTGTTTGTTTGACTCTGACAGCTGTTGTGGTGTTGCAGGCGGACGAGCGGCACAGGAGGAATGTTCAGGGTTCTCCTCAGGCCGCGGTGATGCCGAAGCAGCCCCCTGCTGTACCGCCGCGATCCGAAGCCTTCTCCAACGGCAGTGTGTCCGAACCGAGCCATCGGCCCGCTGACCCTCAGGTAACTCCACCTGTTTTCTCAGTGAGATGTGATGTGGACTCTAGTGATTTTATCTGGATAAATTAACATTTAAATGGCCATTCAATTCATCTTGTTTTCAGTTTATGATTTAAGACTTACGGGTATTACGGGTTCTGTGTTACTGAAGTTCATTTTCAGCATTTGTGACTTAAGGCCCGATATACTTCTAGTGAAATTGAAGAACGATCTGGTACCGTTATACCCGTTATACCTCTATACAATTGCAGACCTTAGCAAAATTCCAAAAGCCTAAGACTTGAGACTGGTCTATGGGTGATAAAAATGTATTTAGGATAATTTTTAACCCCAAAAAGTTACGGAATGCACCTTTAACGAGTTTAGACAATTCTGCCTCTCCTATTGCAGTGAATGAGTGGAGTTTTCCTTAGGGAGACTGCAGTGCACTCTGGGATGCCATACTCTAGTAGACGGTTGCATACTTATAATTTCTCCATGATATGATCAATCTTGTAAGTGAAGAAGTAGCTTTACTGCTGTGCTGCTTGGACACTTCTGGGGTTGAAGCTTGATTTTTCATTAGTTTAGCCACTGTTTCAAATAAATACCTATGGTTCTGTTGATTTTCTTCTAATAGGGTTGAAAGATAAGCAGATCTAGCAGCTTTTAAGGCCTCTCTGTATGTATGCAGTCCAGCTCTCCATCCATCAAATGTGGAATATCTCTAGTTTAGTTTTCTTCCATTGTTCTGGCTGCTGTCTTCAGGCCCGAGTCTGCTCGTGTACCACATCTTCTTTACAGTGATACTCCACACAAAAGGACAATTCTGTCATTCACTCCCCCTCAAGTTGTTGTGAACCCAACGGTTGCTGAACACAACGAGAGATATTTTGAAGAACGATTGGAACCAAACAGCTGATGGCCCTCATTGACATCCATAGGGGAAAAAAAATACAATGGAAGTCAGTGGTGCCAAACTTCCAATCGCTCTTCAAAATATCTTCCTTTGTGTTCAAGTCAAAAGTTTCTGTCACAATATCGAGTTCTTCTAAGCTGTCTGAGATGCTGAGGATATGAAGCTGTTCTGGTCCTGATATGACATCACTGGTCACATGTGTCTGCAGGATCTGATATGACATCACTGGTCACATGGGTGTTTGCAGGATCTGATGACATCATGTGTGTTTGCAGGATCTGACGGCTCTGGCGAAGGAACTGCGTGCGGTGGAGGACGTGCGGCCTCAACACAAAGCCACGGATTACTCTTCCTCCAGCGATGACTCCGGCACCACTGATGATGAAGATGATGAAGAGGTGGACCAGGACATCGGGGACGAGTCGACGTCTGGCCCGGAGGACTCGCGGGGAGGAGGGTGAGCTTCAGGAAACAGCAGTCGTGTGATGGAGAGATCGATGGAGTTTTGATTAATCTATGATGACGGTCATGAGCTGTTCTAATCTTCATCTGGACTCTGTGCTTGTGTGATTGACAGCTCGTCTAGACTCAGTAATGGTGAAGCAGAAGCAGCGAAGACGATGGTGGTGCAGGACGATGATGCCTCCTCTACGCCATGCAAAGACAGCACACTCGTCATGAGACAGGTGACACACACACACTTTCTCTCTCTCAAACACACTTACTCTCTCACACACACACACACACACACACACACACACACTGTGTGATAACTGATAATGAGTATAGACTGATTCTATAAACTATGATAGTGGTCACACACATTAATCAAGCACACACACACACACTCACACACACACACACACACACACACCGTCTGATAACTGATAAAGAGTATAGACTGATTCTATAAACTATGATAGTGGTCACACACACACACTCATGTTGGCCATCTGTTCTCCTCTGTTGTTGTCCACCGTCACTGCTCCTTTATTCATCACAGTCCTTGTTTTATGTTAATTCTGCATGTTTTTATGTGAAGATTGTGTTTGAATTATGTTCACCTTCAGCTTTTTTTTGCCTAAATTGCAAGTTTATCCCAGAGGCACAGGGAAAGCGGTTTGAAAAGAGTGCTGATTTCTCAGTTGCAGAGATCAGGGCCCGTGACACTGCTGGGTTCAGGTTGGAAAGAGGCGTGTTGTCCCAGTCCTGTAGAGATTGTGCAGAGGAACTGCTTTAGGGGGCCAAACCCTCTCCTGCCCGACCTGCTCCAGCAGAGTCATCGCTCGCCCCCCGGCTCCGCCTCCTCGTCCCCTGGCTCCGCCTCCTCTCCCAACAGCCCCGCCCTGTCCCCCATCAGTCCCTCGGACAGACTCCTGTGCCTGACGGAGGTACACCTGCTCTCTGTGATGGTGGGAGGTTCTAGATCTCTAGTGTTCACTCTACCTCTTACGATACTAATTCTCTCAACTGATTAACCAACATCATTAACCGGTTAATATGGTTTAACTGACAGCCTCAAGCAGACACGGCTCAGACGCGTGGGGTCATGTGACTGACGGACGTGTCTAACAGTAGTTGTAACATCTTAATGAAAAACAGGAAGGTTTGATTATAAAAAAAATCTGCAGTCAAATGTTCCGAACAAACATGTAATCCTCCGACGCAATCCAGAACGTTGTTTAAAATAAACCATCCGCTCTTTCCTGATGCTGGGATCCTTCTGAAGTCTGGACACAGTCTGAAAAGAGCTGGAGGAGCAGCTGATCCTCAGTGTCCGTAGTGCTGCTCATCAGTCTGCAGTCCGTGTTCAGAGACTCCTGACTCGCTCGTGTTCAGTGTGAATCACTCCTGTCAGTGAAGCCGGCGTCAGTGACTCCTGACTCACTCGTGTTCAGAGACTCTTGACTCACTCGTGTTCAGTGACTCTTGACTCACTCGTGTTCAGTGACTCTTGACTCACTCGTGTTCAGTGACTCTTGACTCACTCGTGTTCAGAGACTCTTGACTCACTTGTGTTCAGTGACTCTTGACTCACTCGTGTTCAGTAACTCTTGACTCGCTCGTGTTCAGAGACTCTTGACTCACTTGTGTTCAGTGACTCTTGACTCGCTCGTGTTCAGAGACTCTTGACTCACTCGTCCTCATAAAACATGAAGTATGATTTATCATTACATAGCGTCAACACCTTTTAAAATCAGTAATTCTAAATGTGGTGATTGGAGAACTGCATGTTTTAGTTATAAGATGAAAGTTCAGGATGAAAACTTTTCTCTTAAAGGGATAGTTAACCAAAATTAACCCATGATTTCCTCACCTTCAAGTCATCCGACATTTCTCTTAAAAATGGCTAATTCACATCCAGTGTTTGTTTCACTCTTTCCTCTGAGCTTCCACGGTCGTCATTTACACTGTGCGTCGGGTCAGGGGTTAATCTTCCACCGTAGATTGATGTGTATTGCCATCTAGTGGAAACTAGTGATTATAGTTTATAAAGTTAATGCTACCCTAGTTTTATAAATAGTTTCTTAAGTTATATGAATATTTCCCTTACACAAACAGAAGGCCTGTATTAATCCACTGGAGCCATGTGGAGTATTTGTGGGCTTCACCTTCTCTCCAGCGATTGACTCTGATTAGAAAGCTCGGAGGACACAGGAGTTTTTAACCCTCTGGGGTCGGCTGTCACGGCTAAACTCAAATTAATCTGTTAATTTTGAAGTGTTATACATCATTAGATCCTGTCTATATTTTAGTGGATAATCACAATAAAAACAGTGTTCTGCTTTTTGTCAAATAAAGAAAAATAAACATGATGTGAGTTTTGCCTTCTCTCTGTCAGTGAAGTTCATTCGGAAACGTGTCCGAAAATTAACTGTAACTCAGTAAATACTCGACACACACACAAAAGATTTTTCTTTACGAAGCTGAAACTCTTTTCTTTAAATAAAATAATTTTATATAAGAAAACATATATTATCAGTTTATGTAATCTGTATGAAAAGAGAGAGAGATGTGACCACACCCACTGAGAGCGTGTGCTATTCAAACACAAATGTTGAGGCAAGCCATGAAAACGCCCACATCAGCTGGATAAAACATCCAGTTTATTAGGAATCGTGTCCTTTACCTCGGTGGCGGCAGTGGTTCATGTTAGGACTGTCACGATAACCGCAATATTGTAGTACCGCACTTCTGACAAGTCAACCACAGAGGATTGCACGTAACCGCGGCAACTGCGATATTCACGTTTTTTATAAGGCTATACTCTTCTTATTTTGAACTTCATGCATGTGTATTGAATGTTAAACATGTTCATCATGGTGATGTAGCCTACAGGCTTCACACAGAGAGTGAATGAGAGAGATCATCAGAGCGCGTGCGATTACCGGCGTCTGTCTATGAAGTCGTGAAAAGGTTGTCATGTCTAAGGAAAGTGAAATATTTGTCGTATCATCATTTTAACGTTCTCTTCACGGGTATTTTCCCATAAATGCGTGTCGGCAGCAGCGCTGGTCAGCACCCCTCAGCTGCAGGGAAATAAAATCAGCGAGTCACACACTGAATCAATGCCTTATTGGTCTCTAATAAGTGAAGCGTCAGCGTTCCCCATGCGACTCATTACTGATCAGCTGAGCCTTGAAAAGTGGAACTCAAAGTTAATAATAATGAACACCTTCATTCCATCTCTTTTTCTTTTTTTTTCTACTAAAATGACATCACAAGATGTGAGCTCGTGCGATGAGAAGAGACTCTTCTTCGCTGTTATGCGTCAGAACGATTGCAGCAGGAAATCAGACGTAACTGAACCCCAGTAACCGAGAAAGGAGAAATGCGTTTGTCTCCTTCAGCTCGCATGCACACGTTTCCTCCCCTGCTGTTCCTTCTTTCTCCTTCTAAGACTTACAGGGATCATTGTTTCCATCAGTCTGTTCATATTTTTTCCCACCAACCACCATCAAGTCATTGATATTTTATCATTTGTGTGTTTAGTTGTAGTTGAGTGTTTCCTACATTTACTGAAGTGTACTGTAACTTTCTAAATGTCGTCTCACAGACTCCCACTGTGCCCAAGCACAAGTCTTCCTCCTCGTTCACTCCCTTCATCGACCCGCGCCTCCTCCAGGTGTCTCCGTCCACCGGCAGCGCGCTCAATAACGCTGGTGAGTGTGTGTGTGTGTGTGTGTGTGTGTGTGAGAGCCGACGGGGTGCTTGTACTGCTCTAGGAGAACACTAGGGATGAGTTACAAAAGACTTGTGTGGTAATCAACACGATGCTCTGAATCTGAGGCATAAAGAGGGGACGGGGATGGGGGGGGTGAGACATCCAACTTTCAACTCAAAAATAGTCATTTAACCATTGCAATAACTCCAAAGCTATACAGTTAAGATAAATAAACTGCATAAAGCTGCTTTCAATTTTCATTTCCAGAAAGCAAATTTTCTAAATCTCATTCTCAGTTCTGTTGACCTTTTTTTGTTCAAAGTATTTATACAGCAGACTACTATTTGTTGTACTATAGTTCATTTACTGACTTAATTTATTGTCAATCATGGGAAATATAAGTAAAAAAATGTAAGTGCATTACAGTAATCAGAATTTGGGGGTAAATCTTACCTAGTTGTCATGAAAATCAGAATGTCAGAATAACTTGATGCAACCAATATTCTCTTAAATGTTGTTTTGTTTTTCCTGTGAGAAATATAGATATCCATATACTTACAGTACACTCACATAAAGCAGTATATACCATAGAGCGCATCTCAACTGCTTGATCACTTGTATCGCTGCAAAGTTATATTTTCATCCAGCTGTAATCTGATAAATACGATTATTGAGTCATGAAGATGTTTATATGCTTTTCTGTATGAATGTGCTACCCAGATAAATGTGAGTTGATCTGCCCAATCATTGTGATGTTCCTCAGGTTACAGTAATGATGCTCGACTGCAGGAGGCTCTGCGTCAGGACGCGTCCCGTAAGGGTTCGGTGGTCAACGTCAATCCTGTCAACACTCGGCCACAGAACGACACGCCAGAAATACGCAAATACAAGAAGAGGTTCAACTCTGAGATCTTGTGTGCTGCTCTGTGGGGTGAGTCCTGCTCTAAACCAGTACAACACCAGTCCAACACCAGTTCAACACCAGTCCAACACCAGTCAGTCCAACACCAGTCAGTCCAACACCAGTCTAACAAGCTCAATCAAAGTGTCTGTTGCCTCTACATGTCAGGGCACATTGATGGACATTATTTGGATTAGTTGTAGGCTGATTACAAGTGATTTAATTGAAGCGTAAAGACGTGTGCACACCGGGACGATAATCATGTGCTTCTCGCCAACGTTTAACATCTCGGGGTTAAGCTAAGGGCAGCAGTGTGAGTGTGCACGCACGTAAAAGTGACATTTTAAAAAAACTTCTCTTGTTCTTTTTTTATCACGGCTGACCAATGAGACTGCCGCTTTTGTAAAATTGACCCTTTCTGCTTTCTTAATTTACATTCCTGGTGTTCTTGTGTATGACTGATCAGTGATCAGTGCATGTTTTTCCCCAGAGGAAACCAGCGTTTGACCGTTTATGTAAATAACCTCTTCTGCCTCTGAATGAACTCGCTTCCATCGATATTTGATATCAGACAATGGTCCCATTACAGAAGAGGAAGTGGCTTTGAGCGGTTTGATGCTGACTCGACACTGGAGTTGACTGAGAGATGTTAGATGAGTGAGTTAAAGCAGTTTTCCTCTGTTTCTGTCTCCCGCAGGTGTTAATCTGTTAGTCGGGACGGAGAGCGGACTCATGCTACTGGATCGCAGCGGTCAAGGGAAAGTCTACCCGCTCATTAGTCGGAGACGCTTTCAACAAATGGATGTTTTGGAGGGACTTAACGTACTAGTGACGATATCAGGTACCGAAGCCTCGTGCAGGATCTCTGGGTATTGATGTGTGTGTAGGAGGATGTTCGTGTGACGGCACGTGTGCTTTCAATGTTACATAACATCCTCTTTTGCACACCCCCATAAACAATACACTTCCTCAATTTTCCTCTATTTCTGTCCGTCTTTGAGCTAAAGTCTCAGACATGACAAAACTGTACTTCAGACATGTTGAAATATTCCATGACACACAGGAAGTCCTGTACTTTACGTTGAGGTTGCTTAGTTGTTTTAGACTGGCTGCAGATTCATCTTTATAATGTAAAAGGTGCAGAGAAGTCATTTGTTAAATGGCTAATTCTTCAGAAATATTTGGCGTTTTTTTCTCTTTTATTCGAAAAGGTTTCAGCTCAGCTCATGAAGTCCTCGTAACCTAAAGCTGTAGTTTATTTAAGCCCTGGTTGAAGATCAGTGCAAAATCAGGATTTCCTGGCAGTATTCTTTGATTCAGTCTTATGGGAAAATCATACTTATTCTACAGAGAAAATCACGCAAATGCACATATATATACTTTTTTTTCTTAATAAAATGATTTATTATAAGTCTGTATATAAACAGTGTTAGCGTGGCTCAGTTCAGCGAGTGTCGGTTGAGGAGATTTCCTCTTTCCACGTGTAAGCGCTTTGAGGACGTAGAACAGCGCTATATAAAAGTAATGAATTATTATGATTATAAGTCATGATTCCGGCTTCCAATCCTAGGGAAGAAGAATAAACTGCGTGTGTACTATCTTTCGTGGCTGAGGAACAAGATCCTCCACAACGACCCTGAGGTGGAGAAGAAGCAGGGCTGGACCACCGTTGGAGACCTGGAGGGCTGTGTGCACTACAAAGTCGGTATGTGTTCCTATCCAAAACATCTGCTTTGATACATCTGCTCCTCTCATCGCTGCACGGTATTGCCCTGACGTCTGTTGTTTGTTTGGTCTGTAGTGAAGTACGAGAGGATCAAGTTCTTGGTTCTGGCCCTGAAGAATTCAGTAGAGGTGTATGCGTGGGCTCCCAAACCATACCATAAATTCATGGCTTTCAAGGTGACGAACCTCATATGTCCATGAGAACGAGTCGAGAGCGATGTGCTGTTGTACAAGCGGGTTGCTCGTCTCTTGGCGGCGGGGTGTATAAAGTTCAACTATGACGATAACGGCACAGAGGAACGATGTAATCACTTTTGACATGTGATGAATGATAAAAACATTGACAGCCAATCAGAATCCAAGAAGAAGAAGAAGAGCTTTAAAGAGCTTGAGCATATATGCACAGTGCACTCATAATATGGATATTGAGTGATTGTGTGGACGCTAATAAAGTTATTAAGTAAGGGATAATCCACGGCTAGCCATGCATTAAAGAATTTTAATGCACAGCGTAGAGGCGAAGAACCACCCGACGCGAAGCGGAGAATCCTTTAATGCATGGCTAGCCGTGGATTATCCCGCTTATACCTCAGTTATTTGCCAAGTTAAAAAGAAGTTAAAGCTATAACTGATGTTAACAGTGTCATTTTTTAACAGTCGTGTAAAAATGACGGTTATTTTCTTAAGTTACGGCTCGTTAGTTCTACTCCGTCCACTTTAAATAAAGTAGAGCCATCGGATCGCATTTATTTGAATGGATTATGAATCTGTTTGCAAGCGTAACTGTTACTATGGTTACCAATGTTGTTTTACAGTCTATGGTTTATAGAAGCGGATTCATTTCAAACTGTAATCAAACTGACTGGAACTACCTGTGCATTAAAGGGTTTTACTGCACACCTTCCAGCCAATCAGAATCCAGTATTTAAACAGCCCATGGTATAAAGAGTTATAGTTATCATCCTTAGTCAAAATGGGCCTCATTATAAACATGCTGATATTTATCGTAAAATCTAATCTCACGATAAAAACAGGATGACGTTTCTCTCCTTCTGTGGCAGTCGTTTGGTGATCTGGTGCACAAGCCACTGCTAGTCGACCTCACAGTTGAAGAAGGCCAAAGGTTAAAGGTCATCTATGGGTCCTGCTCTGGGTTTCACGCCGTGGATGTCGACTCGGGAGCCGTCTATGACATCTATCTGCCCACTCACGTATGTACAGTACGGACAGGGACGAGCGTTGGGGTTTCCCAGCCTTCATCTTCCTCTCTCTTCGTTTTGTTGTAGATTCAGATGAGCATTCAGTCGCACGCCATCATCATCCTGCCCAACACGGATGGCATCGAGCTGCTGGTGTGTTATGAAGACGAGGGTGTGTATGTCAACACCTACGGCCGCATCACCAAAGACGTGGTGCTCCAGTGGGGCGAGATGCCCACATCTGTTGGTACGTGAATCTCACCCACAGTGCTGTTCGCTCAGTACTCTAGTGCTGCACTATTACTAGCTTTAGCAGGCCAAGTATGATTTTGTCAGTAAAGGTCTGTCAGTATGTTTGCATGTAATTGTCAAGCTTCTGTGGTTTTTATATAGTTGGCTTGCACTGTCCAAGTATACATGACACAATGCATTTTGGGAAATGTGAAGCATTAAATGACGAAGTTGCCCGATTTATGCAAATGAAATGAGCAGAAACGTTTGAGAGCGACTGCCAATGGAAACAGAGTCAGAGGAATTGCATGTGGTTCATATCCTGTCATGTGTTGCAACGTCATCAAGACGGAGAAGTTAGTGGCCGAATGAAGTTTTTTATGTTAAACACACACACTACTCGCCTCAAACAAACTGTGTGTCGGGGGAATGGTTCGGTGCTTGTTTTCTCTTTTTTAATCAGCGTTCTCTCCAGCCTACAGTACCGTTGGACATGGACTTTATCCAACTGCACAACTCTGCAGGCTGGTACATTTGCTTCTCTTTTATATCATACATTTATGCTCTGATTGCGTTTATATTTAGTCTTTCCCCTCTAGAATGTTTCTTTTTAAGAGTGAGGGAGGAAAACCTTACAATACAGATAGTTTCACATCAGCTTTAAAGCGAAAATGTGGAAATAATGATTCAGTGATGCAAACAGAGTTCAATTCTTCTGTAAAGCAACTCTAAAAAGAAAATAGTGTCATTGTCAGGGTCAGTTCACTGTTGGTTTAGTTTTGTTTAATAACTGTGTAAAGATCATCAAATATCAAGCGTTCAGTTCAGTTATTTAGCCGATCCAGAGATAACAGTGATGTCATCATCAGCTCAGTTCAGCAGCGTCAGGACATTCAGATTAATAATCATTATAATAATATGTTACATTTATATTGCGCTTTTCTGGGTACTCAAGCATTTCATGTGGAAGGGGGGGCATCTCCTCAACCACCACCAGTGTACAGCTCCACCTGGATGATGAGACGGCAGCCATATTACCACACACCAGATTATTGGTGGAGAGGAAACAGTGATGAAGCCAATCAGTGTATGCGGATGATTAGGAGGCCATGATGGACAGAGGCCAAGGGTGCCGGGGTTACACCCCTACTCTTTATCGAAGGACATCCTGGGATTTGTAATGAGCACAGAGAGTCAGGACCTCGGTCTAACGTCTCATCTGAAGGACGGGGTGTGGTGTCCCCATCACTACACTGGGGCGTTAGGACCCACACAGACCTCAGTGACTAACCCTAACTCCATCAGTGACTGAATATAGTCCTCCTCTGGCCACTGAGTCATTATGATACAGGCTGCATCAAGTCAGATTGAATATTAGTATCATTCAGCATATTTACCCAGTTCCTTCTGCTTGAATATTGTGATGCATCATGATGATGCTGACATACAGAGGAGTTGAAGCCGGACGTACAGTGGGGCCAAACAGTATTTAGTCAGCCGCTGATTGAGCAAGTTCTCCTACTTAGAATGATGAGAGAGGTCTGTCATTTTCATCATAACAAAAAGACAAAATGAAAAAAAATCCAGGAAATCACATTGTAGGATTTTTTTTTTAGTTTTTATTTTCAAATTTATTTGTAAATTATGGTGGAAAATTGAACGGTGGTGGAAAACATTGAACGTATGTCAAGTTTACGTTCTTGATCAAATCAAAAATAACGTCATAAAGCATATACACATGAAAAATACGTTTAAAACATTAGTACTTATACAAAATTCAGCTCCATAATGTTTGTATGCGTTTGTCGTAGACACAAAATACTAGCATAACTAGCTATTAGCCTAGTGGCTATACAGCCAGTGCTGGCATTTTGAAAAAATAAAACACAAGGCTACGTCTGGAATTGTACATGCAAATACATTTAAAACGATTAAGTCTTAGCCTACTTACAGGTTGTGGTCCAACAACTGCTGCCTCTGCTTTTAAAGTTGGATCTGCTTCATTGTTTATTAACAGTTTCTTGCTGCATTGAACTCGTGGAGATTCTGGAAGCTGTCTTCCGTAAAATGCGCAGCACAGAGAGCTAGATTACGATCTTCACTTTCAGGAATATAATCAAACATAAATTGTCTTTCATATGAATGAAGTATAGCATCCGTGGGAAGCTTGAAACACAGAAGACCTGACAGCTGCGTGAACACAACTCACTCGACGTGCTGCAGAAATATGATCATGCCCTTTCCTGCATATTCCGAAGGGAGTGGTTGATGCAAATGTGCGGGTTAGTGACGTACC
This sequence comes from Cyprinella venusta, assembly GCA_038021265.1. Lineage (NCBI taxonomy): Eukaryota > Metazoa > Chordata > Actinopteri > Cypriniformes > Leuciscidae > Cyprinella > Cyprinella venusta. The sequence continues at coordinate 124,010 of CM075867.1, read as the reverse complement.
ATAACCCGTTGTAGTCCCAATCCAGTCGTTTTTGTAGGCGTTTACACTTCCTGGTTTTTAAAAGACGATATCTCTGCTTACATTGAACTTTCAGCGCTGCAACTTTGCAGATACTGTTAATGCACCATCAGCAACATTACACACTATTGAAAATCAAAAAAGTGAAACCGGAATCAACCCCCCCTTTAATGCATTTTGGCCATTCATTTACACAACAACGACATTTTGGTGGTCTGAGAACACAATACCGAAATTGTGTTGTTGTTTTTTTTCACCATTTTGAAAATGATACCGTTATCATCTCTGTGTAAACTTCAAAAATGTGAATCTGTGACCCGTGACCACAGGATATTATGTGTTTAGTCTATAGGTATGCGTGTTTGAATATATATGCGCGGGCGTGTACGTGTAGTCTTTCTTTAAAAAGTGACATCGCCAATTACTTGTCTGACCTGGATCATACTTCATTTTTAGTCTGTAAGTGTGTCTGCTTCTCAGACAATGCTAGGGAGACTATTTCAAAGTTTTGGCGCTGAATAGGAAAAGGATCTGCCGCCAGAAGGGTTATAATGCGTTAAGAGCTAAACCATGTAGTGCTTTGTAAGTAATCAGCGAGATTTTAAAATGTATAAAATGTTTAATTGTACGGCATTGTACGGTATTGGTAAATCGATGCATCAAGTTTTTCTGAATGCATCATGATGTCAATTGGGATTTATCACTTGCTCTAGATAGCTTAAAGCACCAACACTTCAAAACAATTATAATTGAAACTAATTCTGAAGATATTGCTATAAATTACAGCAACACCTCCCCCTTTGTTTTCATACAAGGTTCATGTTTAACCGTTCGACAGTAATCTTGCGTGGTGGACTCATTTAAAGTAATGTAATCTCCTGGTTTTAACCAGGTTTCTGTCATACACAGCGCATCTAGGTTATAATCTGAAATCATGTCATTAACAAGAAGTGCTTTTGAAGTAAAGGATTGAATATTCATTTACCCTAACCCGACCTTTATCATTTTTGATCCGTATTATATCTGCTTTTTATTTGTTGAACTTCAATAAAATGGTTTAGGAGTTTTTTGTATTTCCTAATTCGGGGAACAGACACAGTCTCGATATGATGATGTTTAGGTGAAAGAGGCTCTATGTGATGGGGTTTATCTGACCTTGGTGACGCGAGGCCGCTAGCAGACGGTCGGTTTAGCCAATCTGCTGAGCCCCTGATTGTCATGTTTCATTTCATCCCCTGCATTTATCACATGTGAAACCCTAAACGTGGCAGGTGGTACAAGTAACAATAACCGGAGAATATGCTGTGACTCAACATATTTGTTTATCGATTTCGACTTGCCAGAGTTGTTTTGATGATAAAAGATGAGCGCTGTAGAGAAAAGGAGGATTAAATGGCAATACTTGACTGTGCTCTCACCAAAATCCTGGTCTCCCGGCAGTTACACTCCTTGTTTTCTCCTCAAATCTCACCCAGCTCTTCAGAGGCTCCATCCTCTCCAGCACCTCATACCCAATGTGGCCACAGAGCCTTGCCCTAACCTTCCCCCAACACTTCTCTGGTGATCCTAGTGCCTGTCGTAGGTTCCTGACCCTGATGTTCGATCTTCAGCCTTCCTCCTTCCCCTTGAACCAGTCAAATATGGCTTAAATCACGACTCTCCTTTCGGGAAGGGCCTTGTCATGGATGACCGATTTGTGTTTGTTCTGTGCCAAGTTTAAGCTTGTATTTGACGCTACGGTCTCCTGCCGTCAAGTGTCCAAGTCCTGCCTTCATCTCTAGCTGGGCAGCCGCAGTGTAGATGAACACGCCATCCAGTTTAGGACCATCACAGCGGAGAGCAGCTGGAACAGAACTGGCTTATGATGAATAAGACACCAGCTATGTGTGAGGCTGTGTGAGATCTAGAAGCACTGATAGATGTGTCTGTTAGGATATTGACTCGAGGGAAAGACAGCTAGTTTATTCTTCCTACTCTAGAACCCATGCAGACAGGAGAGGTGACCCCTGCGCTGAAGACTGAGTCTGAAGGATGAAAGTGATGTTGTCTATACTGCGCTCAGCCTGCTCATAGCTAGAGGCACTTGTGACCATTCGGTATTGTAAATGTAGCCACTGTTGTATGTTGTCCTAATCAATGCTCTTATGCAAAATAGCAGAGGTCAACCCTACTCCTGGAAACCAACTGTCCTGCAGAGTTTAGCTACTACCTTAATTAAACACACCTGATGCAGCTAATCAAGCTCTTCATGCGGGTGAGCTAAAACAGGTTTGAAATAAACGTTTGCAGGATAATGGGTCTCCGGGAGCAGGGTTTTGGACCACTGCAATGCAGCTCATGAGAGAGACTGAATTTGGTACCAGATAGTGTGTATTTGTTTACGAATAAATTTGTTATTTCTTACCTGTCTGGTTTTGTTTGTCTTGCAGCTTATATTCGCTCTAACCAGATCATGGGCTGGGGAGAGAAGGCCATAGAGATCCGCTCTGTAGAAACAGGCCACTTGGATGGAGTTTTCATGCACAAAAGAGCACAAAGACTCAAGTTTCTGTGTGAAAGAAATGACAAGGTGAGTCTTTACATCATCTTTTAGTGTTTTTGCTGTAAAATCAGGGTTCCCATGGGTCCTTGAAGTGCTATGCCCCCTCTCAGTTTAATTTAACGCACTTCCCTTTGGAGGGAACACTGCTTCTCTGAAAATGACTCTTTGGGGATGCTCCCTTAGCGTGCGCCTCTGAAGCATGAATGAATCTAATCCAATCCTGATTGGTGTCAGATCTGAGGACTGGTTTGTCACGATAGATCTAAATTATGCTTATTTTTCATGTCTCCATCCTTCCATGTCACAGGAGATTACTGAGGTTCGCTTTCAGGGGCAAAGCATACCAATATCGGGTTCTTCCTTCAGCCTAGCTCTCTCTCTGCACGTTCACTATGTGTATGGAATGGAATGAACTTTATTGTCACTTGGTCACAAGTACCAGTGAAATTGGGGCACAATCAGTACATTCTACAATATTGCTTATCTGTATGTATGTGTAAGAGTTCGTGTATTGTGTTGAGAGACTAGTTGATCAAATCCATAATTTCTTAGTTTGGAGAGCAGTGCTGAGAGAGTCTCTCAAAGTACAAGACAGTAGACTAGACGTGACGAGAGGAGCAAAGCAGGCGAGGGAGAGGAAATGCGACCGCCTTCGTTGAGTGCCAAAGTAGAAGATGCGGCTCTGGGCATCCGTATACTGAAATACATCAACGGCTGGCTCATATTGGTCCAGTCTTGAGAAATGCAGTTCAGCATCGAGATGTCATCCTTGGCCACATTCAGAACCGGGAGTTGAGACTCAACACTAAGAAAAATGTGATGGACCCAGCACAGAAAACTACTCTTCAGGACGTGATATGGAATTCGGTTACAATGCGGGCACGTATGTCTCTCGCTCGTATCGAATCTGTCCTGGCCATGGTGTCCGGGATAAAGCTAGGCCAGGCCATAACTGTAAATTTCAAAGACTGCTGGGCCTCATGACAGCGGCATCCAACATAATTCCTTTCGGCCTGCTTCACATGAGGCCCCTTCAGTGGTGGCTCAAAGCCTAGGGTTTTCCCCAAGGGGAGTCCGTTCCGTATAATAAAGGTTACGCACAGATACCTTCGTTCCCTATTAATATGGAAGAACCCTGGGTTCTTGTCCCAAGGGCCAGTGTTAGGGGTGTTGTGTCACCGGAAAACCGTTTCGACAGACACTTCCCTTACTGACTGGGGCGCAGTCATGGACGGCTGCTCTGTCAGGGTCTGTGGTAGGACCATCATCATTCTTGGCATATAAATATCCTAGAGATGTTGGCTGTGTTCAGGGCTCTGAGGAGCTTCCTCCCAGACATCAAGGGTTACCACGTCTTGATGCGTTCGGACAATACATCAGTGGTAGTTTATCCGAACCGTGAAGGGGAACTCAGATCACACCCTCTATCCAGATTTGGTGCATCAGATTATTTTATAGTCCCAAGGAAAAATATTATCAATAAGAGCAATTTATGTCTCGGGGGTTCAGAATCAGGGCGCAGACATCCTGTTGAGGCCCGGGGAATGGAGACTCCATCCAGAGATGGTGGAGTTGAGTATGGCTGAGGTTTGGACCGATGGAGATGGATCTGTTCACGTCTCGTGGGACATCCCACTGTCCACTTTGGTTCTCCCTCACTCATCCAGCCCGTTGGGGTTGGATGCCATGGTACAGGCCAGGCCGAGGCTTCGACTGTCTCGTTTCCCCAAATCGCTCTGCTCCCGGGAGTCCTGGAGAGTCTTTGTCAGGAGATAGCCCTGTTTTGGCCAGCCCAAGTGTGGTTTTTGGACTTAATTTCACTCCTGATAGCTCTGCCATGGCAGAGGGCCGTATAGTCCATCCTCGTTCGGAGCCGTGTAAGTTGTGGTTCTGGCCAGTGCATATGTTGCACACTGTGCTTTTGTCCTGGGAATATAATAATAATGAATGTTTTCCTTCATTGATTTTTTTTCCCCTGTAGAGATATACGCTGTTGTTGAAAGACGTAAAAGAGTGATGCATGTGTTTTACAGTCGAATGATGATTATTTATTCAAATCAGCACATTAATGGTTTATCTCTCATTATTATTGTCCGTGGATATAAGCGTGTTCTCTCTGGACTGCTTTAGTGAGATGGGCCCTGATGATAACTCGAGCTCTGATCATCTGTTGGAATGGTGACCTCTGCTAGATGCAGTTGTCGTTGACGGTTTGTTGGATGTTTCCTGCAGGTATTCTTCGCATCTGTGCGTTCGGGAGGCTCGAGCCAGGTCTACTTCATGACTCTGGGCCGGACCTCTCTGCTCAGCTGGTAATCACAGCGATGACCCCGATCTACCACTGACGTTTCTCCAGGATCGGCGGAGGCCAGGCCACACACACGCCAGAGCCCGCTGAAGGACTGACACACACACATCTGCGTCCTTTTGCAGCGTGCTGCATGAGGAACTGGCTTGAGTATTCTACAGTATTATTGCTAGTCTGTGTAAATGTCTTTCTCTAGAGTTTAATAAAATCTGACTCAGCTGAGAGGAACGGTGAAATTCTGCTAATGTGTCTCTCAGTCACAAATAGTGTCATAACAATGGTGAAACACAAAATGGCTTTTTGTCCTGTATTTTTATTTATGCTTTATTTATTTCTAGTTTTTTTATTGACTTGTTTTTACTAAGCAGAGTAGTTATGCGCAGTAATGTGGGTGACGGTGCCTGAGAGGTTCAATGTTTGCTGATAGAATTCCAGCGTTCCCAAGCAGAGCGTTACGAATCCGCTAATGGTCACGTGATGTCAACAGGAAGCGGGCAGCTGTGTTCGCCTCGGGTTTGCTTCCGGCACATCAAAAACGTGGATTTGGATAAATGTCAATTTAATGTGGACTGTGCTGTGCCACATCTTTTCTCGTCTTCTCTCGTTTCCCTCTTCCCTCGTTTTCTTCTGCCACATGTCCGATGACGGTGGCCTCATTCCTACTTTGAAATGACCAATGAGAGAGGTTTAATCCGCCTCTGTTGAACCAGTATCTCCACTGGCCCTGAGAAGTGTGCATCAACACCTTGTGTCCTGTCCTTCTGTTCTGAAGAGCGGATGAAAGCTAGTTTTGGCATTTATGCACTGGACTCGGAGCCGACCGGTCCACTCGTCCAGAACAGAAACCCTAGTTATAAAACTGACATTCAATTCATTTTGTATGACTGTTTATGATGCCCTTTGTTCCAAGATATGCGTTTTCCATCAGGCAGCGACAATGCTGATCTGAGAATACAAACCGAGTTTAGACATCCCGTAATAGCTTAATTTCAGTTATGGAAACATTACCTTAAATTTTATGAGAAAGACTGTCTTTGTCATGGACTATTATTATTATTATTATTATTATCATTTGTGACTGAACTGTATATATTTAATAAAAGGCAGGACTGTGCGGTTAAGTAACTGAAACATATGAAAAGGAAGGGATGAGCATGCATGAGTCAAGAGACGTTCACCGCAGAAAGCTTTTTGGTGATTCTAGGGATTTTATTCTTATTATTGTTTTACTTTTATATCTTTTCTTTCTCAAAGTTTTCACACACAAACTTAGTGAATAGTATGATTATGTCTCTTATGATTTCTGGGGTTATTTAGTTCATGCCTCACTTCTGCTCTCCCCACACACAGTATTTATAGATTTATATGCTCTATAATTTTGACATTTCTGTTTCTTGTGATAATAATTAGTATTAGATTTGATTATAGTATTTTAACAAATCTGTCAAACTTTAAAAAGAAAGTGAATTGTGCCAGTGGCAAAACCTAAAGTGAACATACATGTTTAGAAACTGGTTTGGCGCTCTTTCTGTCCCCTTTTCTAAGCGTAACCTTTGAAGATCCCTCAGTCCTACACACAGTTAAGACACTACTGTGAGCTTGCAGTTCAGTGACCGGAAATAAATTCACCTGGAACAAAAAAAGAAGAAACCACGTTTAAACGAGCAACGTTTTGTAAATCCAATGTTCGTCGTTGTGTTTTACTTTAAGATATTGTTTTGATATATTTCAGCCATAATTCTTGTTATTAATAATAATAATAATACAGATGGTGTTTCCTCAGCGCTGCTTTGACTTTCTGAATATGTTCTTGGCTGACTGGTTGTCTGTTTTCAGTCGTGGCACTGTATCGTACGTCCTCTGTATATGACAGGAAGTCCTGTATTTTCCTGATGGTCCTTTTGTTTTTCTTTGAAAATAAAATCGGTTTACTTAAAGCAGTGATGCACATTTCATTTTTCCTCTTCATAAAGGGAGTGATTGCCTATGAAAAGGTCAGGACATGACCTCTGATAATGGTCTAGGCTTGGAGAAATGAATCTGTATATGAACATTTTCTCAAACAAATCATGATTCATCAATAACTTCCATTCTAAAGTGTTTTCTAAATTTACAGACCACTCGACTACAAGAATCACGCTCTCCCCGAGGCCTTATAACCATGTTAAGATGAAATTGTAAACAGATGTAGATCTTAAACAATATTTCATCATATATCAGTAAAAGCATATATTCTAGTGAGAGTATGAGTCTGAAACTCCTCCGTGTGGCTTCGATTATGAGGCGTGTCGTAACCGAACCAGGAAAAAACAACAACTCTTCACTCAATTGGATAGTCGGTAGACCTACAACCAATCAGAGCAATGCATAAGTCAACTCCTTTGCGTAGCGCAGTTTTCAACTATAGAACTTACTTATTTTAGAAGTTAAATAATGAGTGTTGCTTCTTTTACTTACTCCTCCATGAGTGCCACCAAAGGAGAAACCTAACGACCACAGGCTTTTCATTACGTCCCGTCTTCTTAGTGACCGTCAGAGCCAGCTGATAAGTTACACTTTTGCCGAATCATGTGGGAAGGACAGCAAAAATGTCTGTCCGATCGACAAATGCCTTGATTGCAGTTTTCTGTTTATTAAAATGAATGTGCTGTCGATTTATATTACAACAGTTTTACGACAGCAGAATCTGTACATCTCAATTCTCCAGCTGCAGTCGTCTCTGAGGGAAACCAGCTAATTAAGCGCTCTTTGATAACGTGATAATTACGTCCCTGAAGATCATCTGTCCATCATCGTATAAAGCCCACCCTGGCAATTTGATTGGCCCGAACGTTTCTTGTCTGATCATAATCACTCCTCAATGGATCGAGTCCAGACCGAACTTCCGGACCAAAAAATGTTGTGGGCGGAGTTTGGGCTGGCATCCAGGCTATAAAAGCGTAAGACAGTGTGAGGTTCCTTTGCATAAAGACACAGAAAAGCCTAAGTATAGCTGCTTAATAAGAGGTCTGTAATGTCTGCATAAAGAGTTTATTCAGTTGAACTTGTTTTGAGGACAGTCCTCTTGGCATAGAGTGGTGAAGGAAAAATAAATGCATAGGCTAACCCTGCAGTTCGCATCGCACCGGTTCCCTCGACAAAACCCAATAGGATTTTGGATAATCGCTAAAAACAAGAAGAACACTGTAGGCTCTGGATCATCCAAATGGTCATCGGCAAACTTAAAACGGGCCTCGACGTGTGCTGGTTTAAGCAGGGGAACCTTCTGTGCCATTCATGATTTCAAAGCATGACCTAGTCTGAGTGTGTTACCAACAGTAACCTTGGAAACGGTGCTCCCAGCTCTTTGGTCTTGGCCATGTTAGTAGTTGGATTCGTACTGTTTGTATGTGGTGGACAGGTGTCTTCATGCAGCTAACGACCTCAAACAGGGGCATCTAATTTAGGATAATGAATGGAGTGGAGGAGGCAGACTAAGGCCCTGTTTACACGAGAACGCTTGCGGGTGAAAACGTAAAAATATTTTATGGGATGTGCCTTTCGTTTACACGGCGACGGCGTTTTTGGGGCTTAAAAACGCAAAAGAGTGAAACCACCCTCCAGAGTGGAAATCTTAAAAACGCTCCACTGCCGCGTTCCCGTGTAAACGGTAAAAACGCAAAAGTCTGCTTGACGGTGAAGGTTGTACGCAGGCGCGTGGACTTGGTGTTGCTGTAGTATGCACTCCTAGCCGCCTGAAGTGCATACTACATTGAATTTCACACACTTTTGCGTCTCCGTTTGCACGTGGATTTCCCACACAAAACGCTCGTCTAAATGCAGAATAAAAAAGATGACGCCACTTTTGCGTTTTCTCTTCAGAATCGTTTCCGTGTAAACACAGCCTAACAGGTCTTTGAGGGCCAGAATTCTAGCTGATTGACAGGTGTTCAGATACTTATCTGCAGCTGTATCATACCAATAAATAGTTAAAAAATCATACATTGTTTTTTGTTTTTGGATGGATTTCTAACTCTTAGTTTTTAGATTAGTCTCTCAGAGTGTACATGCACCTACGATGACAATTTCAGACCCCTGAAGGGGGAGAACTTGCGAAATTGCAGGGTGTTCAAATACTTATTTTCCTTGCTGGAGAAATGAGTCAGGATGCCCACGGGACTGGAAAAACAAGAGAATATCTTGTCAATAACATTTCAACAATTGTATTATCTAAAAGTGCCTTTATTTGCGTGTCTTCTGTCATGTTGAGTCAGAGGCGTTTGGATCCATTTGCGGTAGTTTATTCACACATGCAGACATGAACAGAAACAGGCTCAGACAATCCAGTTCTCGTAATGAAACGCAGGCAAAGGTCAAGGCAGGCAGCAAAGGTTCACAGATTTCAGAGTCCAGGCAGAGAACGAAGTCCCAGATAATAACAGGAGACAGGGAAAACGCTTGGTAATAATGTCTGCAGAGCAAAACAAGACTTTGGAAAGCACCAGGTGATGGAGATGATCAGATAAAGCAGGCGGGGATGGAGATGGAGAATGAGCAGAGGGAGAGAGGGAGCGGATGACACCGGCGTGGCTGAGCGCTATACGTGACATGTTCTGAGAATACGTTTCATGTACGTCCATGTTGTTTACATTAGATTACATCAATGTTAATCAAACAATTAAGGTATCATGGGGAGAAAAAGTGGAATATATTTTTCCTATCGATATTTGGTTTTGGCTTGTTGTGTGCCAAATTTGCTGTTATTATCAGGGATTTTAGGGGATGGTTGCTAGGCGATTTTGTTTTAGACCCTTCAAAAAACATTAACTACATTTTTTTTCTCAATTTTCATTTCTTGACTCTATCGACTTCAAACTGGTGTAGCTCAATTTTTGTCTGATTTCTGATTAATCATTTTTAATTTTTTAATAGAGAATGTGAATAACAAGAATTAATTTTTGAAAATGTACTCAATGCAACTCATTTTGCCAGAATGGGTCACACACACACACACATATACACTGTATATGTATGTATATATATATATATATATATATACATATATATATATACACACTTTAAAATGCTGGATTGTTTTAACCCAATTTTGGGTTAAATATGGACAAACCCAGCCATTGGGTTAAAAATGTAATTTAAAAATGTAACCCAATGGCTGGGTTTGTCCATATTTTACCCAAAATTGGGTTAAAATAACCCAGCATTTTTTAGAGTGTATACACACACACACACACACACACACACACATATATACATTTACATATATAGATATCTGTAGGGGAACTGCAAATATTTCATCAGTTTCCTCTTTTCCCCCAAAATGTACTAACACTGGCATTTGTTTAAGAACATCACGATTGCATCAGACAGAGCGCACAGAGTACACACGAACATGATAACAGCTTTACTTGTGATCAAATGACCCGAGATGTAAATGTTTAGTGTGCTGTTTATAAATCAAGCCTACTATGGTAAAATACACAATGCATTATCTGTCTAACAGCTTTGTCTGTTTTGTATGTTTGGTTTCAGACCATTTGTCATGTGTCACAACAGTATGTCCCTGTTTATGCTTTCGAAGCAAGATTTAGTGCATCATCGCCAGCATACCCATGGCATGTGTTTCTATGAGTTGGTCTTTGTCTTGATGGTCGTCTTCTGTGGAGAGGTGAGTTTGATCGCTCTCTGATTTGGAAATGTGGAATTTCCTCTTATTGACGAGGAAGGATTTGGGTTTCCCCCATAACCTGTCCATAAAACAGAAACACAGACGACTGTCAGCTGCGTATCCCTCTCTTCTTCTTCTGTCAGCTCAGCTCTTCACATTTACTCATCATCATCATCATGATCATCCATAGGCAGGTGAGAGCCGAAATTCATTATTGAATCTTTTCATTCTAGCGTAGAACATGTGAATGGATGGATACTTGATTAGTAACATGTTTATAACATATAATTGCAGGACAACATAAAAAATGCAGAGATCTGTTGAGTTCAAAGATTCACATTTTATTTAGATTCTGTAGATCAATATGTATGCATGTTAATGGATGTGTTATGCTGTGGTGTTTTTCATGTATGTCTTATGTTGTGTATTCTGATGTGTGATGTTTCCTGATAGTGTCTCTTTGATTTTGGGATGTGCATTGTCATACTTTCCATGAGATTGACCCTTACCTCTGCACTGGCTCTGAAAGGTAAATATGGGTTTCTGCAACACCATATATGTATGTATAACTATATCTGGGGCATTTTCCAAGGGAGGCAATGCCTAAGAAATGGATGAGAAAATAAGACATTAAAAAAGTAAACATGAAACGTGTCCAACAGCGACACCCGCAGGTAAAGGTGGGGTGAGAGCCTGTGTCTCTCGTGCCTCTGAGCCCATAGACTTCAACAGAAGCGTGCGCTGGGCTCAGCGGGGGGGTGGAGAGAGGAGGCGACGCCTCCATCGTGCTGTTGGTTATGGTTGGATATGAGGGGTTCGTGCGAAAAATCCTGCCTTTTCATGCGAGAATCGGTCTGAATGAGCAAAAAGTTGCCGTTATTGGACTAATTAAAAAGTAAATAAACAACTCAGCCATTTAGAAATCTCCGCTTAGTGAAATCAAAATCAAACATGAAATGGACTGAGGACATGATGACTGTGAGGGGTTTGTGAGCGATCTGCTTGGTGAAATGAAAGCTGCCTCTCCATGTCTGGGACAGTGTTTACCGAGCTTGATGACCGGTGAAAAGAAGTTGGCTATTAAACAGAACAAATCTTTTGTTTTAATTATTAAATTGTGCTGTTAGTTATTATTTTGGAATAAATGTAAAAATGCATGAAAGCATTAGATGAGACTTGATGAGATTTATAATCAGTTTTAATGAATAGAACATTAATTACATAGTTAATGCATCTTATATGCATCTTATAAGGTCTTGTAAGTGTCTAATTAACTGTAAATTACTGCTAATTACAAGCACGTTAAAATGAAGTGTCAATATATGAAGAGTTCAGATGCAAAAGCCTCTAAATGCCATTTGAAATTTTCTTCTAAAATGATCATTTCTATCAAGCTTGTATATTTAAGTTCAGTAATTTCACTTAAATTGCAATGAAGATTACCTATTAATTGTCATTTAAGTGAAATTACTGAACTTAAATATACAAGCTTGATAAAAATGGTCATTTTAGAAGAAAATTTCAAATGGCATTTAGAGGCTTTTGCATCTGAACTCTTCATATATATAACAGAGGTGTAGTGGTAAAAAAAGAGGTGGGTAAACTATAAATTCTGGTGGACCACGACGTGATCACCATAAGGTGGGCCACTGTCTACCGGTGTATGTGTATCCTGATAACATAGGGAGGCCTCGACATTAACCCTTTTAATACGCCTGTCCTTTGGACAAGTAAATCTGCCATTCATTTGTCTGAGTAAAAAAGTTGCTTGTCCGGATTTTTTATTTTTATTTTGTGTGTGTTCATTTATTCTGAAACAATATTTTCATCAGTGTTCAATCAGCTTTGATTTTTAAATCACATTATTTTAATATCTGCACCTTTAAAGGGCATCCCCTCACCCAATTTTAGTAAATGTATGCTTCATCTTTCATTTTAAAATCTTATATTTGATCAATAAATTCAATTATTTCGAATAATAAGACACTATGGGCTGTTACCCTAGGGGCTGATCAAATTAAATCATTTACACTGAAAAATAACAATTGCATAAAATAATGTTATGAAATTTATTTAAATTTACATAAGAAACTTGGAAAGAATGATACTACTTTTAAACATATAACACTAAATCGCCAGTAGGTGGTGGTAGGCGACAGTCTTAATGAGTGAGTCATTGATTCATTCATTCAAACGATTCGTTCAAACGACTGATCATTCAAGAATGAGACCGATGTTTATGAATGGCTCATTGAATCTTTGACTCAATCGATTCGTTCAAAATGCTGAATCATTCAGTAATGAAAACACGTGTGAGATGAGATGCGCCGTGGTTCTGCTGTGATTATTGTTTGGAACTATTTTCGCTGCTGAAACAGAACAAAAACAGCCAATATTGCATCTAAAATGTAAGTGATTTAATTTTTACTGTTTATTGAACTGTTGTAGGAAATCAATGTCACATTTTCTATCGTGATGGTGATATGGTGTTCAGGAAAAATAATTTAGGTTGTTTATCATGTCAGAATTATAAAAACTCTATTTAGATTTGTATAGGCAGTAGCCTATATTGTTAACTGAGTGTGTTCTGCGCTCATTTGTGTAGATTTCTGCTCGAGAGGCTGCGCGAGGGTCAACAGTGCAACCTTACCGTCACTAATTACTAATTAATAGTAAACACTGACAGTAATGCAGCGCAATATGAAAGAGTTCGTCTTAGGTTTTTCAACCTATGAAACTAATAATGAACAATATGAAACTAAAACGACACAAGCTTAATTTAAAATGTCTTAGGAAATACATCCAGGATATTTTGAGGTGGATAAACGCACTTTGGAGGTGGATAAACGCCATTTCCAAATTTGGGAGGTGCGTAAACGGCGTTTACGTACGTTTAGCCTCCACTACATCCTGTAAAACACGATGTCTGTCACAGTCTGGGATTGTTTCACTCATTGCGCTGTGTGAAATATAGACTGAACAGAACGTCGCCCTATGGCCAGAAGATACGTCAACTGCGCTTCTCGGCTGAACAAAGCAAACCAGTGTCAGTTGCTAGTAGTAAAGTTTAGATGGCTAAGGATTGGAATCAAGGTAAAGACGATTACAGTGACGTACAGTTACGTCATATAAATGGTCAGCAGCCACATCACCCTGTAGACCAAGACCGGTCACCCACTGAAGCTAAGCAGGGCTGAGGCTGGTCAGTGTCTGGACGGGTAAACTGTATTCTGCTGGAGGAGGTGTTAGTGAGGCCAGCAGGGGGCGCTGTTCACCCTGTGGTCTGTGTGGGTCCTAATGCCCCAGTAGAGTGATGGGGACAATATACTGCCAAAGAGCCCCGTCCTTCGGATGAGATGTTAAACCGAGGCCCTGATTCTCTGTGGGCACTCTCGCTGAAACACCAAGACAGTATATAACCGGAGATGACTCTTGTGTGCTCTACTTCACTCCCCTTGATATTTGATGCACACCAACAAACTCACTGCTCATTTGTATAAGTGTCCTCAACTGTTCTTTGCTGGAAGTCACCAGGACCTGACTGAAAATGAACATGTTCACTTTGTTTCTGCAGTTCGCTGCCAGTGTGAACTGCAAAATATTTACATTTTTAGGGCAGTGGTTTTCAATCCACTCTGTATGCAGCACTCTGTACAGTTTGTACGTCTGTCTAATCTGACACATCTGATTCAGTTTATCTCACATAATTAGCTAATGGTCTCAGTCAGTTGTGTTAAATAAGGGTGGAGTTCCATCATGGGGTGGTGATGGCGCAGTGGATAAGACACATGCCTTTGGTGTGAGAGACCCGGGTTCAAATCCACTGTGAGACACCAATGTGTCCCTGAGCGAGACTCTTGAGCCCTAGTTGCCCAGAGGCGTACGACCTCTGACGTATATAGCGATTGTAATTCGCTTTGACTAAAAGCGACTTAATTAATAAATGTAAATGTAAATAAGGGAGACATACTGTACATTGTCCCCAGGACCAATATGTAGAAACACTGTATTAGAGAACTTTCCGGATATAGGCACCCTGGTAAACTGAGACATCTGAAAACACTAGTATTGAATCACCCAACCATTGCACCATTACTATAACAGTACTATTGTATGTTATTTAACAACTTCTTGTGATTGGTTCAGGTAGTTGTGTGGTTGTGGGTCCAGAGATCCCGGATTATCAAGTACAAGGCGAGGCGGTTATCATCAGATTCCCATTTCTTGAAGATGCGATTGATTACAGGGAATTGCGACTGGACAACAGCTCAACATTCCAGGTTGATCACACAAACCCGAGGAACCAGAGCAGTCTGAAGAGCTGCCGTGATCGGGTGAAGCAGAGCGGCCGTGGAGTCCTGCTCCTTCCATCTCACCCGTCGGACTCGGGAACATACAGCTACATCCTCAGGTCAGAGCTCATAGCTGGGCACTGTCTCTCAATTCTTCAAAATATAGATGAATTACAGTGCAAAATATTACCATAATGTTCTCTTGCAATAGTACTTTACAAACATACTTTAATATATAATATTTAATTTTACAGAAGGCTAAATATAAATGTGTTACGGTAAAAAAAAACAGCTTTTCATTTGGGGGTGAAATATGAGTCCAGCATTCCCTAACTTTGTCAGTCTGATGTAGTTCACACCACTCATGCACTGGTTTATATTTATAAGAGCGATTTATTTTCTTAAATGGTTTGATGTGATTTATGTAGATAAAAACATGCTAAATTAATGAAATATTTGAAATATAGACTAATACTATTAGGATTAGTACTAATACCTTTAATATCATTTTTGGAGGTCCATGGCCCGCAGCATTTACTTCTAACCCTGATTAAACACAGGACCAGCTAATGGAGGTCTTCCTAAAAATAGGACTTGATTACAGACAGGTGTGTTTGATGAGGATTGGAACTAAACCCTCCAGGAATGTATCTGAATAGAAACTTGAAAATTGAAAAAAAAAATGAAAAAAAAATAAATAATAATTATATCGTTGAAAATAACTCATTCTAGTACGGAAGTTACTCTAGGAGGGATGGCTTTAATCATTAAAGGAGCATTTCACCCATTTCAACATTAATCTTTATTGAAAGTAGATCATATAGTGTATGTAGTTGAAATGTAAAAGAATTTTTGAATTTGGTGCCCTTTTGACCGAGAAAAGATAACTTAAGGGTGCATTTGTATGTAAGACAACAACTCACACTGCACAGATCCACAAGCCACACCCACTAATCCGGAACAGCGCAAACAGAGAAATCACTCTTCCGTCTACAAGGCTAACGTTAGCTGCCACCAGAGTTTGAAGTTCATTTCATACAAAATGTCTAGTTAGTTGGCTGTGACGAGCAGGACGACCGAGAGCACAGGCCCCAGCGGTCCGCCCAGCTCGAGTCAGTCCGGCTCCTCGACCGCGACAGGCAGCCGCCTCCTGTTCCTCCATCAGCCTCAGCTGCTCTAAACTATACTGCGGCTCGTAAAGACAGCCACGAACATCAGACTCAAGCAGCAGAACTTCAAAACCCTCTTCTTCCATATCATGTTTAGTTTCTTCCGTCATTATCAAAACTTCCTATCTCCACAGCACTTGTTATTTTAGCTTCCTAACAAGATGGCTGATATTGATTCAGTCCCACCCACTGATCTGTGATAGGCCTGTAGGCTGAGTGGGTCCCACACCCTTGAATAATAATGAGCTAATGTTTGTAGTCTCTACACTTTAATGAAATGTGACTTCCTGCTTATTATGATGCAAAATGACGATTTTTACGTCATAATAAGCAGGAAGTAAATCACTTAAATCATTATTTCTCCCAAGGGAATAAACCATGACCATTCAAAAATATGGCTGGGTTTCTAGAGATATAAAGCTTAATGCAAATGGGTGAAGTGTCCCTTTAAATAAAAGGTTTGAGATGACCTTTTTTAGAAAGTGCCCAAACTGGATTTGAAATAAAAATGAAATGTACTAATATGAAAACTCTCGGATTTAAGCACTAAATCCAGCAGAAACTCCACCACAATCGGCACATGTGCTGTATGTTATTGAATGGGTTTGCCATTAACTTTTTTAAATACAGTTTTAAAACAGTTTGTATTACGAAATGTGTTTTTGTTAGTGTAAATATATTTAGTGATGCATTTTTCACTTAGGAGTGACACATTCTGTCTCACCGGGAGTATTTCCGTAACCATTTACGAGGCAGAGGAGCCAAACATGGTAATGACCTACAACGCACATGCAGGAGAAGATACAAAATTAATTTGTCCCCACTTGAAATATTTTAAATGGAAAGAAAATCCTATGTGGTACAAGGTAAGTAACTGTGGAAAACTAACTAACTGAAATGGCTGTATTCCTCAAATGTCAATGGATTAAAGCCACAATCTGTACTTTTTCGGCTTTAAAAATAGCAAAAATAACTGTATCTATGTTATATATTTCTATTAGATGTTTACTTACATTATCCCGACAGTTTCAACCAACTTTCAAATACGGAGAAATTTATAGTTTAATTCGAAGACACGGGACGTTTCTTTATTTCCGTTTCGTCGTCCGTCTATGGCGTCATATAACCTTTGACTCCACTATTTTCTCTAACTTCCTCGCGGAACCCGGTGAAACCACCAAACACAAAGGGGAACACTGGACTACCGCCAAGAAAGCATAGAAAATGACGAAGAAAAAAAAGTAAGACGTATTTTTATTCGTGTAAATCACGTGCCCGCTCACGAGCGCTCACGAGATGCACTGTCCCCGGTACTGCTCGCGCATATAGCGCTGCCCGTTCCGGTCGTCTCATTCAAATCAGCCAACTGTTGCTGTTAGCGAGCCGCGCAGGAGAAGTATGACACAGGTAAACATTGGGGTTGCATTTAAAGCTTCTTGACAAGCTAAATCTACAGAGAGATGCCGTATATCCGTATATTTTGTAAAAACGATCATGTCATGTCATGAGCTGAGCTGGTTGTCATTGACAGCGACAACAACTCCCGCGAGCCCACGCTCTTTCCTGACGTCATCAAAGTACGTCTTTGTTATTATGTGAAATGAGTGACCCCTGGTGGCCAAAAAAAATTACATATTGTCCGTTTAAGTGACAGAGACTGTTTTTCAGAGCACAGCTCTTCCTGTTGGCAGAGGACAGTATATGATGGAGAGAGGCATAATCCTGTCCATCATGAACATCTCTGTGAAAGATGAGGGCTTCTACACCTGTAGGCTAAATGTGATTTTCAACAATACCATATACAATGTGAGCAGGACCTGGAGAGTTCATGTGTCCGGTAAATACATTCCCTTTGTCATACGGATGGTTGTGCCACTACCACTGTTTTATGACCAGCACATTACATTTCTTGCTTGCTAAACCTGCCAGACGGTAAAGCAAATTATCACTCTGTCTTACATTTTTTTTAGCTCCAGAATCTGAAAATTTTGTACCAGAAACAGTCACCTCTAACAAAGGCAATGCTTTCACATGCAAGTATAAGAGATTTTTGAAATGATCAGTATTTCACTAACATACCGATGTAACTCTTTGATTCTACTTAATCGAATTAATTTATTATGTATTTAATTGTTATTAATTCAACAATGTTTTCACACAGCATCAAGTTATTCATTCCCTTATATCATCTTTCCTGTAAATGGATCCTTCATTGAAAGTCATTCGGGTGAGTCCACAGTGCTAACAATATTGATTTATGTGTTTATTGTTAGATGTTTAGAAAATTTATATTCAGGTCACACATTGCATGACACTGTCCATAATATAGTATGACAGTACTGCATGATTCTAATGAAATGTACTGTACTTAATATGAAAGGACAGCAGACAATTTTATTTACATGTACACATTGTTTAGGGACATTTTTACACTATTCATATAAATCCACTGCAGTTACTGATTATAGAAGTGTAATGCCGGGTGAACTCAGAGATAAGCGTGAGCTGGATCCAAATGCAAATAAGGTTTAATAATCAAATAACAAAATTACAAACAACTGTCCACGAGAAACCGAATAGAAACAGAATAGATCCACGAGGAACTCTAATCCTAAAATCAATCTAATCCTTGTTAATCTAATCCTTGAGTAAAATGAACATCACTGTGTTCACCTGTGTTGGAGATATGGTTGGTCCTGAACATCACTGTGTTCACCTGTGTTGGAGCTGCAGGAATTCGATTCTCTGCCCACAAAGAAAAATGTATAGACTCTTACGTGTCTGTAAGCACTTTTCCATGTCAAAGACTGTTTTTAGAAAAGTGAATGTTGGCATGGATTCTCATGGATTTGTGATTTATGTACACAGGTTCAGTTGTTGACAAATCTGTATTATTCGATATGAGGTAGCATACGTTTAGTAGCTAACACCCAAACCTCCTTCAGAAAGAAATTTAATATTTTAAAATCATTACAATTTAATGAATCATTCATTCTAAATCCTTAAACCTCCCCAACATTAGTTACTGTTACATAGTGATTCTCAGACAGCTACACAGCAACCTTCAATTGTATCTTTCAGGCTCACGTTTGGTGATCCATTGCATGGTGTTCATTGGAAACCAGGCCGCTCAGTCCACAGATGTGACATGGCTGGTTAATGGTCAGCCAGCTGAAAACTCTTACCTGGGTGGACGTGCGTTTCAGACAGAAAAAAGGTAACATTGATCCCTAATTAATAAATAATCATACTGTATAATTGAAGGGGATCTTAAGCTCATGTCATTTTCACTCAGTTTCCTGCTCTAGTTATGGCTCTTAGTAAAGTCAAATGAATGGTTATATATATATTATTTTAGTTTTTCAGTTCCTTAATATAATTTACATATTTAAATATATTATCACATTTAAGTGGTAATGTATAACTGTTGACAGTTAAATGAGACAAAAGACATCTCAAGCATCAACCGCAATAAGATCGTTTTGAATTCAATTCAGTGTTAGTCAATATTTTTTTTGTTTGTTTTGCACATTTGGTGGCTTGTTAATTGTTAATATTTATATAGTAATATATTTAGAAAGTTTCAAATTTTAAATGTACATTCATTCATTTAGCAGATGCTTTTAAATAGAAACTCTTGCTAATTATTTGAGATATTGCATTTCATTTTCATCATTTCACACACCTGTTTAAAATTATACTTAGGGATCTCCAACAGGCTTCACAGCAGGTGTGTTGCTGAGTGGGTAGAACCTGTTAAAAGTCCTATAGCAGCTAAATGTCAAACACAGTATATACGGGTTATTATAGAGTCACACCGCAATACATTGGACAAAAAGAGGGAAGGTAGTTCAACAGAAACTTTCATTAAATTCTCACTACTACACTGAATTTAGCATCACACAGAGATTATGTGTTTTCAGTATCACAGGAAACCATCTTGAGGTGCAGCTGGTTATCCTTGAGCTTCAGCCAGAGGACAATGGGACCGAGTTGAAGTGTATATGTCAAAACCAAGATCAGAAACAGGAAGTTGTCGCTCAAATTAAACTAGAAGGTGAGTACCCTTTGGTCAGTTGCATGGTTCTCTTTTTAAAACTGCTTGTTTGAAAGTCATGTACACTCATATGTACAAAGCTCCTAAAGGGACCTTTGCAAAATAAAATAAAGACTCTCACATGCTCATGAGAAATGTTTCTCCTTCGCCATGATCTTCATTTGAACAATCTCAATCTCAAGTTACAAATCCCCAGGATTATTTATTTGAAGGCCAGAATACACTAGAAAAACACTGCACTAATCTAACGGCAGATGAACCATATAACTTCATGAGTAGGCTAATAAACAGTGCACGTTCTCAATAGGCCTAACAGTTTAAAGAAATGAAATAATGATTTAACCTGTTTTACTTCTGATATAAACATTTAGATTAAATATGGCATTCTCGTTAATGGAGTTAAACACTAAAACTACATGAAATCATATATATATATATATTCAATAAATACAAATATATATTTGTTGTGGATGCAATGCCTTTTAACACTTTCCCTCTGGCATGCAGTGTTTTAATGTTTTATCTAGAGATAATTGCTAATCATGATTGTCTGAGAAAATAATTCCATGCAAATAATCCACAACCATGTCTTTCCATTAAAAATATAAATTCATTAAAAATACTATTTGGCCAGTGGAAAAGATTGAGAAAATCTTTCTCTGAGATGTATTTGACACGATTTGATTTATTCATTCAAAAACAAGGCAAGGATATAGGCAACGAAAAAAATAAAATAATTTATTGCGACACGGCACATCTGTATTTCATATTTGTACGTTAACATGGTATCACGTGGATGAATAACCACATGCAAATGACAGTCCAAGATCCTACCTTTCCCCTTAACACTGATAAAATCAAATATTTAGAGATTGTGATTTCACCCAAGCTATCAGAGCTCTTTAATTTTAACCACACTCCGTTATTACAAAAGATCGAGGATGGCTGTAAACGCTGGAACAAACTCCCACTCACTCTAAATGGCAGAATAGCAGCGGTCAAAATGAAGATCCTCCCACACGTTAATTATCTGTTTTCAATGATCCCGACTACCCCCTCTGATCATTGGTTCAAAACTTTAGACTCACTTACAATTCACTTTTATTGGAAAAACAAACCTTTAAGAATCGCACTTGCCACCCTACAGAATTCCAAACAACAAGGTGGTCTAGAAGCTCCAAACTTCCACCGCTACTTTCTTGCAAATCAGTTAATATATCTCATTAAATGGACAAAACCAAAACTCCCTTCTGTGGTTAGCATTACAACAAAATGTAACACTCCCCATCTCAATTGCAGATTTGTCATTTTTACCTCAAACAGTCAGAAAAATTGACTTTCAAATCCATCACATCATAGAATCGCTAAATCTACTATAACACCTTGTAGATTTACCCCTTGTTGGCATAACCTGCTAAGATTCCCTACTATGTAAGACACCGATTCACTTCCCAAAAAGGGAATCTAAAGGTATCACCCACCTCCACCACTTATTTGAAAATAACCAGTTCCTATCTTTTCTCACAGTTGTCCAGAAATATGGGGTCGAAAGGGACCAGTTCCTACATTACCAACAATTGAAAGCAATAATTAAAACCAAAATGAATAAAAGTAGCGTACTATAGACACTTTTGAACATTAAGAATTGCAGACAATCCGCAAAAAAAAAATATTTCTAAGCTCTACAAATTGATCGCCTCGACAAACTTCTCCATAACACTCCCAAATGGCAAAATGACCTGGTCATCCCACCAACCCCAGATTTCTGGACAAATATTTGTATATATATTCTCTATGACCTCAAACACAAATGTACAACTCATATAATACAAAACCATTCACAGGATTCACTACACCCATAGCAAACTATTCAACATGGGAATAGCCGACACAGACATCTGCCCACACTGCACTTTGGGGAGTTCCCATACATATTTACATGCAATTGGTCCTGTCAACCTGTCAATTTCCTATGGACATCAGTCACAAAGACACTTTCTACCATTTGGACTCTGTAGAGTGTCCCCCCCCACACACACACACACACTTTGTCTTCTGGGAGACACTACTTCTCTACCCATTCCACAGAAATGTAAAAATCCATTACTTGTCTCCCTAACCATCACTAAGAAAATAGTCTATCAAAACTGGAAATCTCTTGCAATATTATTATTACAGAAGAGCTCAAAGAATAATAAAACTTCAGCCTTAAAAAGACATCTGGAATCCTTTCATTATCTTTCTTCAACCTCAGCAATAACTGTGCCATTTACACTCCTTACAACAACGTCAGCAGTCAACATCTGAATCGCCCTCTTCCTCATATACATACAACCCCTTTCTCTCTGCCTCTCTCTCTTTCTCTCTCTCTCTCTCTGTTATTTCGCACACACACTCACACACACACTAATCACCACCAACCCTTTCAGTAGATTTTCCCAAGCGACTTGGTAATACTGTATCTTTATATTTGCCTGTCCGTATGTATTTATCTGCCTTTTCGTTTTCCAATTGGTCTGTCATTGTCCAGGCATTAATTTGCTCATTTTTACATTAGTGACCGTCTGTCTGTTTTTTGTTGTCCTGTTTGGTAGTGTCTGTATATGTCCGTCCTCCTCCCTGCCCATCTACGTCCAGTCTAATTATGTCATTCAAAGCATTATGGTTGGATGTGGGTTTATCTGAAATAATCACTGTTTGTACATAATTTGTAATAAAAATAAAGTTGTCCATTTATGATTTGCTACAGTCTGTATTGGATTTGATGTTTGGGCCTGTTCTTGTAAGAAATATATATATATTATTACTATACGTCTTTATTTTTTATGTAAAAATAAACTGTAGTAGCGGCTTCTGACCGTAAATTTAGGAAAGGCAGATTCTTTGTTTTAGTGCTAAGTTTTGATAAAGATTTTGTAAGCTTTATATTATAATCGCCGAACAAATGCAATATTTTAGCTAATATTTTATTTTACACTATTTAGATGTGTAAAATAAAATAAAATTTCTCTCTCTCTCTCTGTAGACTCGGAGTCGTTGTGGTTGGTAGTAGCTGCTACATCCTCCTGTTTTATACTAGTGGTGTGTATTTTCGCATATCATTTGTGCCAAAAGCCACAGAAACGAGGGCACTATATTCCGGCCCGACAGGACAGCACCATTTGAAGATGGATATTTAACAATGCAATTATTTGTGTCATGTTTTGTTTATCTTGATCTTCTCTATTGAATTGGTCTTATGTATTTACTTTATTTTGCTCTCTCTGTTCTTGGCTCAAAGTTCCCTCCTTTTTTAATGTTTTATTTTTGTTCCTAGTGTACATACACCCTCCTGTGTCTTTAGTTCTTGTTAAGTCTTGTCCTGTATGCAAACTAGTAAAACTTACCCCCCCCCCCCCCCCCAAAAAAAACCCTCAAGTTTTCTTGCACTTGGGTCCTTACAACCTCTACCTGTTCAGCTATTATTGCAAAATGTTTGCAGATATATTTTTTGTGAAAACACTTGAGAGAAGCCATATAATAAAATACAAAAATATTTAATTAGATGTCAATTCTTGTTGTTTTTTTAAACTCAAGTTAAAGGGATAATTCACTGATTAGCATTAAAGGGCACCTATTATGCAAAATTCACTTTTACATGTTGTTTTAACATAAATATGTGTTGGCAGTTTGTGAGCAAAACCTCCCTAGAATGATAAAAATCCACCCAGTTTTATTTTTTAAATCTCAGTAATTCATCTGCACTGTCTCAGAACGAGCTGTTCTAAGATTCAGCGCTTTGTGACGTAGAATTGAGCGAGGGGTTTGATTGACAGTGTGGTCGTGGTCTAGACCCCGCCCTCTGTGATCTGTAACATCCTCCATTGTTTCCACGACAGCCGGTAATGTATTCTAGAATCATAAGTGTTCTGTTATGGGATGGGATGTAATTATGACATACATAGTAGTTTTCACTTATTTCCGACATCAGAGCCACTAAAAACACAGTGGATGTATTGTATTTTGAATAGAATAGAATATAACTTTATTGTCATTGTAGTTATAAACTAGTAGTAAAATTTTACTATTTATTATTTTGTGCATTAGCAGCGAACAAGAGAGGAAAAGTTTCACTCTTAATATGTTGGAGGGGATGGCACACGCTACAGCTCAAGTCAAGTCACATTTATTTATATAGCGCTTTTCACAATACAGATTGCATCAAAGCAGCTTCACAGTGATAAGATGAAAGTAGTACAACACAGATCGATAATATTGTTGAATATTAAATGTCCCCAACTAAGCAAGCCAAAAGCAAGGCGACAGTGGCAAGGAACTAAAACTCCATCAGATTGGATGGAGAAAAAAACCTTGGGAGAACCCAGGCTCAGTCGGGGCCAGTTCTCCTCTGGCTTACATTCATATTGTTTCAAAGAAGTTTTACAGTAAGTGTATTTCAGAAAGTACATGGAAAAAAATACATTTAGCTAATCATGTAATATTAATGGAATAACATGTCGCCGGCGTTGAGTCGTCTCTTCACAGGCATTGGGGCATCCGAAATCCCCGTGAGAGGCTGGACACAAAACTGGACCTGACGAACGCAACCCAACCATACGGACCGACCCGTTTGTCTAAAATGCCCCACTGGTGCGTTGACCAGTTTCAGTGGCAAACGGTTCCGTATGGCATAAAAGAGGACTGACAGGTGAGCATTATGTGAATGCTTGACTGAAGAGATGCGTCTTTAGTCTAGTTTTAAACTGTGTCAGCGAGTCAGAGCCCCGGACCGTATCGGGAAGGCTATTCCAGAGTTTTGGAGCTAGATGCGAGAACGCCCTCCCTCCTTTACTGGACTTAGATATCCTAGGAATGACCAGAAGCCTTGAATTTAGGGATCTTAAGGAACGCGGTGGATTGTAGGGCGAGAGAAGGTCTGTTAAGTACATAGGAGCTAAACCATTTAGGGCTTTATAGGTCAGTAGTAGTACTTTGTAGTTGATACGGAACTTAATAGGTAACCAGTGCAGAGATGATAAAATCGGTGTTATATGATCATATTTTCTTGACCTAGTAAGAACTCTAGCAGCTGCATTTTGGACTAACTGTAGCTTGTTTATTGAGGATGCAGGACAACCGGCTAATAAAGCATTACAGTAATCTAGTCTAGTCAATTGTCGAGTTCACGTGCGCGATCATTGGTAACTTGATAACTAAGGATCGCGCACGCAAACTCGACAATTGACTACTGTGGACTTCAACCGAAAATAGAAAGTAAAATGGACTTGGACAAAAACTATGATAAAACCTGTTGGAAAAGCATATTTTGCAGCGATTTTTGTGTGAGCATATCAGTGAACACCCCAGACCACTCGGTGAGTTTCACGTCTTTGTAAAACTAAAGTTTTATACGTTTTGATAAATGATTGTTCGAGTGCACCTATGCTTTCATTATAAAGGTGGGGGGCTGATAACTTAACCTATTGATTAGAATAAAGGTAATGTTGATTTATTGGAATTATTGAGAAGCTCAGCCGACACATGCAACACTAACTCTATCGACACATGGAAGGTATAGATAGTTTTTTTATAATGTTTCCAAAATAGTTTTTATTTACCTATTCTAAGTAATGTTTGGTAATGAAATGCATGTTGTATTTGTTACAGTAGTACTGTTGTAGTAGTACATTCAAGATGACAGAAGCTAAGATTGAACAGATTTCAAAGCCTTTATTATCTCACAAACTATCATAGTAGCTTGATGACATATTATTGCTGAATTAAATGTTTTCAGGTATTACCTGCACCCATAGGATGCATAATTTGTACCAATGGAGGTTAGGTCATGATGTTTGGAAATGGTAGTATTCATTTTGTTTTTTGTAATACCCAATAGTTGCCGGACGCTGTCCTGTCTGAAATTCTTCTCCACGTGGTCCTTGAGGAGGGGAATCTGGATTGTTGAATCTGTCTTTAGTTTGTTCTAAATTCAGAAGTCTGGTGGGTACAGACTCATTTAGGAGGAGGACACACTTCTGCTGGCTTGACAGTATGTATTTACTTTTACACATTTGATTTAAATGTGGTTTAAATGGTAACTGAGAAATGTATTGGTAGCCTATGTCAGCATGTCTTCAATTATTCCCTTTTTAATAGTGTTCATTTTTTAACCTTATTCATTTTTATGCTCCTCAAATTGAAATATTCAGGTGTAACAAATTGGAGAGAGAAGACATGTGAAGAGTATTATCAAATGTACACACTGCAGCCCTGCAGACACTGCCATGACATTTACAAGAACTGCTTACCAGGTGTATCAATTATGAATGAAAATGTGCTTAATGACAAAATGGAATTAGAATAGTCATCCATGTGTCTTGTTATTAAGGTAATTTGGATATTAATGTCACAATTTTCTTATGAATCCTCTAGGTTATGTTGGAAGAGGAAAACGAGGAGAAATCCAAGGGTTTTACTCGGAAAACACCCATCCAGGGTTTTGCAGTGATTGGTGTCAGCTGCTGGTGAGTGAAAATTCATTCACTCTTCCAGGTCCAGTCTAAAAGCCTGCTTAACTATCCAACTTGTCTAACTGCGTATAGGACACATGAGATTGGTTCCAACCAGGACACGGCTTGTTTTGCCTGCTTCAATCGGGTAAGAGGTACAGCCTCTTCTCAGGCAGTTAGACTGCTGAATAAGCACCATCCCCGGCTACCTCTTCTCACCTAATCCACTCGCTTAACACTACACTACCCAACAACTACAATAACCGTGAACTGGACTTTGCATTGTTGCAGCACATTCAAGTATACATCATCTTTTTCTGGTTAGTATTGATTCTCTGCCTCATACACTTTTTATTTTTTTTATCTTTATTCCTGTTTGATATCTGCCGCTGTGCCTTGTTATAAAATATGCTCTTGTTGATCTTATTCCTCATAAATTGCACTGTCGACTGATGCCCTAAAGTAATTGACAATAAATTGTTTAGATGATCTTTAACTAAAATTATTTCATTCTAACTTTGCTAATCTAATAGAAGAGCTCAAGTCTGAGGAACACCCTCATCAGTCTTTTTTCTGCTGACCGGGTTACCTTATGTGATAGGATTCACAAAATTATACTTTTGTATTTCTTTAATGAATACAGTGAACATTGTACTACTTTCTGAGGAGGGAGTGTTTTATCAGTTTGTTTTGGTAGTTTGTCCTGATAATGGTGAGCCTAAACCCTCTATAACCTTGGAGGAACTGTGTGTGTGTGTGTGTGTGTGTGTGTGTGTGTGTGTGTGTGTGTGTGTTGAATGCAGGTCTTGTGATATGCAACAACAGACCACGAGATGCATTTCTACTTCCAAGGTCATCGCCGAACCAAGTTTTGGATTCTGACAATTATCTTGATTAATGTTGACTTGAGCAGCTATCTATCCATAAGTGTAGAATTGTTTAGACAATCTCCTTGTGAGATTTTTGACGCCTGGCTCTACCGATGAAACTGCAAACTATTCTTCAGTAAATGTTTACTTATTTGATTGAACCTCGTGACTCCTAGTCGTTCATCATATACTGGGTCTTTAAACTGTTATCCTCTAACACTAGAAACATGGTATATCACGTTAAACCATGCTGTAACATTATACAACTTTTTCAAACTTTCTGGCTAGGCTTTTTCAAGCCAGTTTTATCTGAATTTTACCATCTTGTTCATGACTGCTGATCATTCTGATTTCAGAATAAATATCAAGCCTATTTAAAAAGTTATAGCTGCTTAATAAACAAATACAAGAATGTTATAAGTACTGCAAGTGTAAAACTGAACTTAATGATAGCAAAATATGATCTTAAACGGCACTGAGACAATGTTCTTTTTATATTTTAGACAGGATTTTCATTAAGTTTAATGAATGTTTATGTACATAGGAATAAATTCACATTTATTTAATTATTTAACAAACATGTATAGTCATAAGTTATATTAATACACATACAAATGCATAATTTCAAGTGTAGCTTTTTTTGTTTCTTATGTCTATGATGTTTGTAACTTGAATTAAAACGAATAATATAAAATAATTACTACTTAAAGTATTTTATGTAAATAATTACTAAAATTATACAAAATTAATGTATGATTATAAAATTATAATAAGTTAAAACCGGCATACACCTCCGATTTCCGGTTATTAGCTTTATTAGTTTTTTTTTGAGTTCAAAATGTTCAAAGGTTTATATAATGAGCGAGTACATGTATCAGTTGTCCAAATCGTGCTTTGTCTTATCCCGAAACACTGTGGTACACCTATAATAAGTGTTTATATTCGGACTATTTTATACTGGCTCTGTTCTCACCGCTGCGGAGGAGCACAGTATCTGCGTGACACGTCATACATGTTTGGTTCAATATTAATACGCTAATTTAACGTTACCTTTGGCTCGTGGAGAGAATAATATTCGTTTGAACTTTTTTTATTTCACTTGAACACACACCAGAAATCTTGCAGAGTCGATTTATCTATTTCGCTGACTCAAATCTTTAAATGTTTATGGGTAAAATGACAGCAGTGTAATTCACACAGTTCACCACAGGAGGGCGACTATACTCCATTTTCAAAAGAATATAGGGGTGGGCTAATGGGGCTTTTTACAGTAAAACCCCGAATGTTTTTATTTCCTTGCATTGTACACACCATTACTGAGAGAATTTAATTCATTAAATTACATAAATGGTCTATAGGTTTAGAAAGGGGAGCTGGAAGGCAGGTGAAGTTCAGTTTTTTATTTAAAAAATATGATTTATGAGATATATATTTTATAAGTTATGTTTTTGCACAGTGACATCCTGGCTCTGGCTAAATCTACATCTGTCCACTGCAGAGGCTAATAACCACAACCTGGAGGAGGAACTATAAATGTATAAAAGTATAATATAACCTTATAACGTTTAGCTACAGGTGATTTTAGTCTTCACTCACCCACTATGCTTGTAAAACATTTTAGGCCATGTATGTTAGTGAAAGAGTAGACAACTAAAGTGTTATTCACACCCAGTGCTACTTTAGGTGTACTAAAAAAAGTTATATTAATTCAGTTTTAGTCTACAATCATCTCGCTAACAATAGTTACTTTTATTTTGAAAGGGTTTCCGGTTACAATCGTTTTTTGATTCTGGCACCAAAAACGGTTATTTGTTTTTTCTATCTGAAACAAAAAACAGAAAAACTGTATTTTCGTTTTATAATTACAAACGAATTACGGATTATCTATTTCGCTGACTCAAATCTTTAAATGTTTATGGGTAAAATGACAGCAGTGTAATTCACACAGTTCACCACAGGAGGGCGACTATACTCCATTTTCAAAAGAATAGCCTATCGCACACAGGGGTGGGCTAATGCGGCTTTTTACAGTAAAGCCCCGAATGTTTTTATTTCCTTGCATTGTACACACCATCACTGAGAGAATTTAATTCATTAAATGTATATTTCTCGACTCTCGCATCATAAAGTCCGAAGATATATCGCATTGTCATACACAACCAAAAAGATCCGCCCACTCAGGCTAATGCTTCTGACTGACATGTAACCTGACCAACCATCGTTGAGAAGCTCAGCGTCTGTAGCAGGCAGCCAATGAAATTAAATGATTTTGAAGCTAGGTGTTTTTTGATGCCAAAATATGATGGTATAAAAGTTCTCACAAAAAAAAAAAAAACAATAAAAACAGGATCAGGAAGTAAATAATTTTTGTTGTTAATGAGATTTTTTAGTCACCTCTTTTTATCTATTCTCACAAAAATCATGTTCTAAAGTAAATGTTTATTTATTAAAACAATAATAGAGCCGAGCTAGCTATTTTACCATGTCTGGGATGAGTCAGCAAGGAAACAAGAGGCTGTGTGACATTGTGATTTTTAATTTTCATTAGCAAGAAATATTCACCTTGTTAATATATATATATATATATATATATATATATATATATATATATATATATATATATATATATATATATATATACATTTTATTTTAAAGTTTATTCCTTGATTCGAGACACATACATGGATTTCTCTGAGCTAAGCCCCGGATGTACACTCGCCCTAGAACCGCCCCTGAAAATATATTTATAGAAAATTTGAAAGGTAATTGCCAGATGTTTTACTGCGTCACATGTCAACCAACAATTTATTAAATGTTACAAAATATTGTAACTCAAAGCTTTCCTCTAACTGCAGTCACAGCTGGGGAAATAAGTTGCAGCAGTGTAATTCACACAGTTCACCACAGGAGGGCGACTATACTCCATTTTCAAAAGAATAGCCTATCGCACACAGGGGTGGGCTAAGGCGGCTTTTTACAGTAAAGCCCCGACTGTTTTTATTTCCTTGCATTGTACACACCATCACTGAGAGAATTTAATTCATTAAATGTATATTTCTCGACTCTCGCATCATAAAGTCCGAAGATATATCGCATTGTCATACACAACCAAAAAGATCCGCCCACTCAGGCTAATGCTTCTGACTGACATGTAACCTGACCAACCATCGTTGAGAAGCTCAGCGTCTGTAGCAGGCAGCCAATGAAATTAAATGATTTTGAAGCTAGGTGTTTTTTGATGCCAAAATATTAGTACTTAATGAGTATTAATGATGGTATAAAAGTTCTCACAAAAAAAAAAAAAACAATAAAAACAGGATCAGGAAGTAAATAATTTTTGTTGTTAATGAGATTTTTTAGTCACCTCTTTTTATCTATTCTCACAAAAATCATGTTCTAAAGTAAATGTTTATTTATTAAAACAATAATAGAGCTGAGCTAGCTATTTTACCATGTCTGGGATGAGTCAGCAAGGAAACAAGAGGCTGTGTGACATTGTGATTTTTAATTTTCATTAGCAAGAAATATTCACCTTGTTAATATATATATATATATATATATATATATATATATATATATATATATATATATATATATATATATATATATATATATATATATATATATATATATATATATATACATTTTATTTTAAAGTTTATTTCTTGATTCGAGACACATACATGGATTTCTCTGAGCTAAGCCCCGGATGTACACTCGCCCTAGAACCGCCCCTGAAAATATATTTATGGAAAATTTGAAAGGTAATTGCCAGATGTTTTACTGCGTCACATGGCAACCAACAATTTATTAAATGTTACAAAATATTGTAACTCAAAGTTTTCCTCTAACTGCAGTCACAGCTGTAGAAATAAGTTGCAGCAGTGTAATTCACACAATTCACCACAGGAGGGCGACTGGTTGTTTAAAGTTTTAGTGCTTAACGTTTTGTGTTCAAAATGTTCAAAGGTTTATATAATGAGCGAGTACATGTATCAGTTGTCCAAATCGTGCTTTGTCTTATCCCGAAACACTGTGGTACACCTATAATAAGTGTTTATATTCGGACTATTTTATACTGGTTCTGGTCTTACCGCTGTGGAGGAGCACAGTATCTGCGTGACTCGTCATACATGTTCGGTTCAATATTATTACGCTAACTTAACGTTACCACCGTTATTATCACCATTACATTTTAGCGTTAGTTGACATGATAACTAGAATAAAGGTAATGTTGATTTATTGGAATTATTGAGAAGCTCAGCCGACACATGCAACACTAACTCTATCGACACATGGTAGGTATAGATAGTTTTTTTAATATTGTTTCCAAAATAGTTTTTATTTACCTATTCTAAGTAATGTTTGGTAATGAAATGCATGTTGTATTTGTTACAGTAGTACTGTTGTAGTAGTACATTCAATATGACAGAAGCTAAGATTGAACAGATTTCAAAGCCTTTATTATCTCACAAACTATCATAGTAGCTTGATGACATATTATTGTTGAATTAAATGTTTTCAGGTATTACCTGCACCCATAGGATGCATAATTTGTACCAATGGAGGTTAGGTCATGATGTTTGGAAATGGTAGTATTCATTTTGTTTTTTGTAATACCCAATAGTTGCCGGACGCTGTCCTGTCTGAAATTCTGCTCCACGTGGTCCTTGAGGAGGGGAATCTGGATTGTTGAATCTGTCTTTAGTTTGTTCTAAATTCAGAAGTCTGGTGGATACAGACTCATTTAGGAGGAGGGCATACTTCTGCTGGCTTGACAGTATGTATTTACTTTTACACATTTGATTTAAATGTGGTTTAAATGGTAACTGAGTAATGTATTGGTAGCCTATGCCAGCATGTCTTCAATTATTCCCTTTTTAATAGTGTTCATTTTTTAACCTTATTCATTTTTATGCTCCTCAAATTGAAATATTCAGGTGTAACAAATTGGAGAGAGAAGACATGTGAAGAGTATTATCAAATGTACACACTACAGCCCTGCAGACACTGCAATGACATTTACAAGAACTGCTTACCAGGTGTATCAATTATGAATGAAAATGTGCTTAATGACAAAATGGAATTAGAATAGTCATCCATGTGTCTTGTTATTAAGGTAATTTGGATATTAATGTCACAATTTTCTTATGAATCCTCTAGGTTATGTTGGAAGAGGAAAACGAGGAGAAATCCAAGGGTTTTACTCGGAAAACACCCATCCAGGGTTTTGCAGTGATTGGTGTCAGCTGCTGGTGAGTGAAAATTCATTCACTCTTCCAGGTCCAGTCTAAAAGCCTGCTTAACTATCCAACTTGTCTAACTGTGTATAGGACACATGAGATTGGTTCCAACCAGCACACCGCTTGTTCAGCCTGCTTCAATCGGGTAAGAGGTACAGCCTCTTCTCAGGCAGTTAGACTGCTGAATAAGCACCATCCCCGGCTACCTCTTCTCACCTAATCCACTTGCCTAACACTACACTACCCAACAACTACAATAACCGTGAACTGGACTTTGCATTGTTGCAGCACATTCAAGTATACATCATCTTTTTCTGGTTAGTATTGATTCTCTGCCTCATACACTTTTTATTTTTTTTTATCTTTATTCCTGTTTGATATCTGCCGCTGTGCCTTGTTATAAAATATGCTCTTGTTGATCTTATTCCTCATAAATTGCACTGTCGACTGATGCCCTAAAGTAATTGACAATAAATTGTTTAGATGATCTTTAACTAAAATTATTTCATTCTAACTTTGCTAATCTAATAGAAGAGCTCAAGTCTGAGGAACACCCTCATCAGTCTTTTTTCTGCTGACCAGGTTACCTTATGTGATAGGATTCACAAAATTATACTTTTGTATTTCTTTAATGAATACAGTGAACATTGTACTACTTTCTGAGGAGGGAGTGTTTTATCAGTTTGTTTTGGTAGTTTGTCCTGATAATGGTGAGCCTAAACCCTCTATAACCTTGGAGGAACTGTGTGTGTGTGTGTGTGTGTGTGTGTGTGTGTGTGTGTGTGTGTGTGTTGAATGCAGGTCTTGTGATATGCAACAACAGACCACGAGATGCATTTCTACTTCCAAGGTCATCGCCGAACCAAGTTTTGGATTCTGACAATTATCTTGATTAATGTTGACTTGAGCAGCTATCTATCCATAAGTGTAGAATTGTTTAGACAATCTCCTTGTGAGATTTTTGACGCCTGGCTCTACCGATGAAACTGCAAACTATTCTTCAGTAAATGTTTACTTATTTGATTGAACCTCGTGACTCCTAGTCGTTCATCATATACTGGGTCTTTAAACTGTTATCCTCTAACACTAGAAACATGGTATATCACGTTAAACCATGCTGTAACATTATACAACTTTTTCAAACTTTCTGGCTAGGCTTTTTCAAGCCAGTTTTATCTGAATTTTACCATCTTGTTCATGACTGCTGATCATTCTGATTTCAGAATAAATATCAAGCCTATTTAAAAAGTTATAGCTGCTTAATAAACAAATACAAGAATGTTTTAAGTACTGGAAGTGTGAAACTGAACTTAATGATAGCAAAATATGATCTTAAATGGCACTGAGACAATGTTCTTTTTATATTTTAGACAGGATTTTCATTAAGTTTAATGAATGTTTATGTACATAGGAATAAATGCACATATATTTCATTATTTAACAAACATGTATAGTCATAAGTTATATTAATATACAAATGCATAATTTCAAGTGTAGCTTTTTTGTTTCTTATGTCTATGATGTTTGTAACTTGAATTTAAACGAAAAATATAAAATAATTACTACTTAAAGTATTTTATGTAAATAATTACTAAAATTATACAAAATTAATCTATAATTATATAATTATAATAAGTTAAAACCGACGTACACCTTCGATTTCCGGTTATTAGCTTTATTGGGTTTTATGTGTTCAAAATGTTCAAAGGTTTATATAATGAGCGAGTACATGTATCAGTTGTCCAAATCGTGCTTTGTCTTATCCCGAAACACTGTGGTACACCTATAATAAGTGTTTATATTCGGACTATTTTATACTGGTTCTGGTTTTACCACTGCGGAGTAGCACAGGACCTGCGTGACACGTCATACATGTTTGGTTCAATATTAATACGCTAACTTAACGTTACCTTTGGCTCGTGGAGAGAATAATATTCGTTTGAACTTTTTTTATTTCACTTGAACACACACCAGAAATCTTGCAGAGTCGATTTATCTATTTCGCTGACTCAAATCTTTAAATGTTTATGGGTAAAATGACAGCAGTGTAATTCACACAGTTCACCACAGGAGGGCGACTATACTCCATTTTCAAAAGAATATAGGGGTGGGCTAATGGGGCTTTTTACAGTAAAACCCCGAATGTTTTTATTTCCTTGCATTGTACACACCATTACTGAGAGAATTTAATTCATTAAATTACATAAATGGTCTATAGGTTTAGAAAGGGGAGCTGGAAGGCAGGTGAAGTTCAGTTTTTTATTTAAAAAATATGATTTATGAGATATATATTTTATAAGTTATGTTTTTGCACAGTGACATCCTGGCTCTGGCTAAATCTACATCTGTCCACTGCAGAGGCTAATAACCACAACCTGGAGGAGGAACTATAAATGTATAAAAGTATAATATAACCTTATAACGTTTAGCTACAGTAGATTTTAGTCTTCACTCACCCACTATGCTTGTAAAACATTTTAGGCCATGTATGTTAGTGAAAGAGTAGACAACTAAAGTGTTATTCACACCCAGTGCTACTTTAGGTGTACTAAAAAAAGTTATATTAATTCAGTTTTAGTCTACAATCATCTCGCTAACAATAGTTACTTTTATTTTGAAAGGGTTTCCGGTTACAATCGTTTTTTGATTCTGGCACCAAAAACGGTTATTTGTTTTTTCTATCTGAAACAAAAAACAGAAAAACTGCATTTTCGTTTTATAATTACAAACGAATTACGGATTATCTATTTCGCTGACTCAAATCTTTAAATGTTTATGGGTAAAATGACAGCAGTGTAATTCACACAGTTCACCACAGGAGGGCGACTATACTCCATTTTCAAAACAATATCGCAGACAGGGGTGGGCTAAGGGGGCTTTTTACAGTAAAACCCCGAATGTTTTTATTTCTTTGCATTGTACACACCATCACTGAGAGAATTTAATTAATTAAATGTATATTTCTCGACTCTAGCATCATAGCGTCCGTCAACATAACGCATTGTCATTCAAAACCGACAAGAACCGCCCAACTCAGGCTAATGCTTCTGACTGACATGTAAGCTGGCCAACCATCGTTGAGAAGCTCAGCGTCTGTACCAGGCAGCCAATGAAATTACATATTTTTGAGCCAGGTGTTTGTTGATGTGTAAATTAGCAATGAATGAGTAAAATGGATGGTATCAAAGTTCTTCCAAAAAAAGGAAGTAAAACACCCACCCCAGCCATCTCTAAAACAAGATACAACAGCTTCAGCAGGTATCTGTAACTTTTAATTATAGTAGATTACTTTCTTTAGATTGTCAGATATAGGCCTACATTTTGATCGTCTAACATTTTGTGCAGCATAATCAATAGGACGTGCACGTGCGCGCGCACACACGCATTATATGTTTGGTTAGCATGTCCTACAGGTGTCAGAGCAATAATTCAATAAGAAAAGATTATTTAAACGTAAAGAAAATATTTCGCTTACGGAAATGGTTTCAAACAAAGCGTCACAGTGTTCATTAATTGAATTTGCTTGTAAAACGATTCACTGACCGCCATTCAAAATCATTTCTTATTTTTTTTTGTCTTTTCTGTTTTTGTAAAAGATGCGGAAGGTTTCTAAAGTAAGGAGTGGTTTCACGTGAGATAACGTTACCTGTCCTAACTGTACATGTGCATCAGATATAATGAATGATTAATAAAGGAGGACAATGTAGACTAAAGTTCTAAACTAATTTAAAGGAATATTACTCATTATGCTATTTCCCCCCAGACTGGCTTCCATCATCTTTTCAAATATGTTCATCTTCAGAAGAGTACATCTCAGGAATAGTTTCTTCAGAAGAAGACTTTAAACTTCTTCTGGAAAACCATAAACGGGCAACTGGCACATCTTACACTGTTTGCTAATTTATCAGTTTCTAAATTAACTGCATGTTAATTGTTTATTCATGACCTTGTGGAAAGTATTGCTGAAGAACATTTGTTGCATTTTATAGACATGCAGTGCCCTCCACAATTATTGGCACCCCTGTTTAAGATGTGGTCGAGGACTTCTAAAAATTCTTCCTTTTTTTAAAAAACAACATAGAACCCAAATGCAAAAAAAGAAGAAAATTCCAACCTTTTATTTAAGTACATTACTTTGGTGGTAAATTTTTTTTTTTTTTTTTTTTTTTTTAATTTAGAAAAAGAAAAACTTCAAATCATGTGTCCCACAATTATTGGCACCCCTGAAGATAATAATTTGTACAACCCCCTTTTGCCAACAAGACAGCACTTAATCTCCTCCTATAACATTTCACAAGATTGGAGACCATAGAGAGAGGGATCTTTGACCATTCTTCTTTGCACAATCTCTCTAGATCATCCAGTATCCTGGGCCCTCTCTTGTGCAGAGGCCATCAGGTTTTTATTTCAAATGTCCAGGTAGTTCAAAGCGTTCATAATGCCATGCACCCTAACAAGGTTCCCAGGGCTTTTGGAAGTGAAACAGGCCCACAGCATCACAGATCCTCCACCATACTTCACGGTGGGCATGAGGTACTTTTCAGCATACTCATCTTTTCTTGTACACCAGACCCACTTAGAGTGTTTGTTGCCAAAAAGCTCACTCTTAGTCTCATCCGACCAAAGCACACGATCCCAGATGAAGTCCCAGTGCCGCTTGGCAAACTCTAGACGTTTACGTTTGTCAGTGTTAGTGAGAAAAGGCTTTTCCCTTGCATGCCTCCCAAACAGCTTGTTGGCTTGTAGAGTGCGTCTGATGGTTATTTTGGACACTTTGTGACCCTAAGATGCCACTATTTGATGCAATTTAGTGACAGTGAGCCTAGGACACTTTTTAACTGCTCTTATCATCCTCCTCACTGTGCTTTATGGCAAGATAAACATGGGACCTCTTCCAGCCTTGTTTGTCACCTTTCCAGTTGTTTTAAACTTGTTAATGATTCCTCTGACTGTAGATACGGGCAAATTAAGGCGAGTGGCTATTTTCTTGTAGCCATTGCCTATCTTATAAAGGTCAACACACATCTGCCTTACTTGAATAGTGTGTTCTCTTGTCTTTGCCATGTTGACAAATGGGTAAGAGAATTTGGCCTCTGTGTCATGTCATATTTATACCCCGGGGAAAGAGGGAGTCATGAATTACTAATTAAAAGTTTCTAGATATCCTGACCAACTTTAGCAACTATAGAAAATATGTAAAAAAAAAAAAAAAAATCAATTACATTTTTCAGCGGAATTTTTAGGGGTGCCAATAATTGTGGGATACATGATTTGAAGTTTTTCTTTTTCTAAATTTTTATTTATTTTTTTACCACCAAAGTAATGTACTTAAATAAAAGGTTGGATTTTTCTTCTTTTTTTGCATTTGGGTTCTATGTTGTTTAAAAAAAAGGAAGAATTTTTAGAAGTCCTCGACCACATCTTAAACAGGGGTGCCAATAATTGTGGAGGGCACTGTACATTTAAGACAGCTACTTTCATTAAACAAATCTTTAATTCCGTTTTCTCATAATTAAACCCTATTTGCATGAAATATGAGCAAGTACAATAAAAGGAACGTGCTATGAAAAGTATTAAATGCCTTTTTATTTTATTTACTTCCTGGTGACAGGTCGAATGACAGTCCAAAAAAAAAAAAGTGACAAGAGAGAATAATATTCGTTTGAACTTTTTTCATTTCACTTGAACACACACCAGAAATCTTGCAGAGTCGATTTATCTATTTCGCTGACTCAAATCTTTAAATGTTTATGGGTAAAATGACAGCAGTGTAATTCACACAGTTCACCACAGGAGGGCGACTATACTCCATTTTCAAAACAATAGCCTATCGCAGACATCGGTGGGCTAAGGGGGCTTTTTACAGTAAAGCCCCGAATGTTTTTATTTCCTTGCATTGTACACACCATCACTGAGAGAATTTAATTCATTAAATGTATATTTCTCGACTCAAAAAAACGGAAGTAAATAATAATAATAATTATTATTATTATAGTTTATTTAGATAGGGGCAGATACAGATAACATAGATAGACTTTGACAGTGATCTGATGCATGTATCAATGTTTTTAGCCAAAGCTAATTTACAACATTAGTCCCTAGAAGGGCTTTTTTAGTAAAATGCAATACAAAACATGAGCAATACAAAACAATAAGGGCTTTTTGATAGCAATACAAGAATAAAAGTACTAGTAAAGAGAAAAATAATGGAAGATAATATAAATGCCGGAAAAAAATGCCTCTTCAGTTCGCTTATAGGGCCAGGCGAGGGGTCGAGGATGCTGCGGCTACTTTGTTGAATTTGGTACATCTTGAGGGAACTAAGACACACGCCAGGATTTTGTTTGTCGATTTTTCATCCGCTTTCAACACGATACAACCTCATATTTTAGTAGAGAAGTTATTAAGTTTTGATTTTAGTATCGTTGGTTGGATCCTCGACTTCCTAACTGATCGCATTCAGAGAGTAAAGGTTAATGGTTGTTTATCAGAGTTATTGTACTCATCCACAGGGTCCCCTCAGGGATGTGTTTTCTCCACTCCTGTATATTTTATATACTGATGATGGCAGAAGCAAGCATGACAATAGATTTATTGTGAAATTTGCAGATGAGACGGCTATTGTAAGCCTTCTTGGTGCTGGCGAATGTGACCATGGGCCGGTAGTTGAGGATTTTGTACGGTGGTGCAACGATGCATTTCTGCAAATAAATGTGCTAAAAACTAAAGACATGTGTATTGACCTTAGGCGTAATCAAACTGATCTGAAAAAAACAACTATCAAAGAGCAGGAGGTCGACGTGGTGGAATCATATAAGTATTTGGGGTGTGTGATTGACAACAAGTTGAATTTTAATGCTAATGTGGAGATGATTTGTAAAAGGGGCCAGCAACGTCTGTATTGCTTACGGAGATTGTCCAAATTTAAAGTGGATAGGTCCTTGATGATTTTATTCTATAAATCTTATATTGAGTCAGTTTTAACCTTTTGTATGTTATGCTGGTATGGAAGCCTTAGTGTTAAGGCAAAGACTGCTTTGGGGAGAATAGTAAATACTAGCAGTAAGATTTTAGGAGTCCGGCAGAGTCAGCTTACTGACCTGTATAACCGGCAAGTAGTCAGGAAGGCCCGTTCCATTTTAATGGTCACTTCACATCCACTCTACTCTGAGTTTCAGTGTTTACCCTCAGGGCCTCGATTAAGATTCCCCTTGGTTAGAAGTAATAGGTATAAACATTCATTTATTCCAACTTCTATTTCTTTATTAAATCTGGGTATGGGGAGAGTAGGTGGAAGGAAGTAGTTGTGTAGGTTTGGTGTGACTGTGAGTTTTGTGTGTGTGTGTGTGTGTGTGTGTGTGTTTATTTTAGTGCTATTTTGTATAGATATCTTTTCATTCTTTATTGTAATTATTGATGCTTTTAAATTGTCCTTTTGTATGCTGTCTTGCTGTGCAATCAATTGCCCTTCGGGGACATATATAAATAAACATAACATAAAAAAAGAAAAGAAAAAAAATTGAAATTAAAATAAAAATAAAAAAATTACACAAAAAAAGGGGGCAGAGTCGACAAGAACTAAATATGCGAACAACACTGTTCCTGAATTAACCACAATTTGTTTTGTTTTTTAAGATATCTAATGTCGGGATGCGTTTCAGATGATCTGGCAGAGAATTCCACAATTTTGCCCCTTTCACTGAAACAGCGGTCTGAGCAAATGATGTTCTACAGAAAGGGATGTTACAGTTGACTTTAAAAGCAGATCTGGTCAGTCTAGTACTTTGCTGTCTTGTTATTATTTTGCAAAGCGGTTGTGGAGCAGCATCATTTAAACATTTGAAAATCAGCTTAACCAGATGCAGAGAAATAAAGTTAACAAAACTAACAATCTTGTATTTGCTCAGAATATGACAATGATGGTCCCTTATTCTTTTCTTATCCAAAACTTTCAAGGCTCTGTTGTAAAGGCACTCTATAGTTTCGACAGATGACTGATGAGCTTGAGACCATGTGGTTATACCGTAAGATATATGTGAAAGAATCATAGAGTTAAAAAAAGTAAAAGCGCAATCAAGAGTAAGACAATTTCTAATCAGCATAAAGCAGCTCAAATTGGCCCTAATGGTTTTATAGATTTTCTTGATGTGACTTTTGAAATTTAGCTGATAATCTAGATTTATTCCAAGGTACTTTACTTCAGGTTCTTGTTCGATAAGTTCACCATTAATTTTTATGTTCAGAAGTTGTGTTGAGGGTAGTTTTTGAATAGAGAAACAGTTTGTTTTTTAATATTTCAAGTTAAATGAGATGAGCTCAGCCAAGATGATATTCTTTCCAAGTTAGCATTAAGTTTGTCAGCCGCAGAAGTACAGGTATCAGCAGAAGCATACGCTAACTAACAGCAGATGGTGGAAGCTGAGAGTTTTTAGCAGCTATGGTGCTATAGTATAGACCATTTCACAAGATGTAAACAACACTGGTCCAGAAACACTTCCTGTTTCAGTTTGTAACTGTTTTCTTTATTTCACATGTAAAGAAAACATCTTAAAGATGCTTGTTTAACTTTTTGATTCATATTTATATGTTCTGTTGGTTGTATTTTATCCCAGCTTTAATGTAGTGTTAAAAAACTGAAACAGGAAGTGCTTCTGGACCAGTGTTGTTTATATCTTGTGAAATGGTCTATAGGTTTAGAAAGGGGAGCTGGAAGGCAGGTGAAGTTCAGTTTTTTATTTAAAAAATATGATTTATGAATATATATTTTATAAGTTATGTTTTTGCACAGTGACATCCTGGCTCTGGCTAAATCTACATCTGTCCACTGCAGAGGCTAATAACCACAACCTGGAGGAGGAACTATAAATGTATAAAAGTATAATATAACCTTATAACGTTTAGCTACAGGTGATTTTAGTCTTCACTCACCCACTATGCTTGTAAAACATTTTAGGCCATGTATGCTAGTGAAAGAGTTGCAATGCAGAGCCCTGCATAGGCTACATAGCTGTAGGCCCTATATTCACCAATGGTTTTTATAAATGTTTAATTCTCCCTAACAGCCAGATCTATTATTTTATTAGTTTTACTTTTTTATATTAGTTAACTAAATTGTTATTCACACCCAGTGCTACTTTAGTTGTACTAAAAAAAGTTATATTAGTTCAGTTTTAGTCTACAATCATCTCGCTAACAGTAGTTACTTTTATTTTGAAAGGGTTTCCGGTTACAATCGCTTCCAAAAAAGGAATGGACCACGTGACTCCCGTTTTTGGGTTATAAACGAAAAACGAATTGACAGAAGTTCAAAGACTCACTTCATTCTTTGTTCAAAAAGGAATAACGATAAAATGATCTCCAAAAAACAGAAAAACGCTATTTTCGTTTTATAATTACAAACGAATTACGGATTATCTATTTTGCTGTCTCAAATCTTTAAATGTTTATGGGTAAAATGACAGCAGTGTAATTCACACAGTTCACCACAGGAGGGCGACTATACTCCATTTTATATTTTGAAGCCAGGTGTTTGTTGATGGCAAGAAACTAGTAATGAATGAGTAGTATTACATGACTGATAGTACAGATTGTCTAATATTAAATGACTGATCGACTGTAATTTATAGTATGGATCAACTGTTACATGTTTGATTGTACCGATTGACTGACTGATTGTCTGTGATAATATGACTGATAGTGATATTACTTGACTGATCGACTGATATTACATGACTGATATTACATGTCATTGTTTCAGAAAAAAGGTACAAAAGCGGTCACTGGGGCTGTACCTTTTAAAAAGGTAAACTTTTGTCCTTTTTAGGTGCTAATATATACATTTTTAGTGTTAATATGTACATTTCAGGAGCTAATATGTCTCATTTAGGTCCTAATATGTATATTTTAGGTCCTAATATGTATATTTTAGGTGCTAATATGTACCACTAAGGTACCAATATGCAGCCTTTGGGTACAAAAGTGTACCTTTTAAAAAGGTACAGCCCCAGTGACAGCTTTTGTACCTTTTTTTCTGAGAGTGTGTAGGCTAGTTGTATACTGTAGTTGGCACCCTATAAAGGCTTGAAGTGTGTAAGTGCACACTTGTGTGTGTCTGGCCCATCAGATAATAACACAATTCCTGTGGTTTATCACTGTAAACATGTGTTCAACTCAACGGCTGGTTTATGTTTTCTGTGCCAGTATTTTAGGGTTGTTTTGAGGAATCCTGAGAACACTATTGTTTTGTGGGACGTATAAAAATAGAGCTTTCTTTTCATGAATTCACAGAAACACAATGACATCATTAATTTTGGGAAAATGCACAAAACAAATCTGAGCTTTACAATACTGGGTGTCACATAAGTCTCTCTCTCTCTCTCTGTGTGTGTGTGTGTGTATCATGTTGAAGCTTAAAGGCCCACTGTGGCGATTCGTGTGGCACTAGCGTAAAACCAGACTCCATTCTCTCCAACGGAAAGCATATTTACATGATCTGAGTCGTTCCCTGTCCCCTATGTAGTGCATGTGCCATTCAATTCAAGTCAATTCAGTTAATTTTTTTATTGGAATGATGACTGTACATCATACAATATTTCCAAAGCTTGGAATAC
Source organism: Cyprinella venusta (assembly GCA_038021265.1). Classification (NCBI taxonomy): domain Eukaryota; kingdom Metazoa; phylum Chordata; class Actinopteri; order Cypriniformes; family Leuciscidae; genus Cyprinella; species Cyprinella venusta. The sequence continues at coordinate 80,749 of CM075867.1, read as the reverse complement.
ATAGAATAATTATAGTAAATAACATAACATCTAAATGTAGCTACAAATTAAATTAATTGTACAAATTAACATTGTAAAATAAATAAAATACAATAGAACAGTCGTCGATTCTCTCTCCGTGTGTATCCGGCTGCTAGTGGGATATAATCTCTTTTTTCACCTAATATATTTTGAAATTGTGTTTTTCTCACAGAACTCGGTTGGGATTTTAATCGGATTTTTGTCCCATTTGTCAAATTGGTGATTTAGGAGAGGACCCCAAACTTCACTGCCATTTAATGCAAATGGTTCTAAATTATATTTAGTGCCAGATTTTGATTGGTATTGCTATTTGGATAGATTTTTGGATGGCATAGAAGACCCTTCTTGCTTTCTCTTTCAGTTCATTCAGGACACATTTAGGTTTCCAGTGGCAATTATGTTCGGCCCGAGGTGTGTGTAACTCGTGACATGATCAATGTTAGTCATTCAAGGGTGAAATTGTGTCTCTTTCTTTTCAGGAGCTGTTGATTCTTCCAGGAGTTTGGCCAGTTCATCGATGGAGAGAGTCGGTGATAGTGGGCAGTCTCACACACACCCCGCCCGAGTGTGTGTATTCAGTGTGTGAATTGACGAACTCAGGGTTTTCCAGTTTTAAAAGCACATTGATTGTTTGAGTACATTGTCTTTATAATGTAATGTTTTGCCCCCGAGACCTGATTCTAGAAGTTTAGAAAGAAGGCCAAATCGAATCAAAGGCCTTCTGGAAATCTAGAGAGCAAGTGAAGTGAAGATTTTTTATTTATTTTGGTTGATGTATTTATCAATCAGGGTGAAGGGAAATCTTGTGATATTCACTGTTATATTCTGTGTGAACAAAAGACTGGTTTCAGCATCTATTTATCGTGTAGGGGGCGGAGCTTCAGATTCTAGAGAGCATTTGATTGGACTGAAAATCTGATGAGAAGCTTAGGTGCAGTGATGTCATCAAAATCATTGATCCATTTGTGGAAGTGAGTGTAAATTTTGCACTTATATTTTCAAAACGTGAATTTTGTCATTGTTTTGGAGCACATGCGATTATAGATAACAGTAAGACTACATATTCATACTAAGAACAAAATTAAATTTAAATTTCATGTGAACTTTAAGTGTTGCTTTGGTGTTGTTGATTATGGAATCATGGGACTGATTAGTGTCTTTGTTTATATAAATAAAACTCACTGAACATCTCGGTTGCTGTTAAATATGATATCTAAATATCTGAAAGTGAAACCTAAGTTCTGTGTATTAATGATGATAAGAAAAATGCAAAAAAAAAAACCCTTTTTTCTACAAAGGAAGAATATGATGTGAAAAGTAAACCCTCTTTTTTACCCTGTTTTTCTTTTCTGTATGCAATTCCTGATCATACTATGGTCCGTGTAACGCTTCACAATTCAATTTTCAGACCATAAAATGCAAATGAAAAATGGAAACCAGACATTCATTTTTCTTGTTTTTCCAGTTAGACATTATCAGTGGATAGTTACTTTTTTCTCCCGTTTTTCAATTTTACTTGTGCTAAATTGTGACTTCAGAAACAAACATTTGAAGAAATGAAATGTAAATGATTTTTTAATTTTCATCTTGTAATTTGCGCCGTGGGCAGTACCATTAGCATGGGGGCGTGTAGCCGTGGACTAACTTTAATATCATTTCATTGATGCAACTACTTTATTTGCACTGCATGCACGTTGAGGAGAAGTTTAAAAGACGGAACTTGTTTATTTTTAATGAATGAATAGGCTACTATCCGGAAATGACCGTGTGAATAAAGTAAAATCAAAGGCATGTGAAATAGGCTACTATTTCATACGCTAAACTATGCCAAAAAGGTCGAAAGTAAAGCATTATCTTTAATAGTGTAATAAAAAAAACCCTCTTTGTGATGATCACATCATGTAGGCTATAAGATAGGCTAACGTTAGATAGCCTACCCCTCTAGATTTATAAAACATTATTATTCTAATGTAGGCTATAAAGACATCGTTATTGTGTGAGATTTAAAAAACTCAGGACAGGTTAATCACTTTTGGAGGCTGGCCCCATTTATCATCAAAACAAATGAAGAGTTCAGATGCAAAAGCCTCTAAGTGCCATTTGAAATTTTCTTCTAAAATGATCATTTTTATCAAGCTTAAATATTCAAGTTCAGTAATATCACTTGAATGACAATTAATAGGCAATCTTCATTGCAATTTAAGTGAAATAACTGAATTTAAATATACAAGCTTAATAAAAATGATCATTCTAGAAGAAAATTTCAAATGGCACTTTGAACTCTTCAAATATAAATGACAGATAAGGTGGATGACCGACGCGGGGGAACAGGCCATCAAACTGGGCGCGGGACAGCCGGAAGACCCGTTGGAAGCGGCCGCCCGTTAGTTACGCAGATCCCGGAGGAGCAAATGTTGAAACTCGCCAAACTCGCCGGGTGTGGTGGACGCAAGTAACGTTACGGCGACAATGATCGATCCCTACGCCGCCGTCACAGTCTATGGCCGCTGTTCAGCTCTACAGAGTAAATACAGAGCGGTAAAGCCTGAATGAATGCTCGATCAACACAACCACAAGCAGTGTTGTGCATGAACGCGTTCACTGAACTCGTTCATATTTTCGCCGAACACTGAACTGAACGAATCACTTTTCATACAATGAACGTGAACGAGAGCGGCGCTCACTCTGTCAGGAATGAATGAGCAGCACGCGCACGCGCAGTTCAAAACACGGAAGTGCGGTTCCCTTTTGAATGGGTTTTTGCTAAATCGCCTGAAATAAGGTCTGTGGCGAACAAAGCCTCTAAATATGTTCACGTTTTGATCTATGACATAGAACACACAGTTATAACATGCCTCTGTTTTTTTTAACTTTATTGTGTCCGATTGTGTTTTTTAAAACTCTTTATATAGGCTTCAAAATGTATAAATTTTGGATTAACTTGTAAAGATTATCTTGCTAGACAAAACGTGTAAGGGTCACAACTCTTTGTTGAACACAGATCTTATTTTTTGCGATTTTCCAAAAGTCTATGGGGAAAAAGCATTGCTTATGTAACTCCTATCACCCGAGACCTACTCGCCCTGCTCCGAGCGGGGTTCGAACCCGGATCTCCGGTATGAGAGTCCGGCGCGCTAACAAGGAGGCTAAACACCGCAGCCTCTGGCGTCTGTCGCTAGAGCGCCTATTGAGATCGGGGAGGGAGGTCGAGGTTGAGTCCTGCAGAGTGACGTCATCACTTTGAGACATCGCTGTGATTGGTTCAATTGTGACACGCCACCTCTGTGAACCTATCAGTGCCCAGTTTGAAAAGTATAAACAATGCGATTGGTTTGTTGGACAGGTATGTGTCACAGTGGGTCCTGCCCATTGTAAACTCCAGGTGAGTAATGGTAAGTGTAGTCGCTTTGGGTTTGAACTTGTTTGATATGTTTGCATTAGCATGTTTGTGGCTTGCAGGAGAGTTTGATACGTCCTCTGGTTTTCTCTCTGGTGTGCTCTGGCTCTTGCACTATCTGCCAGGTAAGTTTTTGTGTTTTAAAGAGTTTTCTTGGTTAATGTGGGACTGAATTGCTTGCATTTTTTTCAGTGTGTTGTCTCGTAAGTGGCTGAATTCTCATAAGGCGAGTGACGATGTGCAGTGCTGCAAACCTCCTGTGGTATGTATGATTTTAAGTTAATTTAGTTTGTTTTTAATTCTAAGTAAATGTTTTTTTTAAATCTTTGACTGGTGTGATAATGTCCAAGGGTTCCTGTGATATATTTAAACCTGCTAGTGTGACTGCACTGCTGCTTTGCCTGGGTGAGTCTCAATTGAATAGCTCTTGTAGACGTAACTTTATTTTTTATTGTTTTGAGTTCTGTCTAAACTGAGTTAATTTTGTTTCTGAGTAAAAGTGTTTGTTGCTTTAGTTTATGAATATGTACCTTTGTTTTACAAGTGTAAAATCTTTTGCATGTGAGTAGTTTGTGTGTTTCTTTTTTTATTGGATCACTTTTTATATTGGTTGGCAGTGGTTATAATTTGATTTTGTGTATTTCCCCGTAGTGTGGTTAATATATTTTTATTTTTTTTTCCACTGTGATTGAGTGTGGGGTGGAAATCCAAAGTGTCTCCTGGCCATCTTCCTCTTTGTTCAAGGGAAGGTCTTCAGAGCGACTGGAGAGAGCAAAATCATGTTCAGACGTGACCTTTGACCTTCATCCAAACAGACAAACCTGTTTACAATCCAGGACAAACAGGTGAGCTGTGAATGACCCTTGGTTCAAGCTATCATCTTCAAATGCATTATGCAATATATGTGAGTTTGTTGGTGTCTTTGCAGTTAATTTCAGAGTTGTCTCCTCCATGGATCCCAAAATTTGTGCCTTTTGATCAAACGGTAAGAGCAGATGTTTCACCATTTTAAATGAAAAGCAAATTAAATGCAGGTTCTTTTAAGATGCAGAAATTTCAACTTGAATGACTGCTTTTAAATGTTTCTTATTCCTGTCTGTCTTGCAGTCCAGTCTGCTCGTGGTGAAGGTGAGTTCGCTTCGGGTGTAAGACTTTGAATGGAGCCAATGCAGCTTTTTGCACTTTTCTTTCTTTGCAGATTTGTTTTAATAGGACAAAGATAAGGAGCTGATGTTGGAGCTTTCTCACAAGTTAAACCCAGAGGCTCCGATGGGAATGTACACACTTCCTCATCGGCTTTTATTGCTGACCAAGAAGGTGAAAAAATCCGGTAAGTTGTTTCTGTAAGGGCAGTTCAATGACTGATCTGAGACCTTAACCTAAAGCGCTTTGTTTCTGGTTTAGTTGAGTCTTGTGCCAAGTGAGTGACGCTTTATTTTGTTGTCTTGTGTGTTGTTCCAGTTGTCTGTCGGTGTGGATATGGCTCCAGCAGTGCAGATTCTGGTCTACATCTTCTTCCCAGTGAGAGTGTAGTCGCTGCTAATGCGCCGTTTGACACCGATATGTGTTTCCAGATCCAGGTACTGTATGATTTGGCTATTTTTCAATTTAGGAGTGTCTGTGTGTGTCCTACAGCGTGTGTGTCCTTGTTCCAGGTGTCTCTGCAGTTTTCTCCAGCTACGGCTGTTCCTGCGGACGGAAACTTTCTGCTGGAGCAGGATCTCTGTGTAGCCTCAGTGCTGTAGGTTCATTCATTAAAAACCAACACATTATGACTTTAGCCTTCTTCTTCTTTAGTCTTTTTAGCCGTTGGATAAAGTGTAGTCTTTTATGTTGTAATGGTCTATATTAGCTTTTGTTGCTGAATGTGATCTATTCAAGTCAAAAGCTTTATGGGCTCTATGCAAAACTGCGCTACTTCCTGAACTTCAGCCAGCTCCTTGTTTCCTGTCTATCATTATTGGACAATTTGATTAATTCAGGTGTGCTTGACCTCAGTAGTCACAGCAACAATAATCAAACACACCTAAATGAATCAATGTGTCCAATAATGACAGACAGGAAACAAGAAGCTGGCTGAAGTTCAGGAAGTAGTGGAGCTGTGCATAGAGCCTATTGTCTATCCCACAGAGGTTAGATTGTTAGACAGAGGCTCAACAAACGGTACAATACAAAAGACAACCACACAATTTAAAATACACCGCATTTCCTATTTAAAATATCACTGGTAGTTGGAATAAAAGTCTTCTTATACTTGGCCTTTTTCACCAAAGGTACTTTATATCATCTACCAGACCACCAATAATTTTACCAGCCATAATTATAATCCTGAAAAGTCTATTTTTGCATTTGACAGATAGAGAGTTGAACCAGGATACAATGTTGGAAGTGAGCACAGATTCGGTAAGTGATTTATACACCACTCTCAGAATGTCCTTTCCAATATTAAAACTCCTCAATAAACCTAGACGTTGATATGTAAGGGATAATCCACGGCTAGCCATGCATTAAAGGACGCGAAGCGGAGGGTGGTTGCCTCTAGGTCGTGCATTAAATCATTTAAAGCATGGCTAGCCGTGGATTATCCCGCTTATACCTCGGTTATTTGCCAAGTTAAAAAGAAGTTAAAGCTATAACTGATGTTAACAGTGTAATTTTTTTAACACACGTGTAAAAATGACGGTTATTTTCTTAAGTTACGGCTCGTTAGTTCTACTCCGTCCACTTTAAATAAAGTAGAGCCATCGGATTGCATTTATTTGAATAAATTATGAATCTGTTTGTAAGCGTAACTGTTACTATGGTTACCAATGTTTTTTTTTTTTTACAGTCTATGGTTTATAGAAGCGGATTCATTTCAAACTGACTGGAACTACCTGTGCATTAAAGAGTTTTACTGCACACCTTCCAGCCAATCAGAATTGAGTATTTAAACAGCCCGTGGTATAAGCCTTCTTAAAAAAACTTTCTGAGTGCATATCGACTTTAAACTGGGAGTCCATCTCTGTACCCAAGTATTTAAAGGACCCCACCTGCTCAACTTCCCCTCCATTAAGTATCAAAGGATTAGAAAGTATACCTGCATTATTAGCCCCACAACACATTTCTTTGGTCTTGTTAATATTAAGCTGCAAGGAATTCTCCTCCGTTCAGGCTACGAGAGAATCAACAAAATGTCCAGTGATTGGGTATCCTGTGTGGGCACACGTCCCACCAGTGCCAGATCATCTGCATATCTTATAAGCATCAGGTGATCACTATTACAGGTTATCTCGTTTTTATAAATAGAAATAAATAAAAACACATCCTTGTGGGAGACCAGATTTTAAAAGCACATTCTCTGACTTTTCGCCATTTACCATCACATGTTGTGGGCGGTCTCTTAAAAAACAATTAATCCTCAAGATGAAGGTCTAATGTACCTGTAGCTCCTCAGAAGTGTGTTTATATTCACAGTATTGAATGCAAAAGAAAAGTCCATCAATAAAATTGTAACGCACAAATGCTTTCAGCCCTGTCCAGCAGAGTGAGGGCGGCATCTTCAGCTCCACGTCCCGTTTCATCAGCAAATTGTAAAGGGTCAAGTTTGCCAGTCACTGCCTGAGAGAGTTGCTGACGAACCACTCTCTCCATACATTTCCAGAGCACTGATGTTACGGCCACTGCTCTATAGTCTTCAAGTTCCTCAGCATGAGCCTTTTTTGGTAACGGGATGATGGGACTCTCCTTCCAGGACTGTGGTACAACATTAAGGTCCAGAGACAGCTGATAAAGTTGTGTCAACTCATCCTTCAACTGAGATGCACATTCCCTCAGTACCTCAGGAGCAATATTGTGCTGCTTCTGGTTTCTTCCATCATAGTATTTAGGCCTTGCCAGGCCATCCGTGCATTACCTCTTGTAAACTTTTCCTCAACCTTACGTTTATATTGATGTTTGGCCCCTTTAATTTTTACCTTAAATTCTTTCTGTAAAAGGTTAAAACCATATCTATTTCCATTAAAAAAAAACATTTTTTTTAAAGATTTAAACAATGTTTCAGATCTTTTGTAACCCAAGGCTTGTTGTTAGGGTAACACCTCACATGTTTTACAGGAATAACACTATGTGACGTTCGGAAGGGATGAGAAGGGAACAGATGCCCGAGCCGCCCCAGCTGACCCCTCTGGATGTGGAGGAGCAGCGGCTCTACTCTGAGCTCGTGTCCCCAACTAGCTTTAGGGATGTGGAAACTGCAAGCTGTTGGATAAAATGTAGTGTTTTGTGTTGTAATGGTCTATACTAGCTTTTGTGACTGAATGTGATTTTTCTTTTTTGAGGACTGGAGGAAACGCCGGAGGAAACGCCGGAGGACTGGAGGAAACGCCGGAGGACTGGATGAAACGCCGGAGGAAACGCCGGAGGACTGGAGGAAACGCCGGAGGTCTGGAGGAAACGCCGGAGGTACCCATCCATCCATCCATCCATCCATCCAATAATAATAATAATAATAAATCATCATCATCATCATCATCATCATCATCATCATCATCATCATCATCATCATCATCATCATCATCATCATCATCATCATCATCATCATCATCATCATCATCATCATCATCATCATCATCATCATCATCATCATCATCATCATCATCATCATCATCATCATCATCATCATCATCATCATCATCATCATCATCATCATCATCATCATCATCATCATCATCATCATCATCATCATCATCATCATCATCATCATCATCATCATCATCATCATCATCATCATCATCATCATCATCATCATCATCATCATCATCATCATCATCATCATCATCATCATCATCATCATCATCATCATCATCATCATCATCATCATCATCATCATCATCATCATCATCATCATCATCATCATCATCATCATCATCATCATCATCATCATCATCATCATCATCATCATGTGAACTGGCCCTTTCGTGTCGCCTTTTGCGTTGCCAGGGGGCCCTGGCAGCGCGGTAGACGGCCCTTTCGTGTCGCCTTTTGCGTTGCCAGGGGGAAAAGTTTGGACCCATTTATTATTTTTTTTTATTATTATTTTTATTTGTATTTATTTATTTTATTTATTTATTTTTCTTTAACCCTTTAACGTGCATTGTGCGGTTGATTTCTTATTCCTCTCACTGAATAGAATGTGTAATGACAATTATATCCACTGGGTGGCAATGTTGCATTAAAATATGTGTTGCTGAATCTGAACCGGAAGTTTATTGTTGTGAAGATCTCCCTTCAATCAATGACTGCCAGTGACGTGAAAATTTAAGGTAAGAAATTTTTTGGTTGGATTTCATGTTCTAGACTTCCTAATGATTATCTTTTTGTTGAATGGAAGAAACGTGATAATAAAATGTATCTCGGAAAAGTTGTGTGACCGCTCGGTTAGGGTAAACACTGAACTGGACGCTAGCTAAATTAGCACAGCAGCGCGATCGTGACTCTAATACACCCTGCAGGATCATGCGGCCTATTTCTTTGCTAGACTATATTTATTTTACCCTTATTTATACGGCCTGTGGTTTACCTTCAGATTCTAAATGTAATACTGTTTACTCTTTACATATTACGAAATGAACCATTTGTCCTACTCATTATTTCTGCAATAGTCATCATAGCTGAGGCTTATTGACTAACACTACGTTATGCATTGAATAGCTGCAACTACGTCTGTCTCGATGGGAATAAACATTACATTTCTCTGTTCAACAATCTGACAAACATAACACGATAATGAGACTGTAATTGAATTGATGGTTGGACATTTTTGGCTTTATTTAGCACAGTAAACTTACCTTATCAGTCACACTTCAACATTTTCTGTCTCTTGTCCAATTTTCTGTCTCTTAATCTAATTTCATGGTTGAGTGTTATCCGGTTTGTCATACATAGTACAAAGAGTATTTTTTAGCATATTAAATTTTTCCTTAACAAATTAAAATAAATCATAATGTGCCTGTATGTTGGGAGAACAGTTTATCAATATGACAATTGTGCATTTATTATGGATAGATGTACCTGATGCACTGATTACTCAAGACACAGTTTGCGACCCTACACTGTACAGTAATGTTTATTATGTTCCATCTCTTTCAGACATAATGGACTGCCGTACATTTTATGGACACCCCAGATCTGCCTCTAGCACTATACACAAAAACCAGTGCTTTGTTGCATATCACCAGAGATGAGGTAAGAGTAAGGCAAGGATGAGACCTATGCACAACGAGATTATTTATAGTATATATTTTTAGTTTTTTTATTGATTATAGTTGTAATTATTTATTTAGTATTGTATTTGTGTGTTACATTTCTTGATTAATATTGTTTACTGTTCACTTTACAATGTTTTTATTTTAAGTGTTATAATAAGAACATGTTTTTAAAATAAATGGATTATATTGTTAACATATTCTACTGTTTTTATTTGGAAAAATATTCAACTTAAGATTCACACAAGAAAAAAAATCTATGAATGCCTAATACTAGTTACTTCATGTCGTGAATTACCCTAAATGGGCAAGTCAACCGGTGTATCTGCTTCCTGATTGGGTCATTAAAAAAAAACAAAAAAAACAAAAAAAAAACTGAAAAGTTGCTAAATTTGGACTAAGGAACACCATTTTATATAAGAATTTTTTTTTTTTTTTGCATATTTATTTCTTAGTGTGACTGATAAAGGGTTAATGCTTAAAGCGCAGACCTAAAGTCCTGTATGTAATTTTATATTGTTTAAAACAAGAATGGCGAATGGAAATCTGTTTGTAAGAAGTGGAAAGGAAATGGATCAGCCATTATGGGGGGATGGGGGAGCTGAAATGTTTTTAGTTGGCCGATATATAATCACACGCTTTTAATCAATTAAGATTTCTTCAAGAGTGGGTGTTGCACTTTTTTCCAATTTAAAATCTCTGTAAAATCCTCAGGAAAAAAACCCCACTAACAACCTTATGGGATATATTTATTTATATGTAAACAAGTCTGGGCTTTTAAAAGCAACGTTGTTGAGCTGGGCTATCCCAAGCCTCTCAGCAGCTTTGGTCTGCCACCATCTGTGACAAAAACTCAGGAAAAACACTTCTCTTCTTTGAGAAATATTACTATAGGTGGGTCAAGTGCTGGATCACATACAAAAGCCCTTAAAATGTCCCCAGAAAAGATCGAATGTATAATTTCCCTATTTTTTGTTAGCTGTAAAGAGATGATGAAGAGGATGGATGGAAATCCCAAACGAGCGGAAGATGGATTTCCAGCAGTGACTGGAGAGGTTACAGCAGCCCATCTGATCGACGGTAGGTGTTTCTAACTTCCTTTCTGAAGATCTGTAACAATACAAAGACTCAATGACTTCTTTTCTTCCAGATAACATTTATCTCTTCAGTGGGACAAATGTGTATGAGTTCGGCAGCAGCAGGAAGCTCCTCCGTGTGCTGAAGAACGATCACTTCCTGTCCTGTTAGTCGAGTTGCCCCGAAACAAGAAATGAATGGAGCGTAACTATAGTACTTAAATGCATTTGCATAGGAAACAGTTCAAATGAATGATTTGTTCATTGTATTTCTGCGATCTGCTGGTCAAAATTGTCACTGGACATCTATATTGATGTTTGTCCCCTTTAATTTTTACCTTAAATTCTTTCTGTAAAAGGTTAAAACCATATCTATTTCCATTAAAAAAAACATTTTTTTTAAAAAAAAAAGATTTAAACGATGTTTCAGATCTTTTGTAACCCAAGGCTTGTTGTTAGGGTAACACCTCACATGTTTTACAGGAATAACACTATGTGACGTTCGGAAGGGATGAGAAGGGAACAGATGCCCGAGCCGCCCCAGCTGACCCCTCTGGATGTGGAGGAGCAGCGGCTCTACTCTGAGCTCGTGTCCCCAACTAGCTTTAGGGATGTGGAAACTGCAAGCCGTTGGATAAAATGTAGTCTTTTGTGTTGTAATGGTCTATACTAGCTCTTGTTACTGAATGTGATTTTTTTTTTCATTTTGGACCGGAGGAAACGCTGAAGGACTGGAGGGTCATCATCATCATAACCATCATCATCATCATCCCTAACTCATCCATCCAGAAGGAGACGACCCGTTCGTGTCGCCTTTTGCGTTGCCAGGGGAAAAAGTTTGGACCCATTTTGTTTGGTCATTTATTTTTAATTTTTTTTTATTATTTTTATTTATTTATTTATTTATTTATTTATTTATTTATTTATTTATTTATTTATTTATTTATTTATTTATTTTGTCTTTAACGTGCATTGTAACCGTGCGGTTGACTTCCGCGGTCAAATTCCTGTTATTAATACTCGCCAAAGCCCATTTTTAGCTGTTAGTTCTTATTCCTCTCACTGAATAGAATGTGTAATGACAATTATATCCACTGGGTGGCAATGTTGTATTAAGATATGTGTTGCTGAGGCGAGCTGAATCTGAACCGGAAGTTTATTGTCGTGATCTCTCTTCAATCAATAGACGCGAAAATTTAAGGTAAGAAAATTTTTGGTTGGATTTCATGTTCTAGACTTCCTAATGATTATCTTTTTGTTGAGTGGAAGAAACGTGATAATAAAATGTATCTCGGAAAAGTTGTGTGACCGCTCGGTTAGGGTAAACACTGAACTGGACGCTAGCTAAATTAGCACAGCAGCGCGATCGTGACTCTAATACACTCTGCAGGATCATGCGGCCGATTTCTTTGCTAGACTATATTTATTTTACCCTTATTTATACGGCCTGTGGTTTACCTTCAGATTCTAATTGTTATACTGTTTACTCTTTACATATTACGAAATGAACCATTAGTCCTACTCATTATTTCTGCAATAGTCGTCATAGCTGAGGCTTATTGACTAACACTACGTTATGCATTGAATAGCTGCAACTACGTCTGTCTCGATGGGAATAAACATTACATTTCTCTGTTCAACAATCTGACAAACATAACACGATAATGAGACTGTAATTGAATTGATGGTTGGACATTTTTGGCTTTATTTAGCACAGTAAACTTACCTTATCAGTCACACTTCAACATTTTCTGTCTCTTGTCCAATTTTCTGTCTCTTAATCTAATTTCATGGTTGAGTGTTATCCGGTTTGTCATACATAGTACAAAGAGTATTTTTTAGCATATTAAATTTTTCCTTAACAAATTAAAATAAATCATAATGTGCCTGTATGTTGGGAGAACAGTTTATCAATATGACAATTGTGCATTTATTATGGATAGATGTACCTGATGCACTGATTACTCAAGACACAGTTTGCGACCCTACACTGTACAGTAATGTTTATTATGTTCCATCTCTTTCAGACATAATGGACTGCCGTATATTTTATGGACACCCCAGATCTGCCTCTAGCACTATACACAAAAACCAGTGCTTTGTTGCATATCACCAGAGATGAGGTAAGAGTAAGGCAAGGATGAGACCTATGCACAATGAGATTATTTATAGTATATATTTTTAGTTTTTTTATTGATTATAGTTGTAATTATTTATTTAGTATTGTATTTGTGTGTTACATTTCTTGATTAATATTGTTTACTGTTCACTTTACAATGTTTTTATTTTATGTGTTATAATAAGAACATGTTTTTAAAATAAATGGATTATATTGTTAACATATTCTACTGTTTTTATTTGGAAAAATATTCAACTTAAGATTCACACAAGAAAAAAAATCTATGAATGCCTAATACTAGTTACTTCATGTCGTGAATTACCCTAAATGGGCAAGTCAACCGGTGTATCTGCTTCCTGATTGGGTCATTAAAAAAAAACAAAAAAAACAAAAAAAAAACTGAAAAGTTGCTAAATTTGGACTAAGGAACACCATTTTATATAAGAATTTTTTTTTTTTGCATATTTATTTCTTAGTGTGACTGATAAAGGGTTAATGCTTAAAGCGCAGACCTAAAGTCCTGTATGTAATTTTATATTGTTTAAAACAAGAATGGCGAATGGAAATCTGTTTGTAAGAAGTGGAAAGGAAATGGATCAGCCATTATGGGGGGATGGGGGAGCTGAAATGTTTTTAGTTGGCCGATATATAATCACACGCTTTTAATCAATTAAGATTTCTTCAAGAGTGGGTGTTGCACTTTTTTCCAATTTAAAATCTCTGTAAAATCCTCAGGAAAAAAACCCCACTAACAACCTTATGGGATATATTTATTTATATGTAAACAAGTCTGGGCTTTTAAAAGCAACGTTGTTGAGCTGGGCTATCCCAAGCCTCTCAGCAGCTTTGGTCTGCCACCATCTGTGACAAAAACTCAGGAAAAACACTTCTCTTCTTTGAGAAATATTACTATAGGTGGGTCAAGTGCTGGATCACATACAAAAGCCCTTAAAATGTCCCCAGAAAAGATCGAATGTATAATTTCCCTATTTTTTGTTAGCTGTAATGAGATGATGAAGAGGATGGATGGAAATCCCAAACGAGCGGAAGATGGATTTCCAGCAGTGACTGGAGAGGTTACAGCAGCCCATCTGATCGACGGTAGGTGTTCTAACTTCCTTTCTGAAGATCTGTAACAATACAAAGACTCAATGACTTCTTTTCTTCCAGATAACATTTATCTCTTCAGTGGGACAAATGTGTATGAGTTCGGCAGCAGCAGGAAGCTCCTCCGTGTGCTGAAGAACGATCACTTCCTGTCCTGTTAGTCGAGTTGCCCCGAAACAAGAAATGAATGGAGCGTAACTGTAGTACTTAAATGCATTTGCATAGGAAACAGTTCAAATGAATGATTTGTTCATTGTATTTCTGCGATCTGCTGGTCAAAATTGTCACTGGACATCTATATTGATGTTTGTCCCCTTTAATTTTTACCTTAAATTCTTTCTGTAAAAGGTTAAAACCATATCTATTTCCATTAAAAAAAAAACATTTTTTTTTAAAAAAAGATTTAAACGATGTTTCAGATCTTTTGTAACCCAAGGCTTGTTGTTAGGGTAACACCTCACATGTTTTACAGGAATAACACTATGTGACGTTCGGAAGGGATGAGAAGGGAACAGATGCCCGAGCCGCCCCAGCTGACCCCTCTGGATGTGGAGGAGCAGCGGCTCTACTCTGAGCTCGTGTCCCCAACTAGCTTTAGGGATGTGGAAACTGATAAAATGTAGTCTTTTGTGTTGTAATGGTCTATACTAGCTCTTGTTACTGAATGTGATTTTTTTTTTCATTTTGGACCGGAGGAAACGCTGAAGGACTGGAGGGTCATCATCATCATAACCATCATCATCATCATCCCTAACTCATCCATCCAGAAGGAGACGACCCGTTCGTGTCGCCTTTTGCGTTGCCAGGGGAAAAAGTTTGGACCCATTTTGTTTGGTCATTTATTTTTAATTTTTTTTTATTATTTTTATTTATTTATTTATTTATTTATTTATTTATTTATTTATTTTGTCTTTAACGTGCATTGTAACCGTGCGGTTGACTTTTTTCCGCGGTCAAATTCCTGTTATTAATACTCGCCAAAGCCCATTTTTAGCTGTTAGTTCTTATTCCTCTCACTGAATAGAATGTGTAATGACAATTATATCCACTGGGTGGCAATGTTGTATTAAGATATGTGTTGCTGAGGCGAGCTGAATCTGAACCGGAAGTTTATTGTCGTGATCTCTCTTCAATCAATAGACGCGAAAATTTAAGGTAAGAAAATTTTTGGTTGGATTTCATGTTCTAGACTTCCTAATGATTATCTTTTTGTTGAATGGAAGAAACGTGATAATAAAATGTATCTCGGAAAAGTTGTGTGACCGCTCGGTTAGGGTAAACACTGAACTGGACGCTAGCTAAATTAGCACAGCAGCGCGATCGTGACTCTAATACACCCTGCAGGATCATGCGGCCTATTTCTTTGCTAGACTATATTTATTTTACCCTTATTTATACGGCCTGTGGTTTACCTTCAGATTCTAATTGTAATACTGTTTACTCTTTACATATTTCGAAATGAACCATTAGTCCTACTCATTATTTCTGCAATAGTCATCATAGCTGAGGCTTATTGACTAACACTACGTTATGCATTGAATAGCTGCAACTACGTCTGTCTCGATGGGAATAAACATTACATTTCTCTGTTCAACAATCTGACAAACATAACACGATAATGAGACTGTAATTGAATTGATGGTTGGACATTTTTGGCTTTATTTAGCACAGTAAACGTACCTTATCAGTCACACTTCAACATTTTCTGTCTCTTGTCCAATTTTCTGTCTCTTAATCTAATTTCATGGTTGAGTGTTATCCGGTTTGTCATACATAGTACAAAGAGTATTTTTAGCATATTAAATTTTTCCTTAACAAATTAAAATAAATCATAATGTGCCTGTATGTTGGGAGAACAGTTTATCAATATGACAATTGTGCATTTATTATGGATAGATGTACCTGATGCACTGATTACTCAAGACACAGTTTGCGACCCTACACTGTACAGTAATGTTTATTATGTTCCATCTCTTTCAGACATAATGGACTGCCGTACATTTTATGGACACCCCAGATCTGCCTCTAGCACTATACACAAAAACCAGTGCTTTGTTGCATATCACCAGAGATGAGGTAAGAGTAAGGCAAGGATGAGACCTATGCACAGTGAGATTATTTATTATATTTATAGTATATATTTTTAGTTTTTTTATTGATTACAGTTGTAATTATTTATTTAGTATTGTATTTGTGTGTTACATTTCTTGATTAATATTGTTTACTGTTCACTTTACAATGTTTTTATTTTATTTGTTATAATAAGAACATGTTTTTAAAATAAATGGATTATATTGTTAACATATTCTACTGTTTTTATTTGGAAAAATATTAAACTTAAGATTCACACAAGAAAAAAATCTATGAATGCCTAATACTAGTTACTTCATGCCGTGAATTACCCTAAATGTGCAAGTCAACCGGTGTATCTGCTTCCTGATTGGGTCATTAAAAAAAAAAAAAAACTGAAAAGTTGCTAAATTTGGACTAAGGAACACCATTTTATATAATTTTTTTTTTTGCATATTTATTTCTTAGTGTGACTGATAAAGGGTTAATGCTTAAAGCGCAGACCTAAAGTCCTGTATGTAATTTTATATTGTTTAAAACAAGAATGGCGAATGGAAATCTGTTTGTAAGAAGTGGAAAGGAAATGGATCAGCCATTATGGGGGGATGGGGGAGCTGAAATGTTTTTAGTTGGCCGATATATAATCACACGCTTTTAATCAATTAAGATTTCTTCAAGAGTGGGTGTTGCACTTTTTTCCAATTTAAAATCCTCAGGAAAAAAAAACACTAACAACCTTATGGGATATATTTATTTATAGGTAAACAAGTCTGGGCTTTTAAAAGCAACGTTGTTGAGCTGGGCTATCCCAAGCCTCTCAGCAGCTTTGGTCTGCCACCATCTGTGACAAAAATCAGTGCTGCCGTCCACGACAAAAACTCAGGAAAAACACTTCTCTTCTTTGAGAAATATTACTATAGGTGGGTCAAGTGCTGGATCACATACAAAAGCCCTTAAAATGTCCCCAGAAAAGATCGAATGTATAATTTCCCTATTTTTTGTTAGCTGTAATGAGATGATGAAGAGGATGGATGGAAATCCCAAACGAGCGGAAGATGGATTTCCAGCAGTGACTGGAGAGGTTACAGCAGCCCATCTGATCGACGGTAGGTGTTTCTAACTTCCTTTCTGAAGATCTGTAACAATACAAAGACTCAATGACTTCTTTTCTTCCAGATAACATTTATCTCTTCAGTGGGACAAATGTGTATGAGTTCGGCAGCAGCAGGAAGCTCCTCCGTGTGCTGAAGAACGATCACTTCCTGTCCTGTTAGTCGAGTTGCCCCGAAACAAGAAATGAATGGAGCGTAACTATAGTACTTAAATGCATTTGCATAGGAAACAGTTCAAATGAATGATTTGTTCATTGTATTTTTGTGATCTGCTGGTCAAAATTGTCACTGGACATCTATATTGATGTTTGTCCCCTTTAATTTTTACCTTAAATTCTTTCTGTTAAAGGTTAAAACCATATCTATTTCCATTAAAAAAAACATTTTTTTTTTAAAAAGATTTAAACAATGTTTCAGATCTTTTGTAACCCAAGGCTTGTTGTTAGGGTAACACCTCACATGTTTTACAGGAATAACACTATGTGACGTTCGGAAGGGATGAGAAGGGAACAGATGCCCGAGCCGCCCCAGCTGACCCCTCTGGATGTGGAGGAGCAGCGGCTCTACTCTGAGCTCGTGTCCCCAACTAGCTTTAGGGATGTGGAAACTGCAAGCCGTTGGATAAAATGTAGTCTTTTGTGTTGTAATGGTCTATACTAGCTCTTGTTACTGAATGTGATTTTCTTTTTTTTGGACCGGAGGAAACGCTGAAGGACTGGAGGGAAATCATCATCATCATCCCAGAAGGGCAACCGACCCTAACTCATCCATCCTTTCATCAGAAGGTAGACGGCCCGTTCGTGTCGCCTTTTGCGTTGCCAGGGGGAAATTTATTTAAAAATAAGTTTTTATTGTAAAAAAAATTAAAAAAAATAAGTTTTACTCTTTTTTTTTAGTTTAATTTTTTTTACAGACTTTTTAAAATCATGAAAACAATTATGAAGTGTAATTCAAATGTTTGTTTGTATGATTTATTTTTTAAGCTAGCTGCGCTGAGAACAGTCATTTAGGTTGTGCATTTTATACAGACTTTAGTGGCACAACATTTTAACTGATTTGCAGGGCCTCGTGGCACGATGGTAGTTTGTCTGACTCCAGATCAGTTAATTGGTGAGGGTAAACTGGAGGACAGTAATTTCAAGTGTAGCTTTTTTGTTTCTTGTGTCTATGATGTTTGTAACTTGAATTTAAACGAATAATATAAAATAATTACTACTTAAAGTATTTTATGTAAATAATTACTAAAATTATACAAATTAATGTATAATTATATAATTATAATAACACCTTCGATTTCCGGTTATTAGCTTTATTAGGTTTTTTGTGTTCAAAATGTTCAAAGGTTTATATAATGAGCGAGTACATGTATCAGTTGTCCAAATCGTGCTTTGTCTTATCCCGAAACACTGTGGTACACCTATAATAAGTGTTTATATTCGGACTATTTTATACTGGAATGAAATGAAATGCATGTTGTATTTGTTACAGTAGTACTGTTGTAGTAGTACATTCAATATGACAGAAGCTAAGATTGAACAGATTTCAATGCCTTTATTATCTCACAAACTATCATAGTAGCTTGATGACATATTATTGTTGAATTAAATGTTTTCAGGTATTACCTGCACCCATAGGATGCATAATTTGTACCAATGGAGGTTAGGAAAACGAGGAGAAATCCAAGGGTTTTACTGGGAAAACACCCATCCAGGGTTTTGCAGTGATTGGTGTCAGCTGCTGGTGAGTGAAAATTCATTCACTCTTCCAGGTCCAGTCTAAAAGCCTGCTTAACTATCCAACTTGTCTAACTGCGTATAGGACACATGAGATTGGTTCCAACCAGCACACCGCTTGTTCAGCCTGCTTCAATCGGGTAAGAGGTACAGCCTCTTCTCAGGCAGTTAGACTGCTGAATAAGCACCATCCCCGGCTACCTCTTCTCACCTAATCCACTCGCCTAACACTACACTACCCAACAACTACAATAACCGTGAACTGGACTTTGCATTGTTGCAGCACATTCAAGTATACATCATCTTTTTCTGGTTAGTATTGATTCTCTGCCTCATACACTTTTTATTTTTTTAATCTATATTCCTGTTTGATATCTGCCGCTGTGCCTTGTTATAAAATATGCTCTTGTTGATCTTATTCCTCATAAATTGCACTGTCGACTGATGCCCTAATGTAATTGACAATAAATTGTTAAGATGATCTTTAACTAAAATTATTTCATTCTAACTTTGCTAATCTAATAGAAGAGCTCAAGTCTGAGGAACACCCTCATCAGTCTTTTTTCTGCTGACCAGGTTACCTTATGTGATAGGATTCACAAAATTATACTTTTGTATTTCTTTAATGAATACAGTGAACATTGTACTACTTTCTGAGGAGGGAGTGTTTTATCAGTTTGTTTTGGTAGTTTGTCCTGATAATGGTGAGCCTAAACCCTCTATAACCTTGGAGGAACTGTGTGTGTGTGTGTGTGTGTTGAATGCAGGTCTTGTGATATGCAACAACAGACCACGAGATGCATTTCTACTTCCAAGGTCATCGCCGAACCAAGTTTTGGATTCTGACAATTATCTTGATTAATGTTGACTTGAGCAGCTATCTATCCATAAGTGTAGAATTGTTTAGACAATCTCCTTGTGAGATTTTTGACGCCTGGCTCTACCGATGAAACTGCAAACTATTCTTCAGTAAATGTTTACTTATTTGATTGAACCTCGTGACTCCTAGTCGTTCATCATATACTGGGTCTTTAAACTGTTATCCTCTAACACTAGAAACATGGTATATCACGTTAAACCATGCTGTAACATTATACAACTTTTTCAAACTTTCTGGCTAGGCTTTTTCAAGCCAGTTTTATTTGAATTTTACCATCTTGTTCATGACTGCTGATCATTCTGATTTCAGAATAAATATCAAGCCTATTTAAAAAGTTATAGCTGCTTAATAAACAAATACAAGAATGTTATAAGTACTGCAAGTGTAAAACTGAACTTAATGATAGCAAAATATGATCTTAAACGGCACTGAGACAATGTTCTTTTTATATTTTAGACAGGATTTTCATTAAGTTTAATGAATGTTTATGTACATAGGAATAAATTCACATTTATTTAATTATTTAACAAACATGTATAGTCATAAGTTATATTAATACACATACAAATGCATAATTTCAAGTGTAGCTTTTTTGTTTCTTATGTCTATGATGTTTGTGACTTGAATTGAAACGAATAATATAAAATAATTACTACTTAAAGTATTTTATGTAAATAATTACTAAAATTATACAAAATTAATGTATGATTATAAAATTATAATAAGTTAAAACCGGCATACACCTCCGATTTCCGGTTATTAGCTTTATTAGTTTTTTTTTAGTTCAAAATGTTCAAAGGTTTATATAATGAGCGAGTACATGTATCAGTTGTCCAAATCGTGCTTTGTCTTATCCCGAAACACTGTGGTACACCTATAATAAGTGTTTATATTCGGACTATTTTATACTGGTTCTGTTCTCACAGCTGCGGAGGAGCACAGTACCTGCGTGACTCGTCATACATGTTTGGTTCAGTATTAATACGCTAATTTAACGTTACCTTTGGCTCGTGGAGAGAATAATATTCGTTTGAACTTTTTTTATTTCACTTGAACACACACCAGAAATCTTGCAGAGTCGATTTATCTATTTCGCTGACTCAAATCTTTAAATGTTTATGGGTAAAATGACAGCAGTGTAATTCACACAGTTCACCACAGGAGGGCGACTATACTCCATTTTCAAAAGAATAGCCTATCGCACACAGGGGTGGGCTAATGCGGCTTTTTACAGTAAAGCCCCGAATGTTTTTATTTCCTTGCATTGTACACACCATCACTGAGAGAATTTAATTCATTAAATGTATATTTCTCGACTCTCGCATCATAAAGTCCGAAGATATATCGCATTGTCATACACAACCAAAAAGATCCGCCCACTCAGGCTAATGCTTCTGACTGACATGTAACCTGACCAACCATCGTTGAGAAGCTCAGCGTCTGTAGCAGGCAGCCAATGAAATTAAATGATTTTGAAGCTAGGTGTTTTTTTGATGTCAAAATATTAGTACTTAATGAGTATTAATGATGGTATAAAAGTTCTCACAAAAAAAAAATAAACAATAAAAACAGGATCAGGAAGTAAATAATTTTTGTTGTTAATGAGATTTTTTAGTCACCTCTTTTTATCTATTCTCACAAAAATCATGTTGTAAAGTAAATGTTTATTTATTAAAACAATAATAGAGCCGAGCTAGCTATTTTACCATGTCTGGGATGAGTCAGCAAGGAAACAAGAGGCTGTGTGACATTGTGATTTTTAATTTTCATTAGCAAGAAATATTCACCTTGTTAATATATATATATATATATATATATATATATATATATATATATATATATATATATATATATATATATATATATATATATACATTTTATTTTAAAGTTTATTCCTTGATTCGAGACACATACATGGATTTCTCTGAGCTAAGCCCCGGATGTACACTCGCCCTAGAACCGCCCCTGAAAATATATTTATAGAAAATTTGAAAGGTAATTGCCAGATGTTTTACTGCGTCACATGGCAACCAACAATTTATTAAATGTTACAAAATATTGTAACTCAAAGCTTTCCTCTAACTGCAGTCACAGCTGGGGAAATAAGTTGCAGCAGTGTAATTCACACAGTTCACCACAGGAGGGCGACTATACTCCATTTTCAAAAGAATAGCCTATCGCACACAGGGGTGGGCTAAGGCGGCTTTTTACAGTAAAGCCCCGAATGTTTTTATTTCCTTGCATTGTACACACCATCACTGAGAGAATTTAATTCATTAAATGTATATTTCTCGACTCTCGCATCATAAAGTCCGAAGATATATCGCATTGTCATACACAACCAAAAAGATCCGCCCACTCAGGCTAATGCTTCTGACTGACATGTAACCTGACCAACCATCGTTGAGAAGCTCAGCGTCTGTAGCAGGCAGCCAATGAAATTAAATGATTTTGAAGCTAGGTGTTTTTTGATGCCAAAATATTAGTACTTAATGAGTATTAATGATGGTATAAAAGTTCTCACAAAAAAAAAAACAAAAAAAAAACAATAAAAACAGGATCAGGAAGTAAATAATTTTTGTTGTTAATGAGATTTTTTAGTCACCTCTTTTTATCTATTCTCACAAAAATCATGTTCTAAAGTAAATGTTTATTTATTAAAACAATAATAGAGCCGAACTAGCTATTTTACCATGTCTGGGATGAGTCAGCAAGGAAACAAGAGGCTGTGTGACGTTGTGATTTTTAATTTTCATTAGCAAGAAATATTCACCTTGTTAATATATATATATATATATATATATATATATATATATATATATATATATATATATATATATATATATATATATATATATATATACATTTTATTTTAAAGTTTATTTCTTGATTCGAGACACATACATGGATTTCTCTGAGCTAAGCCCCGGATGTACACTCGCCCTAGAACCGCCCCTGAAAATATATTTATGGAAAATTTGAAAGGTAATTGCCAGATGTTTTACTGCGTCACATGTCAACCAACAATTTATTAAATGTTACAAAATATTGTAACTCAAAGTTTTCCTCTAACTGCAGTCACAGCTGTAGAAATAAGTTGCAGCAGTGTAATTCACACAATTCACCACAGGAGGGCGACTGGTTGTTTAAAGTTTTAGTGCTTAACGTTTTGTGTTCAAAATGTTCAAAGGTTTATATAATGAGCGAGTACATGTATCAGTTGTCCAAATCGTGCTTTGTCTTATCCCGAAACACTGTGGTACACCTATAATAAGTGTTTATATTCGGACTATTTTATACTGGTTCTGGTCTTACCGCTGTGGAGGAGCACAGTATCTGCGTGACTCGTCATACATGTTCGGTTCAATATTAATACGCTAACTTAACGTTATCACCATTACATTTTAGCGTTAGTTGACATGATAACTAGAATAAAGGTAATGTTGATTTATTGGAATTATTGAGAAGCTCAGCCGACACATGCAACACTAACTCTATCGACACATGGTAGGTATAGATAGTTTTTTTTATATTGTTTCCAAAATAGTTTTTATTTACCTATTCTAAGTAATGTTTTGTAATGAAATGCATGTTGTATTTGTTACAGTAGTACTGTTGTAGTAGTACATTCAATATGACAGAAGCTAAGATTGAACAGATGTCAAAGCCTTTATCTCACAAACTATCATAGTAGCTTGATGACATATTATTGTTGAATTAAATGTTTTCAGGTATTACCTGCACCCATAGGATGCATAATTTGTACCAATGGAGGTTAGGTCATGATGTTTGGAAATGGTAGTATTCATTTTGGGGGTTTTTTTGTAATACCCAATAGTTGCCGGACGCTGTCCTGTCTGAAATTCTGCTCCACGTGGTCCTTGAGGAGGGGAATCTGGATTGTTGAATCTGTCTTTAGTTTGTTCTAAATTCAGAAGTCTGGTGGATACAGACTCATTTAGGAGGAGGACGCACTTCTGCTGGCTTGACAGTATGTATTTACTTTTACACATTTGATTTAAATGTGTTTTAAATGGTAACTGAGTAATGTATTGGTAGCCTATGCCAGCATGTCTTCAATTATTCCCTTTTTAATAGTGTTCATTTTTTAACCTTATTCATTTTTATGCTCCTCAAATTGAAATATTCAGGTGTAACAAATTGGAGAGAGAAGACATGTGAAGAGTATTATCAAATGTACACACTACAGCCCTGCAGACACTGCAATGACATTTACAAGAACTGCTTACCAGGTGTATCAATTATGAATGAAAATGTGCTTAATGACAAAATGGAATTAGAATAGTCATCCATGTGTCTTGTTATTAAGGTAATTTGGATATTAATGTCACAATTTTCTTATGAATCCTCTAGGTTATGTTGGAAGAGGAAAACGAGGAGAAATCCAAGGGTTTTACTCGGAAAACACCCATCCAGGGTTTTGCAGTGATTGGTGTCAGCTGCTGGTGAGTGAAAATTCATTCACTCTTCCAGGTCCAGTCTAAAAGCCTGCTTAACTATCCAACTTGTCTAACTGCGTATAGGACACATGAGATTGGTTCCAACCAGGACACCGCTTGTTCAGCCTGCTTCAATCGGGTAAGAGGTACAGCCTCTTCTCAGGCAGTTAGACTGCTGAATAAGCACCATCCCCGGCTACCTCTTCTCACCTAATCCACTCGCTTAACACTACACTACCCAACAACTACAATAACCATGAACTGGACTTTGCATTGTTGCAGCACATTCAAGTATACATCATCTTTTTCTGGTTAGTATTGATTCTCTGCCTCATACACTTTTTTTTTTTAATCTATATTCCTGTTTGATATCTGCCGCTGTGCCTTGTTATAAAATATGCTCTTGTTGATCTTATTCCTCATAAATTGCACTGTCGACTGATGCCCTAAAGTAATTGACAATAAATTGTTTAGATGATCTTTAACTAAAATTATTTCATTCTAACTTTGCTAATCTAATAGAAGAGCTCAAGTCTGAGGAACACCCTCATCAGTCTTTTTTCTGCTGACCAGGTTACCTTATGTGATAGGATTCACAAAATTATACTTTTGTATTTCTTTAATGAATACAGTGAACATTGTACTACTTTCTGAGGAGGGAGTGTTTTATCAGTTTGTTTTGGTAGTTTGTCCTGATAATGGTGAGCCTAAACCCTCTATAACCTTGGAGGAACTGTGTGTGTGTGTGTGTGTGTTGAATGCAGGTCTTGTGATATGCAACAACAGACCACGAGATGCATTTCTACTTCCAAGGTCATCGCCGAACCAAGTTTTGGATTCTGACAATTATCTTGATTAATGTTGACTTGAGCAGCTATCTATCCATAAGTGTAGATTTGTTTAGACAATCTCCTTGTGAGATTTTTGACGCCTGGCTCTACCGATGAAACTGCAAACTATTCTTCAGTAAATGTTTACTTATTTGATTGAACCTCGTGACTCCTAGTCGTTCATCATATACTGGGTCTTTAAACTGTTATCCTCTAACACTAGAAACATGGTATATCACGTTAAACCATGCTGTAACATTATACAACTTTTTCAAACTTTCTGGCTAGGCTTTTTCAAGCCAGTTTTATCTGAATTTTACCATCTTGTTCATGACTGCTGATCATTCTGATTTCAGAATAAATATCAAGCCTATTTAAAAAGTTATAGCTGCTTAATAAACAAATACAAGAATGTTATAAGTACTGCAAGTGTAAAACTGAACTTAATGATAGCAAAATATGATCTTAAACGGCACTGAGACAATGTTCTTTTTATATTTTAGACAGGATTTTCATTAAGTTTAATGAATGTTTATGTACATAGGAATAAATTCACATTTATTTAATCATTTAACAAACATGTATAGTCATAAGTTATATTAATACACATACAAATGCATAATTTCAAGTGTAGCTTTTTTGTTTCTTATGTCTATGATGTTTGTAACTTGAATTGAAACGAATAATATAAAATAATTACTACTTAAAGTATTTTATGTAAATAATTACTAAAATTATACAAAATTAATGTATAATTATAAAATTATAATAAGTTAAAACCGGCATACACCTCCGATTTCCGGTTATTAGCTTTATTAGTTTTTTTTTTGAGTTCAAAATGTTCAAAGGTTTATATAATGAGCGAGTACATGTATCAGTTGTCCAAATCGTGCTTTGTCTTATCCCGAAACACTGTGGTACACCTATAATAAGTGTTTATATTCGGACTATTTTATACTGGTTCTGTTCTCACCGCTGCGGAGGAGTACAGTACCTGCGTGACTCGTCATACATGTTTGGTTCAGTATTAATACGCTAATTTAACGTTACCTTTGGCTCGTGGAGAGAATAATATTCGTTTGAACTTTTTTTATTTCACTTGAACACACACCAGAAATCTTGCAGAGTCGATTTATCTATTTCGCTGACTCAAATCTTTAAATGTTTATGGGTAAAATGACAGCAGTGTAATTCACACAGTTCACCACAGGAGGGCGACTATACTCCATTTTCAAAAGAATAGCCTATCGCACACAGGGGTGGGCTAAGGCGGCTTTTTACAGTAAAGCCCCGAATGTTTTTATTTCCTTGCATTGTACACACCATCACTGAGAGAATTAAATTCATTAAATGTATATTTCTCGACTCTCGCATCATAAAGTCCGAAGATATATCGCATTGTCATACACAACCAAAAAGATCCGCCCACTCAGGCTAATGCTTCTGACTGACATGTAACCTGACCAACCATCGTTGAGAAGCTCAGCGTCTGTAGCAGGCAGCCAATGAAATTAAATGATTTTGAAGCTAGGTGTTTTTTTGATGCCAAAATATTAGTACTTAATGAGTATTAAGGATGGTATAAAAGTTCTCACAAAAAAAAATAAATAAAATAAAAATAAAAACAGGATCAGGAAGTAAATAATTTTTGTTGTTAACGAGATATTTTAGTCACCTCTTTTTATCTATTCTCACAAAAATCATGTTGTAAAGTAAATGTTTATTTATTAAAACAATAATAGAGCCGAGCTAGCTATTTTACCATGTCTGGGATGAGTCAGCAAGGAAACAAGAGGCTTGTGACATTGTGATTTTTCATTTTCATTAGCAAGAAATATTCACCTTGCTAATATATATATATATATATATATATATATATATATATATATATATATATATATATATATATATATATATTTTTTATTTTAAAGTTTATTCCTTGATTCGAGACACATACATGGATTTCTCTGAGCTAAGCCCCGGATGTACACTCGCCCTAGAACCGCCCCTGAAAATATATTTATAGAAAATTTGAAAGGTAATTGCCAGATGTTTTACTGCGTCACATGGCAACCAACAATTTATTAAATGTTACAAAATATTGTAACTCAAAGCTTTCCTCTAACTGCAGTCACAGCTGGGGAAATAAGTTGCAGCAGTGTAATTCACACAGTTCACCACAGGAGGGCGACTATACTCCATTTTCAAAAGAATAGCCTATCGCACACAGGGGTGGGCTAAGGCGGCTTTTTACAGTAAAGCCCCGAATGTTTTTATTTCCTTGCATTGTACACACCATCACTGAGAGAATTTAATTCATTAAATGTATATTTCTCGACTCTCGCATCATAAAGTCCGAAGATATATCGCATTGTCATACACAACCAAAAGATCCGCCCACTCAGGCTAATGCTTCTGACTGACATGTAACCTGACCAACCATCGTTGAGAAGCTCAGCGTATGTAGCAGGCAGCCAATGAAATTAAATGATTTTGAAGCTAGGTGTTTTTTGATGCCAAAATATTAGTACTTAATGAGTATTAAGGATGGTATAAAAGTTCTCACAAAAAAATAAAAACAGGATCAGGAAGTAAATAATTTTTGTTATTAACGAGATATTTTAGTCACCTCTTTTTATCTATTCTTACAAAAATCATGTTCTAAAGTAGTCAAGTCAAGTCAAGTCATGTTTATTTATAAAGCACATTTAAAAACAGCTTCCGCTGACCAAAGTGCTGTACATATAAAATCAGTTAATCAAAACAATCACAAAAATAATAAAATACAATGGGTCATTACATAATAGAAAATAAAACATACAGTAGTGGAACGGCCAAAGTAACCTGCTTAATCAGTGTTGAACGCTATGGAAAACAGGTGTGTCTTTAGGCTGCTTTTAAATTGCTCAACAGATTCTGCGGATCTAACGGAGATAGGTAGGCTATTCCAGAGCCGTGGTCCTACCACTGAAAAGGCTCTGTCCCCGCGGGTGATGAGCCTAGTTTTCGGGACAGTCAAGAGGAGCTGATCAGCTGACCTTAATGCTCTGGCGGGGATGTAAGAGTGCAGCATATCAGAAAGATAAGGTGGCGCAATATTAAAGTAAATGTTTATTTATTAAAACAATAATAGAGCCGAGCTAGCTATTTTACCATGTCTGGGATGAGTCAGCAAGGAAACAAGAGGCTGTGTGACATTGTGATTTTTAATTTTCATTAGCAAGAAATATTCACCTTGTTAATATATATATATATATATATATATATATATATATATATATATATATATATATATTTTTTTTTTTTTTTTTTTTTAATTATTTTAAAGTTTATTCCTTGATTCGAGACACATACATGGATTTCTCTGAGCTAAGCCCCGGATGTACATTCGCCCTAGAACCGCCCCTGAAAATATATTTATAGAAAATTTGAAAGGTAATTGCCAGATGTTTTACTGCGTCACATGGCAACCAACAATTTATTAAATGTTACAAAATATTGTAACTCAAAATTTTCCTCTAACTGCAGTCACAGCTGTAGAAATAAGTTGCAGCAGTGTAATTCACACAATTCACCACAGGAGGGCGACTGGTTGTTTAAAGTTTTAGTGCTTAACGTTTTGTGTTCAAAATGTTCAAAGGTTTATGTAATGAGCGAGTACATGTATCAGTTGTCCAAATCGTGCTTTGTCTTATCCCGAAACACTGTGGTACACCTATAATAAGTGTTTATATTCGGACTATTTTATACTGGTTCTGGTCTTACCGCTGTGGAGGAGCACAGTATCTGCGTGACTCGTCATACATGTTCGGTTCAATATTAATACGCTAACTTAACGTTATCACCATTACATTTTAGCGTTAGTTGACATGATAACTAGAATAAAGGTAATGTTGATTTATTGGAATTATTGAGAAGCTCAGCCGACACATGCAACACTAACTCTATCGACACATGGTAGGTATAGATAGTTTTTTTTTTCATATTGTTTCCAAAATAGTTTTTATTTACCTATTCTAAGTAATGTTTTGTAATGAAATGCATGTTGTATTTGTTACAGTAGTACTGTTGTAGTAGTACATTCAATATGACAGAAGCTAAGATTGAACAGATGTCAAAGCCTTTATCTCACAAACTATCATAGTAGCTTGATGACATATTATTGTTGAATTAAATGTTTTCAGGTATTACCTGCACCCATAGGATGCATAATTTGTACCAATGGAGGTTAGGTCATGATGTTTGGAAATGGTAGTATTCATTTTGTTTTTTGTAATACCCAATAGTTGCCGGACGCTGTCCTGTCTGAAATTCTGCTCCACGTGGTCCTTGAGGAGGGGAATCTGGATTGTTGAATCTGTCTTTAGTTTGTTCTAAATTCAGAAGTCTGGTGGATACAGACTCATTTAGGAGGAGGACGCACTTCTGCTGGCTTGACAGTATGTATTTACTTTTACACATTTGATTTAAATGTGGTTTAAATGGTAACTGAGTAATGTATTGGTAGCCTATGCCAGCATGTCTTCAATTATTCCCTTTTTAATGTTAATTTGGTAATTTTTTTAATGTTTAATGTGTTCATTTTTTAACCTTATTCATTTTTATGCTCCTCAAATTGAAATATTCAGGTGTAACAAATTGGAGAGAGAAGACATGTGAAGAGTATTATCAAATGTACACACTACAGCCCTGCAGACACTGCAATGACATTTACATGAACTACCTGGCGTATTGCATGTTTCTGCATTACTCTTTGAGCGTCCACTGTTCCGGCCTGTCTTCTGTGTTTCTGACTCATTCTGTCCTCTAATATCTGCTGGATCCTCCACACAGAGCTGTATGATGACGTTAATGAGGTCTCTCTGCAGGTCATGTTGGAGCTCCGCTGCCCTGTAACCTCATTAAACTGGTGGATGTGGCTGAGAAGAACTACTTCGCTGCTAAAGGAGAGGGCGAGGTTGGTTCTAACACTGTCTGTGTCGCTGAGTTTAACACACACTGGCAAAGACGAGTCTTTATAAAGCTGACTCACACTAGAGGACAGAAATCGACCGCTCTGGAATAATATGGGACTCTTATGTTCAAAGCTGTTTACAATATATTCCCTGAAATGTTCAGTGGTG
This sequence comes from Cyprinella venusta, assembly GCA_038021265.1. Taxonomy (NCBI): domain Eukaryota; kingdom Metazoa; phylum Chordata; class Actinopteri; order Cypriniformes; family Leuciscidae; genus Cyprinella; species Cyprinella venusta. The sequence continues at coordinate 50,576 of CM075867.1, read as the reverse complement.
TAACATTATATTCAAATGTTCTGTACACCTTCAGTAGACATCAGCACAATCATGTCTTTCAGGAAGCCATACATTATACCGTAACAGGAAGTGATACGTTTTATATGATGAAGTGATAAGTTACACCGTAAGAGGAAGTCATACATTATACCGTAACAGGAAGCCCTACGTTATACCATAACAGGAAGTCATGCGTTATTCCCCTGACAGCGTATTGTCGGCCCAGATCTGGTGTGAGTGAGCTCCACATGTACAGTACCAGCCGTGGCCCGGATCTGGGCCGACACTTTTGCTGTCTGGCTCCCTAACAGGAAGTCATACTACATCATCACATGCTTGACTGACGGTCATGTCCCCATGCATTTGTCTTCAGAGCACAAATCTCTCTCTCTCTCTCTCTCTCTCTCTCTCCAAACACAGAAAAGGCCATTATTAAAGCATCATCCGTCTCTGTTCTCACTGTTTGTGCTCCAGGTTTGTGTGAAAGGTCCAAATGTCTTCAAGGGTTATCTGAAGGATCCGGTGAGGACGGCGGAGACGCTGGACGCGGACGGGTGGCTTCACACCGGAGACATCGGGAAATGGCTGCCGGTATGTCGGCCTCAACAAGTTTTGTTCTTCTTTGTATACAAGAGACACCGTGACACTGTCCCATCGTGACTTAAACTCTATCTCTGCGTTTTTATCATTTTATAAAGCTTTCATAGCCCTCAAAATATTATATTGGATTAATATATGAACTTCCAATATATCAAAAGAAAGAACAGAGCCTCTGCTTTTAGATCAAGCAAACAAACCTTTTATTGTAGCTTCATGCATTCATTTTAATCAACACTTTAATGCGGGTTGGATGTCATTAAAAAAAGCATAATTTGAGCAAAAAGCTGAGTAAATGACTATGTTTTGAAAGACTACAACAGGAGTGTTAGCAATGTTTTGATCAGGAGATTCAGTGCTCTTTCAGAAGATGAGTAACAGCGCCCCCTACCGTATGACACAGAAAACTTCTACCTGATTTAACCCTTTAAAAGAATGTCCACAGGTCGGTTCAGTGATGTGAAGCAGTTATTTTAGATGTTAGCTTTCTGTTGTGTATCGGTCTATAGATACTGCTTGATCTGAGACTCGTGTATTTCCTCAGTGTCTCCTTCATCTCTCCAGCACTTTATAGAGTTTCACAGCAGCTTTACAGTGATAACAGGAGATTCGAGAGTGTTTAGGCTTTACAGCAGATCTAGAATAAAGTTATTGTGCAGATGGATTCACTTCCGATCATTAGTTATTATCTTGAGGCCTTAAGTTATTAACTTATAATGTGCACCGGCCGCTCAATCACACAACCACAGTGTTTGTGGCTCGAGAAAGTTTGAAAACTTTAAAATCACGCGTTAACCCTTCATAGCCAACCCTGCTGTTCTGTACTGGTGTTAAACGTGTGTCCGTCGGGCCGCTCAGATAACTACGGCTCCTCCCGTTGGTGTGTCCTGCAGAACGGCACCCTGAAGATCATCGACAGGAAGAAGCACATCTTCAAGCTGGCGCAAGGAGAATATATTTCCCCAGAGAAGATCGAGAGCATCTACATCCGCAGCGAGCCCGTGTCTCAGCTCTACGTGCACGGAGACAGCCTGCAGGTCAGTCGCTCTGCTTTAGCCTGAACGCCTGGAGTTAGCCGCGCCGCGGATGCTAACGCTGTGTGTGTGTGTGTGTGCAGTCGTGTCTGGTGGGAATCATCGTCCCGGATCCAGAGGTCTTTCCCTCGTGGGCTCAGAAGAGAGGCTTTGAGGGAGGCTTGGACGAGCTGTGTGAGAACAGAGTAAGGCTCGTCTGAACCCTGATCTCGTCTGCATTCACTGCTGTATCAACTGCCTGACCGTCTTCTGTTTTGTCCATCTAAGGACCTGAAGAAAGCCATCCTGGAGGACCTGGTGCGTTTGGGAAAAGCCAGTGGCCTCCATTCATTCGAACAGGTACGTCAGCATCTACATCTACAGCAGTGAACCGCAGGTGTCTGTCACACACTCTTCAGCATGAACAGTTGCTCAAGTGGTCGAAAGCATTTCATATTTAGTGTCCTTTAAAGGTGAAGCGTGTCGTTAGATGGGCTGATGGGAGTTTTAATCTTTGCTCTTTAACACACTTGAGATGGTGTGATGCGTACAGATCTCCTCAGGCCTCGTCCACACGGAAACAGGTATTTTTATAACCGTGACTTTCTTTACGCGGTTCTGCCGTTCTTCCCCACAGAAACGCAGCATCAGGACACTCAAACCGAACCTTTTTTGGAAACCCCTGCCAGAGGGATGATTTTCCAAACGCTGGTTACAGTGCTGTGGTGTAGACCGTAAAACCGGGGTTTTGCGCTGCGAGTCATCCCCGTGTCCGTGTGAGTCTTATAGTTATTTCGAATCATATTTATTTCTAGAGCACATTTAACCCTTTGATGCGCAAGCTCTGGATACCCCTTCTAATCCACAACATGGGTCTAAAAAGACCCGTATTCATTTCCTATGGTACTTAATGCATGGCTGGACTTTTCTTTTCTTTTTATCTTTTGAGATCAATTTATTTATGCATTTAATATTCCATGATCTATAAATTTCATGATTTATAAATATATTAAAAAAAAATTCAATTACCAAAAATAATTTGTAATTTTTTTTCTAGGTTTTGTGTCACTATATCAAATGTACTTATCAAGCTTGATAAAACAAAAGACTAAAGACAACATTTTGTTAAATTAATCATCTTAGAAATGATTTAGACCACACATTTAACACTTAAAATGTTTATTCGCATAGCATTCACATATCACTGATAAATGATGACCCTGAAAGTGAACTGTGGTGAATGTGATCAAATAAAAGGATTACAAGGTCAAGGTAACCATAGCCTAATATTCAAATATTATGTTGTTTTCTTTTACATTCTTTAAAAAATGTCTGTGGTTAAAATAAAATAAGATTAATAATAATTTTTGACCCATGTATGTAAAATTGATGTAGAAATAAATAAAAAAAACTAACATAATAATTTGAGGAAATTAAAAACAAAATATTTAAAGGAGCTGTATGTAAGATTGTGGCCAAAACTGGTACTGCAATCAGTTTCAAATTACTGTAGAGCGGTGTATCCCCTCCCCCTCCCCCCTGACCCCAGGTTGCCAGATATGCTGCAGGATCCAACTTTTTTTACCCCACATGTTTGTACCTGCAGCTGTGGTAACTAGAGCAGAGCTGGCAACCCGAATGACTTCATGATTGGTAGATCGGTGGAGGGTGGAGCATCAGACCAAAACACAACATGACAGTCGAGGGCTGCAACAACACTTTTTAAATGACGATATCCTGGCCGGACTACTGTTGTCAGTGATAAAAGTATTTGAAATGAACATGATTTCTTAATGTCTAGTGACACATCAGGGTCATTTTATGTTTATTTGAAATAAATTTCTTACATACAGCTCCTTTAATGAATACCTGGAATAAGAAATGATTAAAAAACATATTTTAAATGAAAGATTCAGCAAAGAAACACTCAGCCATCACTGAAATAACATGGCAAATGAATACGGGTCTTTTTAGACCCATGTATGTAAAATTGATGTAGAAATACAAAAACTGTGTTTGTTTATAGAGTAAGAACGGAAACATAAACATAATGATTTGTGGAAATCAAAAACAAGATATTTAATGAAAATCTGGAATAACAAATGATAAAATACACATATTTTACAGATTCAGCAACGAAAACACTGTGAAGCCATCACTGAAATACCATACAGTAGGAAATGAATACGGGTCTTTTTAGACCCATGAAGGGTTGCTATACAAAAACTGTTTTTATTCAAAAAGTAAGAAAGGAAAAATAAAAACAAGTTAATTGAGGAATACCTGGACTACTGAATGATGAAATTAATTTCTTGCAAAGATATAGAAAATCGAAACTCAGTCGGGTCTATTTAGACCCATGTTGTGCATCAAAGGGTTAAAAACAACATGAGTTGACCAAAGTGTTTTACAGACCCAACTATACACAACAATTAGACAAAATACACATATAGACAAACTAGACATGTACACATAATAGACCTAAGAGCAGTTGAAAGCAACCGAGAATAGACTTAAAGCACTCGATGGAATCACAAGATCTAATGTGTAGAGGTCGAGTATCCCGAAGACGCGGGCCGGAGTGCTGACTCTCATATGACTTTAATATCTGGAGTGACAGACTTTCAGTTTCTTTCAGCTGCTAATAATGTAATTAAGTTTAGGAGAACTAAACCTGATCACCTAAACTATTATCTAAATCTGGAGCTCTCCGTAACACACACACACACACACACACACACACGCGCGCGCGCGGCAGTCCCATCGCTGAGCCAGTGCGCTAGCTATCACCTATATGGGGAGGCAGCAGACCTGGAGTCGACAGTTTTACGCCCCTGTTGTTCCTGATGTGTCCAGTAGGGGGAGAAGTATATACAGTGAAATAACATAAAAAGACTCTGGAAACAAACACATTAATAACCGTCCCCACTTTTACTAATTTGTATGTATTTGTTTATTTAAATAAACGTTATAGACAGTGGAGATGTATGCACTAAGGATTAAAACATCCAGATCAGTTGGGCTTCTCTCTTCACTCAGCCTACAGAAGATTTGTTTTTGTAAATGTAAAAATAATACATAGTTGGATCAGATGGACAAAGTAGGCCTAATGATACTTGACCTACTGTATAATTAATCGTTTTTAAACTGTTTTGTAAACTGGAAACTGACTGATGTATGTTGTTGTGAATTTACATAAAGTTACATTTAGGTATTAACCATATTTAGCCCATTAGACATTCAGTACTGTGTAATCAAATGGATCCTTAATGAAATATCTGCTTTACTATTCACAATTGGTCATCATACAGCTACAGAACAGTGTCCTACATAACATTTAATGAAGACAAACACAATTTAACCCTTTTCTAAAATCCCAAGGGCCATTTAAAAGAAAGATGGGTGTTTATAAACGTTTAGAGAAAGAGATTTTAATTGTCTTAAGTAGCACACACCTTAAAGGTATAATTCACTTTAAAGGTATACAGTAGTTCCCTTTGAAAATAATTTTTGATATGTTGTAGCTTACCTTTTTTTCCACAATATTTTCAATTTTGACATTTTTAGGTCAAACCGTTCTTGTCTGTCAGTCATATAATGGAGGTGTATTGGGTCCACCTCGGAGCATGCACAGACAAGTGCAAAAAATAAACATGATTTAATTACTCGTAAATGTAAGAACTCATCGATGGGTGATCGACACGAAACGAGCGATTATCAATATGTATCAATGCAGCGCAGATAAAATCGCCCTCAGATCACTTGGACGTGACTGTGATTACAAGAGGTAAAAACAATATAAATACTGTTCGTTTTCTCACACAAACCGCTCGTTTCATGTCTTAGGCCATCAATGTGTACTTACATTTACGAGTCTTTAAATCATGTTTAATTTGGACTTCTCTGTGCATGCTCTTTGAGGTGGTGACCATAGACCTGCATTATCTGACTGACAGACAAGAACACTTTGACCTAAAAATATCAAAATTGAAAATACTGTGGAAACAGAGAAACCTACATCTTGGATGCCCTTGAGGAAAGCTAAAACATAAAAAAATCATTTCAAATTGAACTATCCTTTTAATGAGATACATAGTTAAAAAGAACTAAAGACAGAGTATGATAAAACACTGATTAAGTGTACATACATTTTAGTCCAAATCACTAAGCTATTTTAAGAAAATTGTGTTATACATTAGAAAATTAGGTCATCTCATTTATGAGAAACAACTTAAGCCAAAATCTACCTTTAACCCATATGGGACCAAAGGTTTTAATGTGGGCTTTATAATGCATTATGTTTGTGTGTATTGTATGACAAAATATTAGAGTGAGCATGCAGTTCGAATCTTTACTTAGAGAGATTTGCAGTCAAATACATCCATACATACATGCCTATTATAAATGTGTTTGTGTACACATCATAAACTGTAATTAACACATTTCCAATATCCACTCTTATGTTGCTCCAGAAACCACGTGGGATAGGCTATGTTTAAATGCAAAGAAGTAAACAGGGTCTTACAAGAACGCAAGGTAGACAGACAAGATAAAAATACAAATTAAATGAATTTTAAAAGTGAGTGAGACAGAGCAGGTACAGAGAAGACTAGGGTAGCTTTTAAACCTATAGCCTATGTGGTTAAGTTTGAGCCAAAAGTGGCCAACTTTTATTTTGTCTCGAAATAATAGAGACTTTTATTAAATCATAGACCCATCTTTTGAATTGAAATCGAATCTTAGCAAATCGTATATAAATAATTAATATTGCATCATTACAATACAATCAACAACAATAACTTTAGCAGATTATTTAAAATACCTCAATTCGTGTCGTTTTAAAAAGGTCTGTAATGATATAGGACTGAGCTCATTTAACTTTACTAATGTAGTCTTCCCCCAACTGGACGCATCAGGAACAACAGGGGCGTGAAACTGCCGGCTCCAGGTCTGCAGCCTCCCCCTACTCGCTATTACAGGAGCTGCACAGAACGCCACGCTTCACATTTAAAATGGTCTCGACCATGAAACGCCAGCAGATAGAGAAACACAACCTTACCCGTCTGATCCATAGACTGTAAAAAAAGATGGACGACGCCCCCTCGCTCTTTTCCATCAGAGAGAACTGAGGCCGCCAGTGTCTCGATATGGCGCTGACATCTCGAACTTGAGTCTGCGCACTTGCGTGTTTGGGGACCAGTCATGCGCAGTCGTGAGCAGGAAGTATAGCCGCGAAATCAAGGCCCCGCCCTCATTCTCGCTGAATCAAACGCAAGCACACGCCCCGCACTTTCATTAAGTTGCCTCTGTCTGCTTCTTTCCTGTCCAATGATGTCTGCCGATTGCAGAACCTTGTTAAAATAAGGTAAATACAACTACTAACCACATAATCAACATTATTAAAAAAAGTCCGCTGGTGCTTCAGTGACTACCTCGCACAGAGAACCTGTCAATCACAGCTGTCAATCATGATGTCAGAGCACCGTTATTTTATCATCACATAACTAACTAAAAACAAACTTATTTTAAAAACGAACACTTGAAATTACATAAACGTGATAGAAACTACAGTAAATGACAGAAACTATCTTTGGAAAAAGGATATGTGAAGTGTAATTTAATTGTTTAGTTGGTCTCGCGTCCCATTGAATAACATGGGGGAGGCGGGGATTATGAGCTATACTAGGACCGGCCACCGGGGGGCGATCGAGACGTTTTGGCTTCACTTTTGAGGGCTGGTGCGGCACGCTTGGTCTGATCCTCTCAGGTTAAAGACATCCACATCCACAAAGAAATGTTCTCCATACAAAACGGATTGCTGACTCCCACTTTAAAAGCCAAGAGACCCGAGCTGAAGGAGTATTTCAAGATGGAAATCGAACAACTGTACAGCAACATCTCCATGTAATAGCTCCGTCACCCAAAGACGAGGACGTTTTACGGACATTGGCATTCCTTCACTATTTGTTCTTCCTCGCTCAAAACTAGCAGCACTAAATGCTCCGAATGAGCCATGGGCGTCAAGACCACGCATGAGCTTCCTCGCATTAGACGAGCGATCCCCCTCGGGCCGTCGGTGGCGATCCGCGTCCAGACGGAGTCGTCCTCGGAGAGCAGAAGCAGATCCAGCTAGCATGCGTGCTCGACTCCGAGGAGACGCGCTAACCCAAAGTTCACTTCCGTTCATGTTTCGTTTGTGGGTCCAAAGGGAGCTCCAGTGGCACATTCCCAGCTAAAGCCATGCATGTGTGCCCGGCGTTCCACCACTGACATTCCCAGGTCCTCCGCGGCATCAGAAGACATTTTACGTGACCTCGCCGGATGACGCTCGCCCTACGAGAGAGAGAGAGCAGGCCATACAATACCGCCGACCCGACGGACCGACTCGCTTTCAGTTCTTTTCCATCCCAGAGTATTTCAGTAGTAGCGTACATTTTGAAGAAAACTAGATGTGAAACTATTTAAGCAATGGTTTGAAGTGTAGAGAAACCAATAAGATTTGAATCTGCTCTTGAATGATATCTGAACTTTATCTTTGTATTTCACAGGGGTCTGGAATGGGGACGGGCTGAAAATATGAATCTGCAGAGATATTCAGTTATTCTGGTTACTTTATCTTGGGTTTATTGCATTTCAACACACATCCCACCTCTCAGTCTGGCCTATATTGTGTTTTTGTCTGTTTGTTAGAATGTTATTAGCTAATTTAATGATCAGGGTTATTCATTTCTTTATCACTGTCAGAGGTTATTCTAAAGGTTTCTGCATTTCTTAAAGTCCACTTTCCTGCAGATGTCAGCGGTCAGACTGGCGGACGACGACCAGTGTCCGTCTAAAGCACTCAAAGTCTTTCAGTCAAACAGCTCTTAGACATTTAACAGTCTGAACATGTGAGCCTTACTCGTTTTATATTATGTTCAAATTTGGAGAATGGAAGACTTCTTTTGTTTTGTTCATCGAAACGGTTCACCTGCATTTTCCCCCATAATAAAGTCTTTTAATGCGCATGTACATCTCTGCATATACACAAACATAGTGATGATGAGTGTGTGCAAAAAATAAAGAGGAATTCTTTTAATTCTATTGGTTGTGGTGGTCAGAAAAGTATGTGAACCCTCCTCATTTAAATCAATATCCCTTAAGGATTTGTTATACCAATTTATTAAATGTTACAAAATATTGTAACTCAAAGTTTTCCTCTAACTGCAGTCACAGCTGTAGAAATAAGTTGCAGCAGTGTAATTCACACAGTTCACCACAGGAGGGCGACTGGTTGTCTTGTTTTACAGTTTTAGTGCTTAACGTTTTGTGTTCAAAATGTTCAAAGGTTTATATAATGAGCGAGTACATGTATCAGTTGTCCAAATCGTGCTTTGTCTTATCCCGAAACACTGTGGTACACCTATAGACAAGTTCGTGAGCCGTTTCCGCTCTACATCCTAAACTCCTCCCATTTATGCAACCTACTTCCGTTCTGGCGGGCTGGGTTTGTTTTGCTAGCTAGCTCAGTCGTGCCGACATACCACTGATATCGCAGTGACAAAGAAGATAACAATTACAACATGAAGAAAGGTTGTGTTCGGGAATGATGTGTGCGGTAGTCGGTTGCAAACACTCGAGAAAGCACCTGAACGAGTGGTTAGATAGAGAGTGCTACGACCGCAAACCAGCTACGAAGAGGCAATGTGAATGTCCATGCGCTCCATTGTTTACACACAAACACACAGTATCGCGTCTCTCTCTCTCTCACACACACACACACAGTTCGATCGCGCCCCTAATTATTATCATCATGGCACACACACACTTTGCACTCTAAGTAGCCTTTGATATGGTTTGGATACCAACGTCAGGAGGACATTCACTGACAGCGCGTTCTCTTTTGTCTTGTCGCGCATGAGTGGTTTATTTGCGTGAATAAGACCATGATCATAAACCTAGCTAAAGGATGACAGAAAGAACAGATGCTGTGTTTGCATTAAATATTTCAACACGTTAAAGCTGGACAAAAATGAATCGCGAAAATATTTTTTTTCCGCACGCCGGAGATCCGACACGGTGCCGGTGTCCTGCCGAAAATTGATTGCCTTTATTTATTGCAATAAGTAACGTTAGGGGCTTCAATCGTTTTGTTGTTAAGAGGTAAAAGGGTACACAGCAGGAAAACAATGCAGTCATAAGGATAATTGGAAAATAGATCATGTGTTTATTAAGCGCTCAGCAGTAAGTCATGTTATTATAGGTTACAGTCGGTTTTACAAATACGTATTCCATCGGCAACAACAGGCTTCTATTATTTCCTATAGTCTTGTAAATGTCATACCTGATTAAGCTATAAACTGCAAACACTTATTTGGCCACAATTGTTTTATTATGTTAAATTAACATTAAAATATCACTCAGATACATTTGCTATTACCACGGACATAAACTGATAGTTATTTGCACGCTATGTCTGTTTGATCTAGCTTTGACACAACCGACTTTGTTGCCGTGCAGATATTGATATGCCTTGGAGGCTTTCAGCTTGTCCAATAGCTTTTCCATCTATTGCCATGGATTGCACGAAGTAGGAGAAAAACTTGCTGTACGTTATGCTGGGCCACGTCGTCCTGTAAGTCTTCTGCACTGAATTCGGGTGGGGGATAGTAACGCCATCTCCACACAAAGTAGTGGAACCGTCGCTGTGTTTACACCGGCAGACGCTTTGCAAACCACTTCCGGCGGAAAAGAAATGCATTTGAGTAGAGTTATGGCGGCGCCCATCATTTGGCGCGAAAACTTGTCTATAATAAGTGTTTATATTCGGACTATTTTATACTGGTTCTGGTCTTACCGCTGCGGAGGAGTACAGTATCTGCGTGACTCGTCATACACGTTCGGTTCAGTATTAATACGCTAACTTAACGTTACCTTTGGCTCGTGGAGAGAATAATATTCGTTTGAACTTTTTTTATTTCACTTGAACACAAACCAGAAATCTTGCAGACTCGATTTATCTATTTCGCTGACTCAAATCTTTAAATGTTTATGGGTAAAATGACAGCAGTGTAATTCACACAGTTCACCACAGGAGGGCGACTATACTCCATTTTCAAAACAATATCCTATCGCAGACATCGGTGGGCTAATGCGGCTTTTTACAGTAAAACCCCGAATGTTTTTATTTCTTTGCATTGTACACACCATCACTGAGAGAAATTAATTCATTAAATGTATATTTCTCGACTCTCGCATCATAGCGTACGTCAACATAACCATCATTCAAAACCGACAAGAACCGCCCAACTCAGGCTAATGCTTCTGACTGACATGTAAACTGACCAACCATCGTTGAGAAGCTCAGCGTCTGTACGATCCAGCCAATGAAATTACATATTTTGGAGCCAGGTGTTTGTTGATGTGTAAATTAGCAATGAATGAGTAAAATGGATGGTATCAAAGTTCTTCCAAAAAAAGGAAGTAAAACACCCACCCCAGCCATCTCTAAAACAAGATACAACAGCTTCAGCAGGTATCTGTAACTTTTAATTATAGTAGATTACTTTCTTTAGATTGTCAGATATAGGCCTACATTTTGATCGTCTAACACTTTGTGCAGCATAATCAATAGGACGTGCACGTGCGCGCGCACACGCATTTTAAGAGCGTTATATGTTTGGTTAGCATGTCCTACAGGTGTCAGAGCAATAATTCAATAAGAAAAGATTATTTAAACGTAAAGAAAATATTTCTCTTACGCAAAATGGTTTCAAACAAAGCGTCACAGTGTTCATTAATTGAATTTGCTTGTAAAACCATTCACTGACCGCCATTCAAAATCATTTCTTATTTTTTTTGTCTTTTTTGTTTTTATAAAAAGTTTTTGTAAAAGATGCGGAAGGTTTCTAAAGTAAGGAGTGGTTTCACGTGAGATAACGTACTTGTCTGTACATGTGCATCAGATATAATGAATGATTAATAAAGGAGGACAATGTAGACTAAAGTTCTAAACTAATTTAAAGGAATATTACTCATTATGCTATTTCCCCCCAGACTGGCTTCCATCATCTTTTCAAATATGTTCATCTTCAGAAGAGTACATCTCAGGAATAGTTTCTTCAGAAGAAGACTTTAAACTTCTTCTGGAAAACCATAAACGGGCAACTGGCACATCTTACACTGTTTGGTAATTTATGAGTTTCTAAATTAACTGCATGTTAATTGTTTATTCATGACCTTGTGGAAAGTATTGCTATGAAGAACATTTGTTGCATTTTATAGACATACATTTAAGACAGCTACTTTCATTAAACAAATCTTTATTTCCGTTTTCTCATAATTAAACCCTATTTGCACGAAATATGAGCAAGTAAAATAAAAGGAACGTGCTATGAAAAGTATTAAATGCCTTTTTATTTTATTTACTTCCTGGTGACAGGTCGAATGACAGTCAAAAAAAAAAAGTGACAAGAGAGAATAATATTTGTTTGAACTTTTTTTATTTCACTTGAACACACACCAGAAATCTTGCAGAGTCGATTTATCTATTTTGCTGACTCAAATCTTTAAATGTTTATGGGTAAAATGACAGCAGTGTAATTCACACAGTTCACCACAGGAGGGCGACTATACTCCATTTTCAAAACAATATCGCAGACAGCGGGTGGGCTAAGGCGGCTTTTTACAGTAAAGCCCCGAATGTTTTTATTTCCTTGCATTGTACACACCATCACTGAGAGAATTTAATTCATTAAATGTATATTTCTCGACTCTCGTTCAGTTTATTATTTAAAAAATATGATTTATGAAATATATATTTTATAAGTTATGTTTTTGCACAGTGACATCCTGGCTCTGGCTAAATCTACATCTGTCCACTGCAGAGGCTAATAACCACAACCTGGAGGAGGAACTATAAATGTATGAAAGTATAATATAACCTTATAACGTTTAGCTACAGTAGATTTTAGTCTTCACTCACCCACTATGCTTGTAAAACATTTTAGGCCATGTATGCTAGTGAAAGAGTTGCAATGCAGAGCCCTGCATAGGCTACATAGCTGTAGGCCCTATATTCACCAATGGTTTTTATAAATGTTTAATTCTCCCTAACAGCCAGATCTATTATTTTATTAGTTTTACTTTTTTTATATTACTTAACTAAAGTGTTATTCACACCCAGTGCTACTTTAGTTGTACTAAAAAAAGTTATATTAGTTCAGTTTTGGTCTACAATCATCTCGCTATCTATAGTTACTTTTATTTTGAAAGGGTTTCCGGTTACAATCGCTTCCAAAATAAGGAATGGACCACGTGACTCCCGTTTTTGGGTTATAAACGAAAAACGAATTGACAGAAGTTCAAAGACTCACTTCATTCTTTGTTCAAAAAGGAATAACGATAAAATGATCTCCGAAAAACGGGCAGTTTTAATTGTTTTTTTGATTCTGACACCAAAAACGGTTATTTGGTTTTTTCTATCTGAAACAAAAAACAGAAAAACGGTATTTTCGTTTTATAATTACAAACGAATTACGGATTATCTATTTCGCTGGCTCAAATCTTTAAATGTTTACGGGTAAAATGACAGCAGTGTAATTCACACAGTTCACCACAGGAGGGCGACTATACTCCATTTTCAAAACAATATCGCAGACAAGGGTGGGCTAAGGGGGGTTTTTACAGTAAAGCCCCGAATGTTTTTATTTCCTTGCATTGTACACACCATCACTGAGAGAGATTAATTAATTAAATGTATATTTCTCGACTCTCGCATCATAGCGTCCGTCAACATAACGCATTGTCATTCAAAACCGACAAGAACAGCCCAACTCAGGCCAATGCTTCTGACTGACATGTAAACTGACCAACCATCGTTGAGAAGCTCAGCGTCTGTACCAGCCAGCCAATGAAATTAAATATGTTGAAGCCAGGTGTTTGTTGATGAGTAAGTTAGTAATGAATGAGTAAAATGGATGGTATCAAAGTTCTTCCAAAAAAAAGCAAGTAAAACACCCACCCATCTCTGAAACAAGATACAACAGCTTCAGCAGGTATCTGTAACTTTTAATTATAGTAGATTACTTTCTTTAGATTGTCAGATATAGGCCTACATTTTGATCGTCTAACACTTTGTGCAGCATAATCAATAGGACGTGCACGTGCGCGCACACACGCATTTTAAGAGCGTTATATGTTTGGTTAGCATGTCCTACAGGTGTCAGAGCAATAATTCAATAAGAAAAGATTATTTAAAGGTAAAGAAAATATTTCGCTTACGCAAAATGGTTTCAAACAAAGCGTCACAGTGTTCATTAATTGAATTTGCTTGTAAAACGATTCACTGACCGCCATTCCAAATCATTTCTTACTTTTTTTGTCTTTTTTGTTTTTGTAAAAAGGTTTTGTAAAAGATGCGGAAGGTTTCTAAAGTAAGGAGTGGTTTCACGTTAGATAACGTTACTTGTCCTAACTGTACATGTGCATCAGATATAATGAATGATTAATAAAGGAGGACAATGTAGACTAAAGTTCTAAACTAATTTAAAGGAATATTACTCATTATGCTATTTCCCACCAGACTGGCTTCCATCATCTTTTCAAATATGTTCATCTTCAGAAGAGTACATCTCAGGAATAGTTTCTTCAGAAGAAGACTTTAAACTTCTTCTGGAAAACCATAAACGGGCAACTGGCACATCTTACACTGTTTGGTAATTTATGAGTTTCTAAATTAACTGCATGTTAATTGTTTATTCATGACCTTGTGGAAAGTATTGCTATGAAGAACATTTGTTGCATTTTATAGACATACATTTAAGACAGCTACTTTCATTAAACAAATCTTTATTTCCGTTTTCTCATAATTAAACCCTATTTGCACGAAATATGAGCAAGTAAAATAAAAGGAACGTGCTATGAAAAGTATTAAATGCCTTTTTATTTTATTTACTTCCTGGTGACAGGTCGAATGACAGTCAAAAAAAAGTGACAAGAGAGAATAATATTCGTTTGAACTTTTTTTACTTCACTTGAACACACCAGAAATCTTGCAGAGTCGATTTATCTATTTTGCTGACTCAAATCTTTAAATGTTTATGGGTAAAATGACAGCAGTGTAATTCACACAGTTCACCACAGGAGGGCGACTATACTCCATTTTCAAAACAATAGCCTATCGCAGACATCGGTGGGCTAAGGGGGCTTTTTACAGTAAAGCCCCGAATGTTTTTATTTCCTTGAATTGTACACACCATCACTGAGAGAATTTAATTAATTAAATGTATATTTCTCGACTCAAAAAAACGGAAGTGAATAATAATAATAATAATAATTATTATTATAGTTTATTTAGATAGGGACAGATACAGATAACATTGATAGACTTTGACAGTGATCTGATGCATGTATCAATGTTTTTAGCCAAAGCTAATTTACAACATTAGTCCCTAGAAGGGCTTTTTTAGTAAAATGCAATACAAAACATGAGCAATACAAAACAATAAGGACTTTTTGATAGCAATACAAGAATAAAAGTACTAGTAAAGAGAAAAATAATGGAATATAATATAAATGCCGGAAAAAAAAATGCCTCTTCAGTTCGCTTATAGGGCCAGGCGAGGGGTCGAGGATGCTACGGCTACTTTGTTGAATTTGGTACATCTTGAGGGAACTAAGACACACGCCAGGATTTTGTTTGTCGATTTTTCATCCGCTTTCAACACGATACAACCTCATATTTTAGTAGAGAAGTTATTAAGTTTTGATTTTAGTATCGTTGGTTGGATCCTCGACTTCCTAACTGATCGCATTCAGAGAGTAAAGGTTAATGGTTGTTTATCAGAGTTATTGTACTCATCCACAGGGTCCCCTCAGGGATGTGTTTTCTCCACTCCTGTATATTTTATATACTGATGATGGCAGAAGCAAGCATGACAATAGATTTATTGTGAAATTTGCAGATGATACGGCTATTGTAAGCCTTCTTGGTGCTGGCGAATGTGACCATGGGCCGGTAGTTGAGGATTTTGTACGGTGGTGCAACGATGCATTTCTGCAAATAAATGTGCTAAAAACTAAAGACATGTGTATTGACCTTAGGCGTAATCAAACTGATCTGAAAAAAACAACTATCAAAGAGCAGGAGGTCGACGTGGTGGAATCATATAAGTATTTGGGGTGTGTGATTGACAACAAGTTGAATTTTAATGCTAATGTGGAGATGATTTGTAAAAGGGGCCAGCAACGTCTGTATTGCTTACGGAGATTGTCCAAATTTAAAGTGGATAGGTCCTTGATGATTTTATTCTCTAAATCTTATATTGAGTCAGTTTTAACCTTTTGTATGTTATGCTGGTATGGAAGCCTTAGTGTTAAGGCAAAGACTGCTTTGGGGAGAATAGTAAATACTAGCAGTAAGATTTTAGGAGTCCGGCAGAGTCAGCTTACTGACCTGTATAACCGGCAAGTAGTCAGGAAGGCCCGTTCCATTTTAATGGTCACTTCACATCCACTCTACTCTGAGTTTCAGTGTTTACCCTCAGGGCCTCGATTAAGATTCCCCTTGGTTAGAAGTAATAGGTATAAACATTCATTTATTCCAACTTCTATTTCTTTATTAAATCTGGGTATGGGGAGAGTAGGTGGAAGGAAGTAGTTGTGTAGGTTTGGTGTGACTGTGAGTATTGTGTGTGTGTGTGTGTGTGTGTGTGTGTGTTTATTTTAGTGCTATTTTGTATAGATATCTTTTCATTCTTTATTGTAATTATTGATGCTTTTAAATTGTCCTTTTGTATGCTGTCTTGCTGTGCAATCAATTGCCCTTCGGGGACATATATAAATAAACATAACATAAAAAAAGAAAAGAAAAAAAATTGAAATTAAAATAAAAATTAAAAAATTACACAAAAAAAGGGGGCAGAGTCGACAAGAACTAAATATGCGAACAACACTGTTCCTGAATTAACCACAATTTGTTTTGTTTTTTAAGATATCTAATGTCGGGATGCGTTTCAGATGATCTGGCAGAGAATTCCACAATTTTGCCCCTTTCACTGAAACAGCGGTCTGAGCAAATGATGTTCTACAGAAAGGGATGTTACAGTTGACTTTAAAAGCAGATCTGGTCAGTCTAGTACTTTACTGTCTTGTTATTATTTTGCAAAGCGGTTGTGGAGCAGCATCATTTAAACATTTGAAAATCAGCTTAACCAGATGCAGAGAAATAAAGTTAACAAAACTAACAATCTTGTATTTGCTCAGAATATGACAATGATGGTCCCTTATTCTTTTCTTATCCAAAACTTTCAAGGCTCTGTTGTAAAGGCACTCTATAGTTTCGACAGATGACTGATGAGCTTGAGACCATGTGGTTATACCGTAAGATATATGTGAAAGAATCATAGAGTTAAAAAAAGTAAAAGCGCAATCAAGAGTAAGACAATTTCTAATCAGCATAAAGCAGCTCAAATTGGCCCTAATGGTTTTATAGATTTTCTTGATGTGACTTTTGAAATTTAGCTGATAATCTAGATTTATTCCAAGGTACTTTACTTCAGGTACTTGTTCGATAAGTTCACCATTAATTTTTATGTTCAGAACTTGTGTTGAGGGTAGTTTTTGAATGGAGAAAAAGATAGCGTTTGTTTTTTTTAATATTTCAAGTTAAATGAGATGAGCTCAGCCAAGATGATATTCTCTCCAAGTTAGCATTAAGTTTGTCAGCCACAGAAGTACAGGTATCAGCAGAAGCATACGCTAACTAACAGCAGATGGTGGAAGCTAAGAGTTTTTAGCAGCTATGGTGCTATAGTATAGACCATTTCACAAGATGTAAACAACACTGGTCCAGAAACACTTCCTGTTTCAGTTTGTAACTGTTTTCTTTATTTCACATGTAAAGAAAACATCCTAAAGATGCTTGTTTAACTTTTTGATTCATATTTATATGTTCTGTTGGTTGTATTTTATCCCAGCTTTAATGTAGTGTTAAAAAACTGAAACAGGAAGTGCTTCTGGACCAGTGTTGTTTACATCTTGTGAAATGGTCTATAGGTTTAGAAAGGGGAGCTGGAAGGCAGGTGAAGTTCAGTTTTTTATTTAAAAAATATGATTTATGAAATATATATTTTATAAGTTATGTTTTTGCACAGTGACATCCTGGCTCTGGCTAAATCTACATCTGTCCACTGCAGAGGCTAATAACCACAACCTGGAGGAGGAACTATAAATGTATGAAAGTATAATATAACCTTATAACGTTTAGCTACAGTAGATTTTAGTCTTCACTCACCCACTATGCTTGTAAAACATTTTAGGCCATGTATGCTAGTGAAAGAGTTGCAATGCAGAGCCCTGCATAGGCTACATAGCTGTAGGCCCTATATTCACCAATGTTGTTGTTTTTTTTTTTTTTTACAAATGTTTAATTCTCCCTAACAGCCAGATCTATTATTTTATTACTTTTATTTTTTTATATTACTTAACTAAAGTGTTATTCACACCCAGTGCTACTTTAGTTGTACTAAAAAAAGTTATATTAGTTCAGTTTTAGTCTACAATCATCTCGCTAACAATAGTTACTTTTATTTTGAAAGGGTTTCCGGTTACAATCGCTTCCAAAAAAGGAATGGACCACGTGACTCCCGTTCATTCTTTGTTCAAAAAGGAATAACGATAAAATGATCTCCAAAAAACGAAAAACGGGCAGTTTTTAATTGGTTTTCGAAGTGATTCTGACACCAAAAACGGTTATTTGGTTTTTCTATCTGAAACAAAAAAACAGAAAAAACTGTATTTTCGTTTTATAATTACAAACGAATTACGGATTATCTATTTTGCTGTCTCAAATCTTTAAATGTTTATGGTTAAAATGACAGCAGTGTAATTCACACAGTTTACCACAGGAGGGCGACTATACTCCATTTTCAAAACAATATCGCAGACAGGATGGGCTAAGGGGGCTTTTTACAGTAAAACCCCGAATGTTTTTATTTCTTTGTTTAGTTTTATGTGAAAATCGCTCTATGAACTACATCTCCCGGGAAGAGAAACGAGATCCGCTGCTCGTGTGTGTGCAGTCTGGTTCAAAACACTCAGGTAGGACGGCGTAACGTTACGATTATAACGTAAGACTGTAGAAACAATGACAGACAGCCTCAGTAAAGTTAGCTTTAGTCATTGAGAGAAAATGTGCGCCTTTGGGGTTTGTAGTCTTTGTAATTACGTATTTTCACAGTCTTATACCTCAACGCTTTTACATCAAACTGCGACTTTCTTTACTTTAAAATGTATCTTTTAAATTGACAAACATCATATGTGTAATTCAGGGCACAATTCAAACCAGATCAAAATATTTGTTGTCTCTCGCCATTGACTACCATTCAATATTTTTTCGAAGTTAGGTCCCATGGTGGTCGACCGGAAGGGGAGGGACTTAGGCTCTCTATTAAATATGTTGAAGCCAGGTGTTTGTTGATGGCAAGAAACTAGAAATGAATGAGTAGTAAAGGATGGTATTAAAGTTCTTCCAAAAAACAAACAAAAAAAAAAAAACAGGAAGTGAATAATTTTTGTTATTAAACAGATTTTTTTAGTCACCTATTTTTATCTCTTCTCACAAAAATCATGTTGTAAAGTAAATGCTATTTGTTAAAACAATAATAGAGCTGAGCTTGCTATTTTACCATGTCTGAGATGAGTCAGCAAGGAAACAAGAGGCTGTGTGACATTGTGATTTTTACTTTTTACTAGCAAGAAATATTCTTCGGGTACTTTGAATGGAGCCAATGCAGTTTTTTTGCACTTTTCTTTCTTTGCAGATTTGTTTTAATAGGGCAAAGATAATAACCGGATTGGTCGGCGGACGAATGTTTCCTCAACGGAGCTGATATTGGAGCTTTCTCACGAGTTAAACCCAGAGGCTCCGATGGGGATGTCCACACTAAAGGCTTTTATTGCTGACCGAGAAGGTGAAAAAATCCGGTAAGTTGTTGTGTAAGGGCAGTTCAATGACTGATCTGAGACCTTAACCTAAAGCGCTTTGTTTCTGGTTTAGTTGAGTCTTGTGCCAAGTGAGTGACGCTTTATTTTGTTGTCTTGTGTGTTGTTCCAGTTGTCTGTCGGTGTGGATATGACTCCAGCAGTGCAGATTCTGGTCTACATCTTCTTCCCAGTGAGAATGTAGTTGCTGCTAATGTGCCGTTTGACACCGATATGTGTTTCCAGATCCAGGTACTGTATGACGTGGCTATTTTTCAATTTGGGAGTGTTGGTGTGTGTCCTACAGCGTGTGTGTCCTTGTTCCAGGTGTCTCTGCAGTTTTCTCCAGCTACGGCTGTTCCTGCGGACGGAAACGTTCTGATGGTTTCTGCTGGAGCAGGATCTCCGTGTGGCCTCAGTGCTGTAGGTTCGTTCATTAAAAACCAACACATTATGACTTTAGCCTTCTTCTTCTTTAGTCTTTTTAGCCGTTGGATAAAGTGTAGTCTTTTATGTTGTAATGGTCTATATTAGCTTTTGTTGCTGAATGTGATCTATTCAATTCAAAAGCTTTATTGTCTATCCCACAGAGGTTAGATTGTTGTTAGACAGAGGCTCAACAAACGGTACAATACAAAAGACAACCACACAATTTAAAATACACCCCATTTCCTGTTTAAAATATCAACGGCAGTTGGAATAAAAGTCTTCTTATACTTGGCCTTTTTCACCAAAGGTATCATCTACCAGACCACCAATAATTTTACCAGCCATAATTATAATCCTGAAAAGTCTATTTTTGCATTTGACAGATAGAGAGTTGAACCAGGATACAATGTTGGAAGTGAGCACAGATTCGGTAAGTGATTTATACACCACTCTCAGAATGTCCTTTCCAATATTAAAACTCCTCAATAAACCTAGACGTTGATATGCCTTCTTAAAAACACTTTCTGAGTGCATATCGACTTTAAACTGGGAGTCCATCTCTGTACCCAAGTATTTAAAGGACACCACCTGCTCAACTTCCCCTCCATTAAGTATCAAAGGATTAGAAAGTATACCTGCATTATTAGCCCCACAACACATTTCTTTGGTCTTGTTAATATTAAGCTGCAAGGAACTCTCCTCCGTTCAGGCTACGAGAGAATCAACAAAATCAAAATAAATGTCCAGTGATTGGGTATCCTGTGTGGGCACACGTCCCACCAGTGCCAGATCATCTGCATATCTTATAAGCATCAGGTGATCACTATTACAGGTTATCTCGTTTTTATAAATAGAAATAAATAAAAACACATCCTTGTGGGAGACCAGATTTTAAAAGCACATTCTCTGACTTTTCGCCATTTACCATCACATGTTGTGGGCGGTCCCTTAAAAAACAATTAATCCTCAAGATGAAGGTCTGATGTACCTGTAGCTCCTCAGAAGTGTGTTTATATTCACAGTATTGAATGCAGAAGAAAAGTCCATCAATAAAATTCTAACGCACAAATGCTTTCAGCCCTGTCCAGCAGAGTGAGGGCGGCATCTTCAGCTCCACGCCCCGTTTCATCAGCAAATTGTAAAGGGTCAAGTTTGCCAGTCACTGCCTGAGAGAGTTGCTGACGAACCACTCTCTCCATACATTTCCAGAGCACTGATGTTACGGCCACTGCTCTATAGTCTTCAAGTTCCTCAGCATGAGCCTTTTTTGGTAACGGGATGATGGGACTCTCCTTCCAGGACTGTGGTACAACATTAAGGTCCAGAGACAGCTGATAAAGTTGTGTCAACTCATCCTTCAACTGAGATGCACATTCCCTCAGTACCTCAGAAGCAATATTGTGCTGCTTCTGGTTTCTTCCATCATAGTATTTAGGCCTTGCCAGGCCATCCGTGCATTACCTCTTGTAAACTTTTCCTCAACCTTACGTTTATATTGATGTTTGGCCCCTTTAATTTTACCTTAAATTCTGTCTGCTAAAGGTTAAAACCATATCTATTTCCATTAAAAAAAAAACATTTTTTTTTTAAGATTTAAACAATGTTTCAGATCTTTTGTAACCCAAGGCTTGTTGTTAGGGTAACACCTCACATGTTTTACAGGAATAACACTATGTGACGTTCGGAAGGGATGAGAAGGGAACAGATGCCCGAGCCGCCCCAGCTGACCCCTCTGGATGTGGAGGAGCAGCGGCTCTACTCTGAGCTCGTGTCCCCAACTAGCTTTAGGGATGTGGAAACTGCAAGCCGTTGGATAAAATGTAGTCTTTTGTGTTGTAATGGTCTATACTAGCTTTTGTTACTAAATGTGATTTTTTTTTTTCATTTTGGACCGGAGGAAACGCTGAAGGACTGGAGGGACATCATCATCATCATCATCCCTAACTCATCCATCCAGAAGGAGATGACCCGTTCGTGCTGCCTTTTGCGTTGCCAGGGGAAAAAGTTTGGACCCATTTTGTTTGGTCATTTATTTTAATTTTTTTTATTATTATTCTTATTTTTTATTTATTTATTTTGTCTTTAACGTGCATTGTAACCGTGCGGTTGACTTTTTTCCGCGGTCAAATTCCTGTTATTAATACTCTCCAAAGCCCATTTTTAGCTGTTAGATCTTATTCCTCTCACTGAATAGAATGTGTAATGACAATTATATCCACTGGGTGGCAATGTTGTATTAAGATATGTGTTGCTGAGGCGAGCTGAATCTGAACCGGAAGTTTATTGTCGTGATCTCTCTTCAATCAATAGACGCGAAAATTTAAGGTAAGAAATTTTTTGGTTGGATTTCATGTTCTACACTTCCTAATGATTATCTTTTTGTTGAATGGAAGAAACGTGATAATAAAATGTATCTCGGAAAAGTTGTGTGACCGCTCGGTTAGGGTAAACACTGAACTGGACGCTAGCTAAATTAGCACAGCAGCGCGATCGTGACTCTAATACACCCTGCAGGATCATGCGGCCTATTTCTTTGCTAGACTATATTTATTTTACCCTTATTTATACGGCCTGTGGTTTACCTTCAGATTCTAATTGTAATACTGTTTACTCTTTACATATTTCGAAATGAACCATTTGTCCTACTCATTATTTCTGCAATAGTCATCATAGCTGAGGCTTATTGACTAACACTACGTTATGCATTGAATAGCTGCAACTACGTCTGTCTCGATGGGAATAAACATTACATTTCTCTGTTCAACAATCTGACAAACATAACACGATAATGAGACTGTAATTGAATTGATGGTTGGACATTTTTGGCTTTATTTAGCACAGTAAACTTACCTTATCAGTCACACTTCAACATTTTCTGTCTCTTAATCTAATTTCATGGTTGAGTGTTATCCGGTTTGTCATACATAGTACAAAGAGTATTTTTTAGCATATTAAATTTTTCCTTAACAAATTAAAATAAATCATAATGTGCCTGTATGTTGGGAGAACAGTTTATCAATATGACAATTGTGCATTTATTATGGATAGATGTACCTGATGCACTGATTACTCAAGACACAGTTTGCGACCCTACACTGTACAGTAATGTTTATTACGTTCCATCTCTTTCAGACATAATGGACTGCCGTACATTTTATGGACACCCCAGATCTGCCTCTAGCACTATACACAAAAACCAGTGCTTTGTTGCATATCACCAGAGATGAGGTAAGAGTAAGGCAAGGATGAGACCTATGCACAATGAGATTATTTATTATATTTATAGTATATATTTTTAGTTTTTTTATTGATTACAGTTGTAATTATTTATTTAGTATTGTATTTGTGTGTTACATTTCTTGATTAATATTGTTTACTGTTCACTTTACAATGTTTTTATTTTATGTGTTATAATAAGAACATGTTTTTAAAATAAATGGATTATATTGTTAACATATTCTACTGTTTTTATATGAAATAATATTCAACTTAAGATTCACACAAGAAAAAAATCTATGAATGCCTAATACTAGTTACTTCATGTCGTGAATTACCCTAAATGGGCAAGTCAACCGGTGTATCTGCTTCCTGATTGGGTCATTTAAAAAAAAAAAAACTGAAAAGTTGCTAAATTTGGACTAAGGAACACCATTTTATATAAGAATTTTTTTTTTGGATATTTATTTCTTAGTGTGACTGATAAAGGGTTAATGCTTAAAGCGCAGACCTAAAGTCCTGTATGTAATTTTATATTGTTTAAAACAAGAATGGCGAATGGAAATCTGTTTGTAAGAAGTGGAAAGGAAATGGATCAGCCATTATGGGGGGATGGGGGAGCTGAAATGTTTTTAGTTGGCCGATATATAATCACACGCTTTTAATCAATTAAGATTTCTTCAAGAGTGGGTGTTGCACTTTTTTCCAATTTAAAATCCTCAGGCAAAAAAACACTAACAACCTTATGGGATATATTTATTTATAGGTGAACAAGTCTGGGCTTTTAAAGGCAACGTTGTTGAGCTGGGCTATCCCAAGCCTCTCAGCAGCTTTGGTCTGACACCATCTGTGACAAAAATCAGGAAAAACACTTCTCTTCTTTGAGAAATATTACTATAGGTGGGTCAAGTGCTGGATCACATACAAAAGCCCTTAAAATGTCCCCAGAAAAGATCGAATGTATAATTTCCCTATTTTTTGTTAGCTGTAATGAGATGATGAAGAGGATGGATGGAAATCCCAAACGAGCGGAAGATGGATTTCCAGCAGTGACTGGAGAGGTTACAGCAGCCCATCTGATCGACGGTAGGTGTTTCTAACTTCCTTTCTGAAGATCTGTAACAATACAAAGACTCAGTGGGTCTCATTCATGAAACACGAGCAGAACGAATTTGTGTGTAAATCGTGTGTAAAATGGTTCTGGAGTAAATTTTCGGATTCATTAAAATTTTCGTATTTTCCAAATGTTAGTTGGTACGCAAGAAATCTACACCTGCTCCCAGCCACGCGTAAATGGTGCGCTTAACATCCAAACGTTTTGCTCATTAATAAGGCTGCATTTTAATTCACCTTATCGGGTAGCCTACATATTTAAACAGCATTTTGAAAAAAAATATTTTATATAGTAATTACATGCGGTTTTTCTTTTTACTTTTATTATGAGAGTCAGTAATAGCAGATCTGGTGATGGCGGTCCTTCTCCAGTTTGAATACGATTTTTCCGAAGTCAACTAATTTGTTTTTTGCTGTCAAGCTTAATGTCAAACCATTTGTTTCTCACTTCCGGGACTGTTCGATTAACAGATGAAACTCCATTAACTGCATCTGTAATATGCTGCCAATTGCTTCCTTTTTTAGGACCTGATCCGCCACTATGTAGGCTACGCTTGAAAATAAAATGTGGCGTTTTGTATGAACTTGTGATAATAAAACTTCAATTTCAGCATCTGAGAAATCTTTCTTTTTCATTCGCATTCATGTTATTATATGCATATAAATGTCAGTCGGATATAATGGGTCTGATTAATGGTATAATTGAGAATGAACGTGCACGCGCATCCCATTTACGATTGGTTGGAATTCATTAGCTCATACACACATTTTACTATCACATCTGACATTTACGAACGGAAGTATTTGTGAATCAGGAGAAGAGTTTTCGGGAAGTTCTCTTTACGCGCAAATCACTCTCATATTTACTCGTATATTTACGAATGTTTCATGAATGAGACCCAATGACTTCTTTTCTTCCAGATAACATTTATCTCTTCAGTGGGACAAATGTGTATGAGTTCGGCAGCAGCAGGAAGCTCCTCCGTGTGCTGAAGAACGATCACTTCCTGTCCTGTTAGTGGAGTTGCCCCGAAACAAGAAATGAATGGAGCGTAACTATAGTACTTAAATGCATTTGCATAGGAAACAGTTCAAATGAATGATTTGTTCATTGTATTTCTGCGATCTGCTGGTCAAAATTGTCACTGGACATCTATATTGATATTTGTCCCCTTTAATTTTTACCTTAAATTCTTTCTGTTAAAGGTTAAAACCATATCTATTTCCATTAAAAAAAACAAACATTTTTTTTAAAAGATTTAAACGATGTTTCAGATCTTTTGTAACCCAAGGCTTGTTGTTAGGGTAACACCTCACATGTTTTACAGGAATAACACTATGTGACGTTCGGAAGGGATGAGAAGGGAACAGATGCCCGAGCCGCCCCAGCTGACCCCTCTGGATGTGGAGGAGCAGCGGCTCTACTCTGAGCTCGTGTCCCCAACTAGCTTTAGGGATGTGGAAACTGCAAGCCGTTGGATAAAATGTAGTCTTTTGTGTTGTAATGGTCTGTAGTAGTGTTTGTTACTGAATGTGATTTTTCTTTTTTTTTTGGACTGGAGGAAACGCTGAAGGACTGGAGGGACATCATCATCATCCCAGAAGGGCAACCGACCCTAACTCATCCATCCTTTCATCAGAAGGTAGACGGCCCGTTCGTGTCGCCTTTTGCGTTGCCAGGGGGAAATTTATTTAAAAAATAAGTTTTTATTGTTAAAAAAAAAAATTAAAAAATAAGTTTTACTTTTTTTTTTTTTAGTTTAATTTTGTTACAGACTTTTTAAAATCATGAAAACAAAAATGAAGTGTAATTCAAATGTTTGTTTGTATGATTTTTTTTTTTTTAAGCTAGCTGTGCTGAGAACAGTCATTTAGGTTGTGCATTTTATACAGACTTTATTGGCACAACATTTTAACTGATTTGCAGGGCCTCGTGGCGCGATGGTAGTTTGTCTGACTCCAGATCAGTTAATTGGTGAGGGTAAACTGGAGGACAGCGCTAAGGGTCTAGCCAGTTCTGTCAGAAAAGGGTTGGATGTAGCCAATAATATTAAGTTGATACCCAAATTTAGTGAAACTGATGTAGACACATTCTTCAGTTTGTTTGAACGCTTGGCAGGCGTTATGAAATGGCCAGATTCTGAACAGACTTTGATGATTCAGTGCGTGTTAACTGGTAAGGCACAAAAAGCGTATTCTTCTTTAAGTGTTCTTGACCGTCAAAACTGCCATAAGGTTAAGGAGGCTGTACTGAAAGCTTATGAGCTGGTGCCAGAGGCCTATCGGCAGAAATTTAGAAACATGCGAAAGCCTGCAGAGCAGACATATTGTGAGTTTGTGAGAGACTTAAAAATCCAGTTAGATCGCTGGTGTACTGCTTCAGGTGTAACTAGTCGTGAAGATCTGTTTGAGTTGTTCCTCTTAGAACAGTTTAAAAGTACTTTGTCTGAGCATGTTTCCCTCTTTTATACCGATCGAAATGTTAAATCTACGGAAGAGGCTGCCATCCTTACTGATGAGTATGCACTCACTCATAAATGTGAAGTCAGGAAAAGTAGGTCAAAGTTCATCGATAGTCCAACAGAGAGTGTAACTGTCCGTCATACCCTGGCTGATAAGGTTGAGAGGAATTTTAAAAGTTATGCTGATAAAAATGACCGGTGTGCTTATTGTCATTTAAAGGGAGGGACACTGGGAAAAGGATTGTTTAGCGCTTAAGGGAAAACTGACGCGTGTTAAATGGGAACCCAAGCCTGCTCTTGCTGTTTCATCTGTTCAGACAGATAATAATTCTGACTGTCTTAATATTTGACAGGATCTGGAGAAACCAGTGGTACTTTGCAGTGTTGGAGATGAGGGTTATGCTCCCTTCATTACAGAGGGCTTTGTGTCAGTACTGAGAAGGTTCCTGTTAAGATCCTCAGAGACACTGGTGCATCACAATCATTCATTTTGCAATCTGTTCTTCCTTTTTCTCAGGAGTCAAGTACAGGAAACAGTGTGTTGATTCGTGGTACCCCTGCATAACCTGTTTCTCCAGTCTGATGTAGTAAATGGAGCAGTTGTGATGGGAGTCCGTCCTTCACTGCCAATGGAAGGAGTTTGAGTGATTTTGGGAAATAACCGTGTGTGGCGTGATGTTCCACCTCCACCTGTTGTTGCTACTTGTCCTGTTCATCTGGGGACACTGGTATATCCCAGCAGTATCCAGAGGTATTTGTGTCTTGTGCACTCGCACGTGCAATGCGTAAACAATCTGCCCATGCCAAACTAAGTGATGTGAAGGATTTGTTAACTACTAAGAGGGTAGTGCCAGGTCTCCTTGCTTTGCCCGTCAGGACTGGGTGTCTGCTCAGAAAGAGGATTCATCTCTGAAACATCTGTTTGATGCTGCTTTACCTCCTGACGAAGCGGAGAGTTCTGTTAATGGGTACTTCATTGAAAACGGGGTACTACTGCGGAAGTGGACTCCTAACACGGAGGGAGGTTTGACTGAACCAATTATACAGGTAGTGGTGCCTGTTTCTTTCTTACAGTAGATTTTAGTCTTCACTCACCCACTATGCTTGTAAAACATTTTAGGCCATGTATGCTAGTGAAAGAGTTGCAATGCAGAGCCCTGCATAGGCTACATAGCTGTAGGCCCTATATTCACCAATGGTTTTTTTTTTTTTTTTTTTTTTAAACAAATAATTGATTCTCCCTAACAGCCAGATCTATTATTTTATTAGTTTTACTTTTTTATATTACTTAACTAAAGTGTTATTCACACCCAGTGCTACTTTAGTTGTACTAAAAAAGTTATATTAGTTCAGTTTTAGTCTACAATCATCTCGCTAACAGTAATTACTTTTATTTTGAAAGGGTTTCCGGTTACAATCGCTTCCAAAAAAGGAATGGACCACGTGACTCCCGTTTTTGGGTTATAAACGAAAAACGAATTGACAGAAGTTCAAAGATTCACTTCATTCTTTGTTCAAAAAGGAATAACGATAAAATGATCTCCAAAAAAAACGAAAAACGGGCAGTTTTTAATTGGTTTTTTGTTTTTTGATTCTGACACCAAAAACGGTTATTTGTTTTTTCTATCTGAAACAAAAAACAGAAAAACTGTATTTTCGTTTTATAATTACAAACGAATTACGGATTATCTATTTCGCTGACTCAAGTCTTTAAATGTTTATGTGTAAAATGACAGCAGTGTAATTCACACAGTTCACCACAGGAGGGCGACTAAACTCCATTTTCAAAACAATATCGCAGACATCGGTGGGCTAAGGGTAATATAAGGGGGCTTTTTACAGTAAAACCCCGAATGTTTTTATTTCTTTGCATTGTACACACCATCACTGAGAGAATTTAATTAATTAAATGTATATTTCTCGACTCTTGCATCATAGCGTCCGTCAACATAACGCATTGTCATTCAAAACCGACGAGATCCGCCCACTCAGGCTAATGCTTCTGACTGACATATAAGCTGGCCAACCATCGTTGAGAAGCTCAGCGTCTGTACCAGGCAGCCAATGAAATTAAATATGTTGAAGCCAGGTGTTTGTTGATGGCAAGAAACTAGAAATGAATGAGTAGTAAAGGATGGTATCAAAGTTCTTCCAAAAAAACAAAAAAACAAAAAAAAAAAAACAGGAAGTGAAAAATTTTTGTTATTAAAGAGATTTTTTTAGTCACCTATTTTTATCTATTCTCACAAAAATAATGTTGTAAAGTAAATGTTTATTTATTAAAACAATAATAGAGCTGAGCTTGCTATTTTACCATGTCTGAGATGAGTCAGCAAGGAAACAAGAGGCTGTGTGACATTGTGATTTTTACTTTTTACTAGCAAGAAATATTCACCTTGTTAAAAAAATAAAATAAAAAAAATATATAAAAATTTTATTTTAAAGTTTATTCCTTGATTCGAGACACATACATGGATTTCTCTGAGCTAAGCCCCGGATATCCACTCGCCCTAGAACCGCCCCTGAAAATATATTTATAGAAAATTTGAAAGGTAATTGCCAGATGTTTTACTGCGTCACATGGCAACCAACAATTTATTAAATGTTACAAAATATTGTAACTCAAAGTTTTCCTCTAACTGCAGTCACAGCTGTAGAAATAAGTTGCAGCAGTGTAATTCACACAGTTCACCACAGGAGGGCGACTGGTTGTCTTGTTTTACAGTTTTAGTGCTTTACGTTTTGTGTTCAAAATGTTCAAAGGTTTATTTAATGAGCGAACACATGTATCAGCTTGTCTTTACTGGATAGGCTATATTTATGGATATGATAAATAAAAAGTGCATTGTACAGATATGATCAGCTGCTCTGTCGAGCTTTCGAAGTTGTTACGGATAGGCTGATTAGTTGTTTTTTGTCTCATAACGGTTTTATGGGAAGAAAATGCTTAACGTGTTAATTGCGTTGATTTTCTGGACTCATCTTATTTTTTTATACATAGTATGGTTTATTAATATGATGTGTAGCGAATTTGGTCTTTTAATATCACTGTCTTAGTACAGTAAGCCACGTTAAGCGTTTTTCACGTTAAGCGTTTTAGAATGTCCCGATTCAGACTGTGCGTTCGCTGGCGCTGAGCCGGAGATGGACGCGCTCAGCGCTTATCATATCATATAAAGTGTTCGGCGGGCCGTATGGCCAAACTTCATTCACTATTATTATTAAAATTAAAAATTTAAATTGTTTTTATTAATCTGTTTGGGTGGGCCACCTGTCAGTTTGGGTGGGACGTGCCCACCCATAAATCCGCGCCTGTTTGAGCTGCTTTGGATTTTTAAATATTAATCATTGAAGGTTAGGTCGATGATGTCACTCAGCCCCCCACATGCTTCGAATTCATCCAAAATAGTCTCGTTCGTTTGTACTCCGTTTGTGCTGTAAAACGTTTCGTTTCAGCTGCTTCGTTTTTTTAGATATTAAAATCTTTTTATATAGGTCATCTGAGGTCACTCAGCTCCCCCACATGATCGAAATTCACCCAAAATAGCCACGTTCGTTTGTGCTTCGTTTGTGTTGGATTGTGCCGGTAAAAGTTTCATTTGTGCTGCGTCGGTTTTTATAATATTAGACATTACATTATTATTAATGACATCACCAGCCCCCCACATGATGGAAATTTACCCAAAGCCTCGTTCATTTAATTTAATCTTACCGTGCTGGTTTTAAAATATTAGACTGAATGAGAGAGAATTATAGACAGTAACTTCTCCAGATGTAATAGACCATTTCAAAAGATGTAAACAACACTGGTCCAGAAGCACTTCCTGTTTCAGTTTGTAACTGTTTTCTTTATTTCACATGTAAAGAAAACTTCTTAAAGATGTTTGTTTAACTTTTTGATTCAGTTTTAAATGTTCTGTTGGTTGTATTTTATCCCAGCTTTTATGGAGTGTTAAAAAACTGAAACAGGAAGTGCTTCTGGGCCAGTGTTGTTTACTTCTTTTGAAATGGTCTTATATATATATATATATATATATATATACCTGTATAGCTAGCAACAGGAAGACTGAAACGGCAAACCATATCACAATAGAGAGCCTAAGTCCCGCCTCTTCGCTTCCGGCTCATGGGACCTTATTTCGGAAAAAATATGAATGGAAGTCAATGGGGAAAGACAACTTATCTTTTTATTCCGTCTGAACTGTGCCCTCAATTACACATATGATGTTTGTCAATTTAAAAGATGATTCTCAAAGTCAAAAACGTCGCAGTTTGTCATACAACAGAAGAGTAACGTTTAGTTTTATGTGAAAATCGCTCTGTGAACTACATCTCCCGGGAAGAGAAACGAGATCCACTGCTCGTGTGTGTGCAGTCTGGTTCAAAACACTCAGGTAGGACGGCGTAACGTTACGATTATAACGTAAGACTGTAGAAACAATGACAGACAGCCTCAGTAAAGTTAGCTTTAGTCATTGAGAGAAAATGTGCGCCTTTGGGGTTTGTAGTCTTTGTAATTATGTATTTTCACAGTCTTATACCTCAACGCTTTTACATCAAACTGCGAATTTCTTTACTTTAAAATGTATCTTTTAAATTGACAAACATCATATGTGTAATTCAGGGCACAATTCAGACGGAATAAAAAAATAAGTTGTCACTTGCCATTGACTACCATTCAATATTTTTCCGAAGTTAGGTCCCATGGTGGCCGACCGGAAGGGGCGGGACTTAGGCTCTCTATAGGCCTATTCTGTTACCTTTCCTGTGTGTATTCAACACTTAATGGACACTTAGACAAACTCCAATGTAGCCTAATGTTTTTACATATGGTGTTTTGTGTAGCCTAACATAATATGAACATTGTCAAAAATACATGCACCATAATTTGTTTTGCTGTGCCCTACAAAGGCAAAGCGCAGTACACATTTAGTCAAAAATGAGTTAAGACTTGTAATGGGCTTTATGACGTGTTCTGTCTTGTGAAAAAAATATCTGGGTTATTTAATGTCCCGTTTCGGAGATGCATTACCACTAATCTATCCATAACATGTTTGACTGGCTGGTATAAAAACTTTAAAGGCTTTTTTTCTCTGTTTTCTTTGTTACTGCACTTTGCCTTTGTAGGGCAGTGTATGTGTAGATCTATACAGTACGGGTCAAAAGATTTTTTTTTAAAGGTCTTAAAGAACAATAATAATAACATCATTGTATTATCTGGATTTTCTGAAGGATCTGACACTGAAGACTGGAGTAACGATGCTGAATATTCATCTTTGATCGCAGGAATAAATTACACTTCGCAATACATTCACATAGAAAACAGCAGTTAAATAATTGTATTTTGAAATAATTGGATCAAATAAATACAGCCTTGGTGAGCAGAAGTGACTATTCAAATATTTTCAAACTTTTGACTGGTACTGTGTGTGTTGTATGTGTAGGCTATATATAGGCCTGGTGTAACAGCGTTCGAAATGTCAGTTAGTATTTTGTATGTGATTTTCACCATAATTAAGCAGCTGTAATGTGTTTGGTGTTTTGGAGCCCTCCTTTGGAGAAATGGTGTACTGCAGCTCTGCTGCGTTTTGTCCTTGTGTTGTTGCCATACCCGATTAGAAGCGGGATGCTTTACATCGGGTAGGTTCACTGTATAAAGCACTCTCACTTTGTTTTAAATATATAACTGTAAAATGTTGTTTAAGTTGAAAACTTCGACATCTGATCTGTGTTATATTATTTTACATGTATTGTTAAGATTCAGGTGCAATTCCAGTAACTTAGAGAAAGTTTATAAATGCTTTCATTATGTCTAGCGACTAGCTCTAAACTCCGCTTGCAACTTGCCATGTATTCAGTGTAATTCTTTTATTTTGTATATGCTTTGCGCTTTCCTCATCTAGCACTATCTGATAAAACCCGGATGGGGCATCCAATTTAGAAAAGTAACATGCTCCACTCATTGAACTAGTTATATCTGCTTTTGTTGGAAGTCTACAGTGCTCTCGCTGGATTGCTTTATTTAAGTCCTTCGGATCTATACATAATCTTAGATCTCCATCAGGTTTCTCCACTATTACGAGGGAGTTCACCCATTCCGTGGGCTCTTCTACTTTCCTGATGATTCCTTCTCTTATCAGAGTGTCTAGTTTCTCCTTCAGTCTTTCCTTTAAAGCAACTGGCACCTTTCTTGCCGGGTGAATAACTGGTTCTGCATTTACTCTCAACTTTATCTTGTGTTCTCCTGGTAAACGTCCTACTCCTTTGAACACTTCCTTAGATTCCTCTGCCCAGTCACTGTGCATTGTTTATTTTTTTGTAGTGGCATCTTTACTCTTCTCTTGTATTGTCACTTCTTTATTCATGACATGGACTCTTTTTATTAACCCAAGCTGCATGCAAGTTTTCAGTCCCAGTATAGCTTGTTTATTTCCTTCCACCAGCACAAAAAGAACATCCTTCTTTTTCCCATTACCGGTTAGACTCACTCTGCACACTCCTTTTGTGGGTATGGTCTTCAGATGAACTTTTTTGTCACGCACCTTTGGCTTTTTCCTCAGTCTTTGAAAGTCTTTCATGGGCAGGATGTTTACCTGTGCCCCAGTGTCTAACTTCAATGAAACGTCAGTGCCATTTATATCCAGGTGTGCTATCCACTCATCATCTGGAGCAGTTTGTCCATCTGCACTTGAGTCCATGAAGATTGGTGCTTCTTCGTCTTCACGGTCCCTCCTCTTTTCTAGAAGCTGGACTTTTTTCTTTGAATAACAGCACTTGGCAAAATGATCCTTTCCTCCACAATTCCTGCAGTCCTTTCCGAAAGCTGGGCATTTTCTCGGTGTATGTTTGTTGCCACACTTTCCACAGCCCCTGCTCTCTTGACTTGGCTTGTTCTTTTTGTTCTTTGACATAGCTCTTTCAGTGGCACTTCGAACTGCATCCACTTCTGCTGTCTCCTTCTCATCACTGAAAGACTTTAGCTGTGCCAATGCACATTCTGACGCTTGGCAAACTTTGATTGCCCTTTCTAATGTGAGGTCTGTCTCTTTTAACAATTGCATCCTCACTCTTTTATCTTGGACTCCTATTACTATTTGATCTCGAATCATGGAGTCACAAAGCGTTCCAAAATTACACGACTGGCTTTTCAGTCTCAAATCTGTAACGTACTGTTCAATGGATTCTGACTCTTTCTGCAGTCTATTTCTGAAGACATACCTCTCATAGGTCTCATTTTTCCTGGGTGTGCAGTATTGCTCGAATTTCTCAATCACAGCCTCATACTTATCTTTTTCGTCTTCCGTGAAAACAAATGTGTTATACACATCCAGTGCACTGCGTCCTGCCACTGTTAGCAGCAATGCTATTTTCCTCCGTTCACTACCATCCAGCCCAATGGCGAGTGCATAAAGTTCAAAACTTTGTTTGAAAGTTTTCCAATTCTCATTGATATTACCAGTCAACTTCAGTTCTTCTGGTGAACGGATGGAATTCATCATCTTTTAACATTTCTCCTGGTACCATGTAGTGACGAGGCTCACTCACCGAGTACACAGTGTTGAACTTGGCTTAAGGCAGCTTTATACTGCCATCTAGTGGCCTAGTTGATATGGAACACATATCAATACAATTTTTAATACATAAATCAAATGGCATTGTGCTGTTAAAATGACTGCTTTTGTGTAATGTTTTTGCATTTTTGTAGGATTTGAAATGTCTGCAGACTGGTGTGAGCACTGAGGATGAGGAGCCCAGAGCTGAATCCTGGAAATGGTGCCATGGATGAGACCCTCCATCTGCCCTTAACAGATTCTGATAGAGGGCCATGAGACTTAGACCTGAGCGCAAAAATGGATTCTCTAGATATTGAGATCCCACGTAGCATTTATGCCATTATAAATATCTCAACATCTCAGCTCTGGAAGGGTCTAGAGCCTCCATTTTTACACTCAGGTCTAAGTCTCATGGCCCTCTATCAGAATCCAAAATTTCAGAAGATCAGAGAAACCCCCCAGATCAGAGAAACAAAAATACGGACAGTGGTACCCCTGTTAAAATGACTGCTTTTGTGTAATGTTTTTGCATTTTTGTAGGATCTGAAATGTCTGCAGACTGGTGTGAGCACTGAGGATGAGGAGCCCAGAGCTGAATCCTGGAAGTGGTGCCATGGATGAGACCCTCCATCTCTCCACCTGCCCTTATTGCCTCAGATTGATGGCAGTAGGATGTGGTGTTCAGCGCCTATAGACCTTATGTAGCCCAGCCCCATTTCAGCGGTTTTCTCCTTGTCTTTTGACTTCCGGTCTGTATTTTCGCAGCGATCTTGCATAGGTATGAATGAACTGCTCGTACAAAAGTTCCCCTTCGACATTTGTTAAGACATCTGCTTTAGAATGCTTATGATAAACATTACAATGCTCAGGAAAACTTTTGTTAACTTTACAATAAGTAAATCCACTTCACCAGCTAACAGCGATGCCATAGAAATATACAGAACCAAAAGTTCAAAGACAATTTTCTAAAGATGACGGCGCCCATGTTTCTCTGGTGCATAAGGTCTATAAATACATGCTTGTAGTTTGAATAAAGCTTTGTTTCATGTGTTAACGTGAATATGCATTTGTTTATTGTGATGATTACTTTTCTTTGTTCTTTTACTCATTTATTCATGTTTCTTATTGTTGTCCGTATATAAACTATACAGTAATTATTTAATTAATGTATGCATAATAATTAAGTCATCGATAGCCTGACAATTGAGATGTTTCACTGCATTTAACAATATAAATGTATTCATGCATAACTATGTCATAAGACAAAACAAATTATATATTACTTGTTGTTTAAAGAAGTTTTATAATTAAGTATTGGTCCGCATTTAATATTATTATTTTGTTCTAGTTTTGGGGTGGGCAAACAATGCAATTCATTCTGTGGTAATATTAATGTTTAAGGAGTGATACTTATTTTTCGAGTATAAAATCAACAGTTTTCTCCAAAGGAGAGGTCTTCGAGCAGCTGCTCGTCTCCTTTGTGCAGACATTGCAAACGCAGAGGAAAACTGTTCTAGATTGTGCTGTAGAGTTACTGATGTTATGAAGTGTTAGTGTACCTGTTGCTCTGTTCATATAATATTAAACTTATTGTTATGTGGATAGCAGATAAACCCAAACGCAGACAGACACAAAGTTTATTATAACAGAAAACGGGAAAACAAAAACCCACGAGGGGGCAAAACAGACAGCCTGCGACAAAGACACAGTGGGCTCAGGACAAGACACGACGGGCACATGGAGGCTCTCTTGACAAGCTTGCTGGAGCGGGCTCATGGTCGAAGCCTGCTGGAGTGGGCTCTGAGCAGTGTTAATTTTGGCACCCATTTTTGATTTAGTCTTAGTCTTCATCTTCAGACGAAAATGTTTATTGGTCTTATTTACATTTCAGTCATTTTGTCTTTCATAGTTTAGTCTAGTTTTAGAAGTTTAGTTTTAGTTGACGAAAAGTCATTGCAATTTTTGTCAACTTTTAGTCATTACATTTAGTCAAACTGCAGTTACCGAGATTAATTTTGGTAGTGATTTATAGGTAGTCTTTACTATTTAAAAAAAAGGTAATTTATTTTTTTTTCTCTCTAGGCCAATTTAATTAAGCTTATGAGAAATTGAAACGTTTTGTTGACATTGCACTCTTTAGCAGTAGCACTTGTGCAATTCTACATATCCATTTTCCTTAGTTCAGTGGTTCTCCAATTTTTCTCCAGTCACACCTTTCCATTAAGAGACAATATTTGCCCTTTTAATCGATTTTTCCTGTTATTTTTTTACCTTTATAAATATCTTTATAAAATAAATAATGCTTTAAGTGAGTCACCGAATCATTCATTCATTCACTAACAAGCAATGCTGTCCTTATGAACGGATACAATAAAAAACAAGTGGTTTTAATTTTTTAAACACATTTCAGTCTCGTCTTTTTTCGTCA
Source organism: Cyprinella venusta (assembly GCA_038021265.1). Classification (NCBI taxonomy): domain Eukaryota; kingdom Metazoa; phylum Chordata; class Actinopteri; order Cypriniformes; family Leuciscidae; genus Cyprinella; species Cyprinella venusta. The sequence continues at coordinate 13,804 of CM075867.1, read as the reverse complement.
ACGATATTGCATGTGTTGATATAGTCACATTGATTGTTTAATGACGTGGGTTTCGTCTCTCATCGTCTTGTCTTAGTCAGGGAAAAAAAGGTCATCAACGAACATTTTTCGTCATAGTTTTCGTTAACAAAATTAACACTGGCTCTGAGAAGGCGCCTGCTGGAGCGGGCTCATGGACAGCACCTGCTGGAGGAGAGAGGGAAACAGAGGACAAGAGGCTCCCTTCCCCCTGGGTCGCGGAGCAGTGGACATAGCAGGGCTAGTGACCAGTTGAGGAAGCACAGCAGGGACTGCAGTCTCAACGGAAGAGGACTCCGAAGCAGAGTCCCATGAGAACCGTCTCCCTCGTTTACCATGGAGACTTCGGGTGCAGATGACGCCTCAGGAGTCGAAGTGGATTGAGCCTGGTTCCCCTGCGTAACAACGGCTAAAACGTGACCCTCCGGTCCGGGATCACTGGCAGCCTGGCAGGTGGTGACGAGGTGGCGACCCCTTCTGAGATAAACAGTCCACCATATCTCGGAACAGGCGGTGGACCAGTCTCTCCCGTTCAGTCAAGGGAGGGGGAACAGGAAAGGAAGCCTGCCCTGCTTCATATCAGAGATTGTCTTCAACCACCAATGTTGAAGATCATCCGACTGGTGATTGAAAGAAGAAAGCATACTGTCTGCTGGGTTCAGTTGTGGCAGGTTCATTCTGATAGCAGATGAACCCAAGCGCAGACAGTATGCTTGCTAACACACAAGGTTTATTATAACAGAAAACAGGGGAAAACAAAAACCCACGAGGAGGTAAAACAGAGACAATACAAACGAGGGACAACTAAACTAAATAACACTTGACTAAATACTAAACTATTAACAAACAGCAAATACAAGACATTCTTCTGAGGCAAGGTACTCACAGGTAGACTCTCACAAAATGTGTTTGCACTGGACAGCAAACACAAGGGGATTATAAAGGGAGAAAGTAATTAGGGGAACAGGTGATACAGACTAGGTAATAATGACAGGATGAGGATAACAAGGGGGCGGGGTATTAAATAGACAACACAAGCACATGGCCCAAACAACAAAACATGCGCTTGCACACAAAACATGGTTCTGTCATGATCATGTCAAGACTAGAAAAATCAATGACATGATGGCAGAATCATGACACTTAATACATAGAATACATCATGGAATGATACCATAGTATGTAACAATCATATTGAAAAAAACAGTAAATATAAAGATCATTGCTTTATGTACATCATAATATGACATTATACAATTATATTTATACTCTAGAAAAAAAAACAATAAAAAGGCTAAAAAATCTTCATAATAATTCTTCATACATAACAAAATCTGAGGGATTAAAAGAGGTAAATTCAACCAGAAAAAGAGGAAAATTTAAAGGAGAAACTTTTTGGGTAGAAAATAAAGAAATTAACAACATATTCAAGAGATGACGATTTTGGGGTTTCTTTATATATATATATATATATATATATATATATATATATATATATATATATATATATATATATATGTATATATATATATATGTGTATGTGTGTGTGTGTATGTATGTTTGAATATAACACTGTCGGGTTTTTTCTCTTGATCTTCTCTGGATTCTGATAGAGGGCCATGGGACTTTAACCTGGCCCTAGCCAGATGAATTTCGCTCCGCCTAGCTCCACTCATCCATCTGGAACCGACCCATTGAAATGGCGTTTCAGAAGGCTGGGCCTTATCAAAAATCCTTGCATATGATTGGATAAGCCACTTGTCTGTCATCTTTATCGACGTGCTATTTCAACCAGTCACACCGAAGCCAACCCGTGATGCTGATGAGAGCGACACAGGAAAAAACAGAACAGCCGACATTCTCTGATGTTCTGTTCTCTGATGTTCTTTTAATGAAACAATATTAGGTAGATTGGACAACACGGATGAAATAGCAGCATCAATGTTAACACTTGCTTCCTCGATTAGAGCCGCCATTGTTGTCTGAATCAAAACAGTCTCACGGTCGCTTGTCCACTACGTCACATCTATGAAACTCCCGCGCTGCGTCCTGATTGGCTAAGCCATAGAGTTGGTTGGAGAAATCACTCTCAATGGAAGAGGTTCCAGATGGATGTGAGTGAAGCTAGGCGGAGCTAAGCGGAACGACGTTCATCTGGCTAGGGCCAGGTTAATGGGACTTAGATCTGAGTGCAAAAATGGAGGCTCTAGACCAGTCCAGAGCTGAGATATTGAGATCCCATGTAGCATTTATGCCATTATAAATATCTCAAAATCTCAGCTCTGGAAGGGTCTAGAGCCTCCATTTTTGCACTCAGGTCTAAGTCTCATGGCCCTCTATCAGAATCCAGAGTTTCGAGAGGATTGGGGATACTTAATTTTTTGCCCCCCCCCCCCCCCCCCCAAAAAAAAAAAAACGTAAGGGGTAACACTGTCATTTTTTTTTCTGGTTGAAAATTTGAGTTTCGATATCTTGGCTCTGAAAGGGTCTAGAGCCTCCATTTTTGCGCGCTGGTCGAAGTCTCGTGGCCCTCTGTCAGAATCCAGAGTTTCAAGAAGATCGGAGGGGGTCAAAATTTCGGCCAAAAACGACAGTGTTACCCCTTATGTTTTTTTTTCAGGTCAAAACTTTGACATCCGATATCTCGGCTCTGGAAGGGTCTAGAGCCTCCATTTTTGCGCGCTGGTCGAAGTCTCGTGGCCCTCTGTCAGAATCCAGAGTTTCAAGAAGATCGGAGGGGGTCAAAATTTCGGCCAAAAACGACAGTGTTACCCCTTATGTTTTTTTTCAGGTCAAAACTTTGACATCCGATATCTCGGCTCTGGAAGGGTCTAGAGCCTCCATTTTTGCGCGCTGGTCGAAGTCTCGTGGCCCTCTGTCAGAATCCAGAGTTTCAAGAAGATCGGAGGGGGTCAAAATTTCGGCCAAAAACGACAGTGTTACCCCTTATGTTTTTTTTTCAGGTCAAAACTTTGACATCCGATATCTCGGCTCTGGAAGGGTCTAGAGCCTCCATTTTTGCGCGCTGGTCGAAGTCTCGTGGCCCTCTGTCAGAATCCAGAGTTTCAAGAAGATCGGAGGGGGTCAAAATTTCGGCCAAAAACGACAGTGTTACCCCTTATGTTTTTTTTTTCAGGTCAAAACTTTGACATCCGATATCTTGGCTCTGGAAGGGTCTAGAGCCTCCATTTTTGCGCGCTGGTCGAAGTCTCGTGGCCCTCTGTCAGAATCCAGAGTTTCAAGAAGATCGGAGGGGGTCAAAATTTCGGCCAAAAACGACAGTGTTACCCCTTATGTTTTTTTTTCAGGTCAAAACTTTGACATCCGATATCTCGGCTCTGGAAGGGTCTAGAGCCTCCATTTTTGCGCGCTGGTCGAAGTCTCGTGGCCCTCTGTCAGAATCCAGAGTTTCAAGAAGATCGGAGGGGGTCAAAATTTCGGCCAAAAACTACAGTGTTACCCCTTATGTTTTTTTTTCAGGTCAAAACTTTGACATCCGATATCTCGGCTCTGGAAGGGTCTAGAGCCTCCATTTTTGCGCGCTGGTCGAAGTCTCGTGGCCCTCTGTCAGAATCCAGAGTTTCAAGAAGATCGGAGGGGGTCAAAATTTCGGCCAAAAACGACAGTGTTACCCCTTATGTTTTTTTTTCAGGTCAAAACTTTGACATCCGATATCTCGGCTCTGGAAGGGTCTAGAGCTTCCATTTTTGCGCGCTGGTCGAAGTCTCGTGGCCCTCTGTCAGAATCCAGAGTTTCAAGAAGATCGGAGGGGGTCAAAATTTCGGCCAAAAACGACAGTGTTACCCCTTATGTTTTTTTTTTCAGGTCAAAACTTTGACATCCGATATCTCGGCTCTGGAAGGGTCTAGAGCCTCCATTTTTGCGCGCTGGTCGAAGTCTCGTGGCCCTCTGTCAGAATCCAGAGTTTCAAGAAGATCGGAGGGGGTCAAAATTTCGGCCAAAAACGACAGTGTTACCCCTTATGTTTTTTTTTCAGGTCAAAACTTTGACATCCGATATCTCGGCTCTGGAAGGGTCTAGAGCCTCCATTTTTGCGCGCTGGTCGAAGTCTCGTGGCCCTCTGTCAGAATCCAGAGTTTCAAGAAGATCGGAGGGGGTCAAAATTTCGGCCAAAAACGACAGTGTTACCCCTTATGTTTTTTTTCAGGTCAAAACTTTGACATCCGATATCTCGGCTCTGGAAGGGTCTAGAGCCTCCATTTTTGCACGCTGGTCGAAGTCTCGTGGCCCTCTGTCAGAATCCAGAGTTTCAAGAAGATCGGAGGGGGTCAAAATTTCGGCCAAAAACGACAGTGTTACCCCTTATGTTTTTTTTTCAGGTCAAAACTTTGACATCCGATATCTCGGCTCTGGAAGGGTCTAGAGCCTCCATTTTTGCGCGCTGGTCGAAGTCTCGTGGCCCTCTGTCAGAATCCAGAGTTTCAAGAAGATTGGAGGGGGTCAAAATTTCGGCCAAAAACGACAGTGTTACCCCTTATGTTTTTTTTTTCAGGTCAAAACTTTGACATCCGATATCTCGGCTCTGGAAGGGTCTAGAGCCTCCATTTTTGCGCGCTGGTCGAAGTCTCGTGGCCCTCTGTCAGAATCCAGAGTTTCAAGAAGATCGGAGGGGGTCAAAATTTCGGCCAAAAACGACAGTGTTACCCCTTATGTTTTTTTTTCAGGTCAAAACTTTGACATCCGATATCTCGGCTCTGGAAGGGTCTAGAGCCTCCATTTTTGCGCGCTGGTCGAAGTCTCGTGGCCCTCTGTCAGAATCCAGAGTTTCAAGAAGATCGGAGGGGGTCAAAATTTCGGCCAAAAACGACAGTGTTACCCCTTATGTTTTTTTTCAGGTCAAAACTTTGACATCCGATATCTCGGCTCTGGAAGGGTCTAGAGCCTCCATTTTTGCACGCTGGTCGAAGTCTCGTGGCCCTCTGTCAGAATCCAGAGTTTCAAGAAGATCGGAGGGGGTCAAAATTTCGGCCAAAAACGACAGTGTTACCCCTTATGTTTTTTTTTCAGGTCAAAACTTTGACATCCGATATCTCGGCTCTGGAAGGGTCTAGAGCCTCCATTTTTGCACGCTGGTCGAAGTCTCGTGGCCCTCTGTCAGAATCCAGAGTTTCAAGAAGATTGGAGGGGGTCAAAATTTCGGCCAAAAACGACAGTGTTACCCCTTATGTTTTTTTTTTCAGGTCAAAACTTTGACATCCGATATCTCGGCTCTGGAAGGGTCTAGAGCCTCCATTTTTGCGCGCTGGTCGAAGTCTCGTGGCCCTCTGTCAGAATCCAGAGTTTCAAGAAGATCGGAGGGGGTCAAAATTTCGGCCAAAAACGACAGTGTTACCCCTTATGTTTTTTTTTCAGGTCAAAACTTTGACATCCGATATCTCGGCTCTGGAAGGGTCTAGAGCCTCCATTTTTGCGCGCTGGTCGAAGTCTCGTGGCCCTCTGTCAGAATCCAGAGTTTCAAGAAGATCGGAGGGGGTCAAAATTTCAGCCAAAAACGACAGTGTTACCCCTTATGTTTTTTTTTCAGGTCAAAACTTTGACATCCGATATCTCGGCTCTGGAAGGGTCTAGAGCCTCCATTTTTGCGCGCTGGTCGAAGTCTCGTGGCCCTCTGTCAGAATCCAGAGTTTCAAGAAGATCGGAGGGGGTCAAAATTTCGGCCAAAAACGACAGTGTTACCCCTTATGTTTTTTTTTCAGGTCAAAACTTTGACATCCGATATCTCGGCTCTGGAAGGGTCTAGAGCCTCCATTTTTGCGCGCTGGTCGAAGTCTCGTGGCCCTCTGTCAGAATCCAGAGTTTCAAGAAGATCGGAGGGGGTCAAAATTTCGGCCAAAAACGACAGTGTTACCCCTTATGTTTTTTTTTCAGGTCAAAATTTTGACATCCGATATCTCGGCTCTGGAAGGGTCTAGAGCCTCCATTTTTGCGCGCTGGTCGAAGTCTCGTGGCCCTCTGTCAGAATCCAGAGTTTCAAGAAGATCGGAGGGGGTCAAAATTTCGGCCAAAAACGACAGTGTTACCCCTTATGTTTTTTTTTCAGGTCAAAACTTTGACATCCGATATCTCGGCTCTGGAAGGGTCTAGAGCCTCCATTTTTGCGCGCTGGTCGAAGTCTCGTGGCCCTCTGTCAGAATCCAGAGTTTCAAGAAGATCGGAGGGGGTCAAAATTTCGGCCAAAAACGACAGTTTTACCCCTTATGTTTTTTTTTCAGGTCAAAACTTTGACATCCGATATCTCGGCTCTGGAAGGGTCTAGAGCCTCCATTTTTGCGCGCTGGTCGAAGTCTCGTGGCCCTCTGTCAGAATCCAGAGTTTCAAGAAGATCGGAGGGGGTCAAAATTTCGGCCAAAAACGACAGTGTTACCCCTTATGTTTTTTTTTCAGGTAAAAACTTTGACATCCGATATCTCGGCTCTGGAAGGGTCTAGAGCCTCCATTTTTGCGCGCTGGTCGAAGTCTCGTGGCCCTCTGTCAGAATCCAAAATTTCAAGAAGATCGGAGGGGGTCAAAATTTCGGCCAAAAACGACAGTGTTACCCCTTATGTTTTTTTTCAGGTCAAAACTTTGACATCCGATATCTCGGCTCTGGAAGGGTCTAGAGCCTCCATTTTTGCGCGCTGGTCGAAGTCTCGTGGCCCTCTGTCAGAATCCAGAGTTTCAAGAAGATCGGAGGGGGTCAAAATTTCGGCCAAAAACGACAGTGTTACCCCTTATGTTTTTTTTTCAGGTCAAAACTTTGACATCCGATATCTCGGCTCTGGAAGGGTCTAGAGCCTCCATTTTTGCGCGCTGGTCGAAGTCTCGTGGCCCTCTGTCAGAATCCAGAGTTTCAAGAAGATCGGAGGGGGTCAAAATTTCGGCCAAAAACGACAGTGTTACCCCTTATGTTTTTTTTTCAGGTCAAAACTTTGACATCCGATATCTCGGCTCTGGAAGGGTCTAGAGCCTCCATTTTTGCGCGCTGGTCGAAGTCTCGTGGCCCTCTGTCAGAATCCAGAGTTTCAAGAAGATCGGAGGGGGTCAAAATTTCGGCCAAAAACGACAGTGTTACCCCTTATGTTTTTTTTTCAGGTCAAAACTTTGACATCCGATATCTCGGCTCTGGAAGGGTCTAGAGCCTCCATTTTTGCGCGCTGGTCGAAGTCTCGTGGCCCTCTGTCAGAATCCAGAGTTTCAAGAAGATCGGAGGGGGTCAAAATTTCGGCCAAAAACGACAGTGTTACCCCTTATGTTTTTTTTTCAGGTCAAAACTTTGACATCCGATATCTCGGCTCTGGAAGGGTCTAGAGCCTCCATTTTTGCGTGCTGGTCGAAGTCTCGTGGCCCTCTGTCAGAATCCAGAGTTTCAAGAAGATCGGAGGGGGTCAAAATTTCGGCCAAAAACGACAGTGTTACCCCTTATGTTTTTTTTTCAGGTCAAAACTTTGACATCCGATATCTCAGCTCTGGAAGGGTCTAGAGCCTCCATTTTTGCGCGCTGGTCGAAGTCTCGTGGCCCTCTGTCAGAATCCAGAGTTTCAAGAAGATCGGAGGGGGTCAAAATTTCGGCCAAAAACGACAGTGTTACCCCTTATGTTTTTTTTCAGGTCAAAACTTTGACATCCGATATCTCGGCTCTGGAAGGGTCTAGAGCCTCCATTTTTGCGCGCTGGTCGAAGTCTCGTGGCCCTCTGTCAGAATCCAGAGTTTCAAGAAGATCGGAGGGGGTCAAAATTTCGGCCAAAAACGACAGTGTTACCCCTTATGTTTTTTTTCAGGTCAAAACTTTGACATCCGATATCTCGGCTCTGGAAGGGTCTAGAGCCTCCATTTTTGCGCGCTGGTCGAAGTCTCGTGGCCCTCTGTCAGAATCCAGAGTTTCAAGAAGATCGGAGGGGGTCAAAATTTCGGCCAAAAACGACAGTGTTACCCCTTATGTTTTTTTTTCAGGTCAAAACTTTGACATCCGATATCTCGGCTCTGGAAGGGTCTAGAGCCTCCATTTTTGCGCGCTGGTCGAAGTCTCGTGGCCCTCTGTCAGAATCCAGAGTTTCAAGAAGATCGGAGGGGGTCAAAATTTCGGCCAAAAACGACAGTGTTACCCCTTATGTTTTTTTTTCAGGTCAAAACTTTGACATCCGATATCTTGGCTCTGGAAGGGTCTAGAGCCTCCATTTTTGCGCGCTGGTCGAAGTCTCGTGGCCCTCTGTCAGAATCCAGAGTTTCAAGAAGATCGGAGGGGGTCAAAATTTCGGCCAAAAACGACAGTGTTACCCCTTATGTTTTTTTTTCAGGTCAAAACTTTGACATCCGATATCTCGGCTCTGGAAGGGTCTAGAGCCTCCATTTTTGCGCGCTGGTCGAAGTCTCGTGGCCCTCTGTCAGAATCCAGAGTTTCAAGAAGATCGGAGGGGGTCAAAATTTCGGCCAAAAACTACAGTGTTACCCCTTATGTTTTTTTTTCAGGTCAAAACTTTGACATCCGATATCTCGGCTCTGGAAGGGTCTAGAGCCTCCATTTTTGCGCGCTGGTCGAAGTCTCGTGGCCCTCTGTCAGAATCCAGAGTTTCAAGAAGATCGGAGGGGGTCAAAATTTCGGCCAAAAACGACAGTGTTACCCCTTATGTTTTTTTTTCAGGTCAAAACTTTGACATCCGATATCTCGGCTCTGGAAGGGTCTAGAGCTTCCATTTTTGCGCGCTGGTCGAAGTCTCGTGGCCCTCTGTCAGAATCCAGAGTTTCAAGAAGATCGGAGGGGGTCAAAATTTCGGCCAAAAACGACAGTGTTACCCCTTATGTTTTTTTTTCAGGTCAAAACTTTGACATCCGATATCTCGGCTCTGGAAGGGTCTAGAGCCTCCATTTTTGCGCGCTGGTCGAAGTCTCGTGGCCCTCTGTCAGAATCCAGAGTTTCAAGAAGATCGGAGGGGGTCAAAATTTCGGCCAAAAACGACAGTGTTACCCCTTATGTTTTTTTTTCAGGTCAAAACTTTGACATCCGATATCTCGGCTCTGGAAGGGTCTAGAGCCTCCATTTTTGCGCGCTGGTCGAAGTCTCGTGGCCCTCTGTCAGAATCCAGAGTTTCAAGAAGATCGGAGGGGGTCAAAATTTCGGCCAAAAACGACAGTGTTACCCCTTATGTTTTTTTTCAGGTCAAAACTTTGACATCCGATATCTCGGCTCTGGAAGGGTCTAGAGCCTCCATTTTTGCGCGCTGGTCGAAGTCTCGTGGCCCTCTGTCAGAATCCAGAGTTTCAAGAAGATCGGAGGGGGTCAAAATTTCGGCCAAAAACGACAGTGTTACCCCTTATGTTTTTTTTTCAGGTCAAAACTTTGACATCCGATATCTCGGCTCTGGAAGGGTCTAGAGCCTCCATTTTTGCGCGCTGGTCGAAGTCTCGTGGCCCTCTGTCAGAATCCAGAGTTTCAAGAAGATTGGAGGGGGTCAAAATTTCGGCCAAAAACGACAGTGTTACCCCTTATGTTTTTTTTTTCAGGTCAAAACTTTGACATCCGATATCTCGGCTCTGGAAGGGTCTAGAGCCTCCATTTTTGCGCGCTGGTCGAAGTCTCGTGGCCCTCTGTCAGAATCCAGAGTTTCAAGAAGATCGGAGGGGGTCAAAATTTCGGCCAAAAACGACAGTGTTACCCCTTATGTTTTTTTTTCAGGTCAAAACTTTGACATCCGATATCTCGGCTCTGGAAGGGTCTAGAGCCTCCATTTTTGCGCGCTGGTCGAAGTCTCGTGGCCCTCTGTCAGAATCCAGAGTTTCAAGAAGATCGGAGGGGGTCAAAATTTCGGCCAAAAACGACAGTGTTACCCCTTATGTTTTTTTTCAGGTCAAAACTTTGACATCCGATATCTCGGCTCTGGAAGGGTCTAGAGCCTCCATTTTTGCACGCTGGTCGAAGTCTCGTGGCCCTCTGTCAGAATCCAGAGTTTCAAGAAGATCGGAGGGGGTCAAAATTTCGGCCAAAAACGACAGTGTTACCCCTTATGTTTTTTTTTCAGGTCAAAACTTTGACATCCGATATCTCGGCTCTGGAAGGGTCTAGAGCCTCCATTTTTGCGCGCTGGTCGAAGTCTCGTGGCCCTCTGTCAGAATCCAGAGTTTCAAGAAGATTGGAGGGGGTCAAAATTTCGGCCAAAAACGACAGTGTTACCCCTTATGTTTTTTTTTCAGGTCAAAACTTTGACATCCGATATCTCGGCTCTGGAAGGGTCTAGAGCCTCCATTTTTGCGCGCTGGTCGAAGTCTCGTGGCCCTCTGTCAGAATCCAGAGTTTCAAGAAGATCGGAGGGGGTCAAAATTTCGGCCAAAAACGACAGTGTTACCCCTTATGTTTTTTTTTCAGGTCAAAACTTTGACATCCGATATCTCGGCTCTGGAAGGGTCTAGAGCCTCCATTTTTGCGCGCTGGTCGAAGTCTCGTGGCCCTCTGTCAGAATCCAGAGTTTCAAGAAGATCGGAGGGGGTCAAAATTTCAAGCCAAAAACGACAGTGTTACCCCTTATGTTTTTTTTTCAGGTCAAAACTTTGACATCCGATATCTCGGCTCTGGAAGGGTCTAGAGCCTCCATTTTTGCGCGCTGGTCGAAGTCTCGTGGCCCTCTGTCAGAATCCAGAGTTTCAAGAAGATCGGAGGGGGTCAAAATTTCGGCCAAAAACGACAGTGTTACCCCTTATGTTTTTTTTTCAGGTCAAAACTTTGACATCCGATATCTCGGCTCTGGAAGGGTCTAGAGCCTCCATTTTTGCGCGCTGGTCGAAGTCTCGTGGCCCTCTGTCAGAATCCAGAGTTTCAAGAAGATCGGAGGGGGTCAAAATTTCGGCCAAAAACGACAGTGTTACCCCTTATGTTTTTTTTTCAGGTCAAAATTTTGACATCCGATATCTCGGCTCTGGAAGGGTCTAGAGCCTCCATTTTTGCGCGCTGGTCGAAGTCTCGTGGCCCTCTGTCAGAATCCAGAGTTTCAAGAAGATCGGAGGGGGTCAAAATTTCGGCCAAAAACGACAGTGTTACCCCTTATGTTTTTTTTTCAGGTCAAAACTTTGACATCCGATATCTCGGCTCTGGAAGGGTCTAGAGCCTCCATTTTTGCGCGCTGGTCGAAGTCTCGTGGCCCTCTGTCAGAATCCAGAGTTTCAAGAAGATCGGAGGGGGTCAAAATTTCGGCCAAAAACGACAGTTTTACCCCTTATGTTTTTTTTTCAGGTCAAAACTTTGACATCCGATATCTCGGCTCTGGAAGGGTCTAGAGCCTCCATTTTTGCGCGCTGGTCGAAGTCTCGTGGCCCTCTGTCAGAATCCAGAGTTTCAAGAAGATCGGAGGGGGTCAAAATTTCGGCCAAAAACGACAGTGTTACCCCTTATGTTTTTTTTTCAGGTAAAAACTTTGACATCCGATATCTCGGCTCTGGAAGGGTCTAGAGCCTCCATTTTTGCGCGCTGGTCGAAGTCTCGTGGCCCTCTGTCAGAATCCAGAGTTTCAAGAAGATCGGAGGGGGTCAAAATTTCGGCCAAAAACGACAGTGTTACCCCTTATGTTTTTTTTCAGGTCAAAACTTTGACATCCGATATCTCGGCTCTGGAAGGGTCTAGAGCCTCCATTTTTGCGCGCTGGTCGAAGTCTCGTGGCCCTCTGTCAGAATCCAGAGTTTCAAGAAGATCGGAGGGGGTCAAAATTTCGGCCAAAAACGACAGTGTTACCCCTTATGTTTTTTTTTCAGGTCAAAACTTTGACATCCGATATCTCGGCTCTGGAAGGGTCTAGAGCCTCCATTTTTGCGCGCTGGTCGAAGTCTCGTGGCCCTCTGTCAGAATCCAGAGTTTCAAGAAGATCGGAGGGGGTCAAAATTTCGGCCAAAAACGACAGTGTTACCCCTTATGTTTTTTTTTCAGGTCAAAACTTTGACATCCGATATCTCGGCTCTGGAAGGGTCTAGAGCCTCCATTTTTGCGCGCTGGTCGAAGTCTCGTGGCCCTCTGTCAGAATCCAGAGTTTCAAGAAGATCGGAGGGGGTCAAAATTTCGGCCAAAAACGACAGTGTTACCCCTTATGTTTTTTTTTCAGGTCAAAACTTTGACATCCGATATCTCGGCTCTGGAAGGGTCTAGAGCCTCCATTTTTGCGCGCTGGTCGAAGTCTCGTGGCCCTCTGTCAGAATCCAGAGTTTCAAGAAGATCGGAGGGGGTCAAAATTTCGGCCAAAAACGACAGTGTTACCCCTTATGTTTTTTTTTCAGGTCAAAACTTTGACATCCGATATCTCGGCTCTGGAAGGGTCTAGAGCCTCCATTTTTGCGTGCTGGTCGAAGTCTCGTGGCCCTCTGTCAGAATCCAGAGTTTCAAGAAGATCGGAGGGGGTCAAAATTTCGGCCAAAAACGACAGTGTTACCCCTTATGTTTTTTTTTCAGGTCAAAACTTTGACATCCGATATCTCAGCTCTGGAAGGGTCTAGAGCCTCCATTTTTGCGCGCTGGTCGAAGTCTCGTGGCCCTCTGTCAGAATCCAGAGTTTCAAGAAGATCGGAGGGGGTCAAAATTTCGGCCAAAAACGACAGTGTTACCCCTTATGTTTTTTTTCAGGTCAAAACTTTGACATCCGATATCTCGGCTCTGGAAGGGTCTAGAGCCTCCATTTTTGCGCGCTGGTCGAAGTCTCGTGGCCCTCTGTCAGAATCCAGAGTTTCAAGAAGATCGGAGGGGGTCAAAATTTCGGCCAAAAACGACAGTGTTACCCCTTATGTTTTTTTTTCAGGTCAAAACTTTGACATCCGATATCTTCGGCTCTGGAAGGGTCTAGAGCCTCCATTTTTGCGCGCTGGTCGAAGTCTCGTGGCCCTCTGTCAGAATCCAGAGTTTCAAGAAGATCGGAGGGGGTCAAAATTTCGGCCAAAAACGACAGTGTTACCCCTTATGTTTTTTTTTCAGGTCAAAACTTTGACATCCGATATCTCGGCTCTGGAAGGGTCTAGAGCCTCCATTTTTGCGCGCTGGTCGAAGTCTCGTGGCCCTCTGTCAGAATCCAGAGTTTCAAGAAGATCGGAGGGGGTCAAAATTTCGGCCAAAAACGACAGTGTTACCCCTTATGTTTTTTTTTCAGGTCAAAACTTTGACATCCGATATCTCGGCTCTGGAAGGGTCTAGAGCCTCCATTTTTGCGCGCTGGTCGAAGTCTCGTGGCCCTCTGTCAGAATCCAGAGTTTCAAGAAGATCGGAGGGGGTCAAAATTTCGGCCAAAAACGACAGTGTTACCCCTTATGTTTTTTTTCAGGTCAAAACTTTGACATCCGATATCTCGGCTCTGGAAGGGTCTAGAGCCTCCATTTTTGCGCGCTGGTCGAAGTCTCGTGGCCCTCTGTCAGAATCCAGAGTTTCAAGAAGATCGGAGGGGGTCAAAATTTCGGCCAAAAACGACAGTGTTACCCCTTATGTTTTTTTTTCAGGTCAAAACTTTGACATCCGATATCTCGGCTCTGGAAGGGTCTAGAGCCTCCATTTTTGCGCGCTGGTCGAAGTCTCGTGGCCCTCTGTCAGAATCCAGAGTTTCAAGAAGATCGGAGGGGGTCAAAATTTCGGCCAAAAACGACAGTGTTACCCCTTAATGTTTTTTTTTTCAGGTCAAAACTTTGACATCCGATATCTTGGCTCTGGAAGGGTCTAGAGCCTCCATTTTTGCGCGCTGGTCGAAGTCTCGTGGCCCTCTGTCAGAATCCAGAGTTTCAAGAAGATCGGAGGGGGTCAAAATTTCGGCCAAAAACGACAGTGTTACCCCTTATA